>SRMA01025832.1:96396-217746 GCA_007224835.1 Danionella cerebrum | reverse complement strand
TTAAAATCTTGGGATTCTAACAGTAAAAGAAATATTTCAATACCTCTGGTCATTCTTTCGTAATCCTTATTTGTTTGGAGGTATGGATTTCTCTGAAATGAGCAATTGCACAGAATCAAATGAAGGCTATTTGTAGCTCGCCATAATTTTTTTATTTCTAATCACACCAACAAAAAAATTACAGCATTCTCTTCGTTAGGGTCTTCTGCTTCTTACAAAGAAAGAATCATTTCGATATGTCTTACGGTTCTTCTATAATCTTTATTTGTTGGAGGCATGGAAATCGGATTTTCTCCAGCAGATTTGCCATCGTTTAAAAAAACTGACAGTTGAGTCAGCTGACTCGCTTGAAAATCTGGCAGTTGATAACTCCAGGTGCAAGCTGATTTCAAATAAGTAGGTCAAAGGTGTCTCATTGACTTTTAATGGCCCATTGAAATAAATGGAGCATGAATCCCATAGATCCTATTGTGAAAGAACTTCTGTAATTGATTGACACTGGAAAGTCATACAAGCATTAAGGAAGCAAATTACTTATCCAACCAATCATTGCTTGTGATTTAACATAAAATAATTAAGCCACACCCACTTTTGGACATAACTTTCGATGTCAAATATCTTCTAAACAGAACACAGTACAGACATGGGGGTTGCTTTATATTATTCTAAATGAAAAGTAGATTACAACATGATGTCACTAACTCCTCCATAGCAACCCAATTGTTTACCATAGCAAATATATAGCCACATCTCTATCTTAGCTTAGGAAAATGCTAGAGACTTGGGGGCTGGTAAGCTTCACCCAGACTGACAGCTGAAACATTATATTATGTTAATGACACCTCTATAGCAACCAGACCGGTTACCATAGCAACTAATATGGCATGTCTCTATCTCAGCTCAGGAAAATCATAGAGAGATGGAGGTTGCTGTATTTTACCCATATAGATATTGGGAGCAATATATTAGGTCAGCTACCCCTCCATAGCAACCAAACTGGTTACCATAGCAACCAATATGGCGCAGCTCTATCTCAGCTTTAGAAAGTCATAGAGACATGGGGGTTGATGTATTGACATGGGGAACAATGTGTTAGGTCACTGACCCCTCCATAGCAACCAGACTGGTTACCATAGCAACCAATTTAGCATGTACCTATGTCAGCTCAGGAAAATCATAGAGACATGGGGGTTGCTGTAATTTACTTGTATTCATATGGGGAACAATATATTAGGTCAGCGACCCCTCCCTAGCAACAACACTGTTACCATAGCAACCAATATGGCGTATCTCTATCTCAGCTTACGAAAGTCATAGAGACATGGGGTTGGTGTATTTTACTCGTGTTGACATGGGGAACAATATGTTAGGTCACTGACCCCTCCATAGCAACCAGACTGGTTACCATAGCAACCACTTTTGCATGTACCTTTCTCAGCTTATGAGAATCATAGAGACATGAGGGTTGGATTATGTTATTGTTGCGGAATTGACAACATTTTAAAAAAAAGGTATTAATGGTACCAACGCAAGCCAACATCGAAGTTTGCGTGCAAACTTTAAAATCTAGTTATTCTTCTTCTTCTTCTTCTCTTTTCTTCTGACAAAAATTCTCAACACTACCCCTCCTAGCCCGTTCGAGCTACAGCCACGAAACTTTCAACACACCTCAAAGCTGTTATGTAGTTTGTTGCTATATCTCTTCGGGCCGATTTGATCAGCGGTTTCCGTAAAAATCGCGAATTTCGGCCCAAAAATCGCCCAAGTCATTCCCTATGGGAGCCCTAGAGTGGTGATGTCATCGCTCACTCTAACTTTGAGCAAGCTCAGTCTTGTTGCTACTTGCACTGTTTTCTCAACTAAAAATTAACCTTTACACACATTTTATATCTAAATGGTAGAGATTTTTGTCCTCTTTCAGTTGGTGCTGTTTTCATTTTTAAAAAACACACGGTTTTTACTCCAGGTGGCCTAAACCACAAGGAGTGCACATAATTGCTCCATTCACTTCCATTCAAAAATTCTGGTGGACTCTGTTTAAAATCTCAATCGCAGGCTATTTTTAACTCGCCATAAATCATTCACACTTATCACAGCTTCACAAAATTTACACCATTCTCTTCCTTAAAATCTTGGGATTCTAACAGCAAAAGAAATATTTCAATACCTCTGTTCATTCTTTCGTAATGTTTATTTGTTTGAGGGTATGGATTTCTCTAAAATGAGCAGTTGCACAGAATCAAATGAAGGCTATTTGTAGCTCGCCATAATTTTTTATTTCTAATCACACCTTCACAAAAATTACAGCATTCTCTTCGTTAGGGTCTTCTGCTTCTTACAAAGAAAGAATCATTTCGATATGTCTTACTGTTCTTCTATAATCTTTATTTGTTTGAGGCATGGAAATCGGATTTTCTCCAGCAGATTTGACATCGTTTGAAAATCTGACAGTTGAGTCAGCTGACTCGTTTGATAATCTGGCAGTTGATAACTCCAGGTGCAAGCTGATTTCAAATAAGTAGGTCAAAGGTGTCTCATTGACTTTCAATGGCCTATTGAAATGAATGGAGCATGAACCCCATAGATCCTAATGTAAAAGAGCTTCTGTAATTGATTGACACTGGAAAGTCATACAAGCATTAAGGAAGCAAATTACTTATCCAGCCCATCATTGCTTGTGAATTAACATAAATTAATTAAGCCACACCCACTTTTGACATAACTTTCAAAGTCAAATATCTTCTGAACGGAACACAGTAGAGACATGGGGGTTGCTTTATATTATTCTAAATGAAAAGTAGATTACAACATGATGTCACTAACTCCTCCATAGCAACCAAATTGTTTACCATAGCAACTATATAGCCACATCTCTATCTTAGCTTAGGAAAATGCTAGAGACTTGGGGGCTGGTAAGCTTCACCCATACTGACAGCTGAAACATATTATGTTAATGACACCTCCATAGCAACCAGACTGGTTACCATAGCAACCAATATGGCATGTCTCTCTCTCAGCTTAGGAAAATCATAGAGACATGGGGGTTGCTGTATTTTACCCGTATAGATATGGGGAGCAATATATTAGGTCAGCGACCCCTCCATAGCAACCAGACTGGTTACCATGGCAACAAATATGGCGCAGCTCTATCTCAGCTTAGGAAAGTCATAGAGACATGGGGGTTGATGTATGGACATGGGGAACAATGTGTTAGGTCACTGACCCCTCCATAGCAACCAGACTGGTTACCATAGCAACCAATTTTGCATGTACCTATCTCAGCTCAGGAAAATCATAGAGACATGGGGGTTGCTGTAATTTACTCGTATTCATATAGGGAACAATATATTAGGTCAGCGAACCCTCCATAGCAACCACACTGTTACCATAGCAACCAATATGGCGTATCTCTATCTCAGCTTACGAAAGTCATAGAGACATGGGGGTTGGTGTATTTTACTCGTGTTGACATGGGGAACAATATGTTAGGTCACTGACACCTCCATAGCAACCAGACTGGTTACCATAGCAACCAATATTGCATGTACCTATCTCAGCTTATGAGAATCATAGAGACATGGGGGTTGGATTATGTTATTGTTGCGGAATTGACAACATTTAAAAAAATAGGTATTAACGGTACCAACGCAAGCCAACATCGAAGTTTGCGTGCAAACTTTAAAATCTAGTTCATTTTACAATCCACTTGTTCCCTTTTGGGGTCACGGGGGTCTGCTGGTATCTCAAGCGCACATTGGGCAAGAGGCAGGTGTACACCCTGGAAAAGTCGCTAGTCCATTGCAGAGGGGTACAAACAACTAACCCTAAATTGCGCAGTTTGGTTTTTATAAAAAGTTAAAACTAATTTGACATAAGATTCATTATAGGTATTGTTGCAACTTTAAATAAAGTTACCTTTTGACACTTTGCATAATTTAACGGTACTTTATTTCTGGGAACAACACTTCTACGGTACACAAACGTTCTCTTCTCTTCTATATCACGTCTTCTCTATGCATTAACCAGTTTAAACCTTGATTACCAGAGCGCCCTCTACTGGTCTTCAAAGAACTACAATCAAAAACAGTATCATTCTATGCAAAAATGAATATGTGAATATATAATAATTATCCACAATACCATAGGTATTAACAATTTAAAAAGGTTTAAGAAGAAGAATATATTTACATATTTAGGAGCACAGTTTTAATTAGGAACACGTTCATATTATAGAAGTCCCCAACATGATAGATTATGGGAAAAGACTACAGCTCACTTTAAACATATATTTTAATCTGTACATTGACGGTATACTTTTAAAGTTGATGTCCACACTGTGCTTCAGGAACGGATGAAGTCACGTGTCGTGTGCTATCCAATAGAGAGCCAGTCAGGACTGGTCCAGTAGTAGAAGAGTGCCAAGTCAGAGTCTCCAAAAGTAAGACAGTGGCAGTGGAAGTGTGCCAGAGAAAGTCTGTAGCCAGACACTCTTGGCTGGCATCACGTTGTGAGAAAGTCATTACGAGAAGTCGTTTTCAAATTCTTGTTTATAAATACAAAATAAGATATATAACATGTATATAACAGACTGCGTTTGAGAGGAGCGTGTGAGGAGGCAGACTCGTTGAGGAGTTCTGAAACAATGCCTGTTCCACGTAAGCATGTGCACCCGTCATTGGTTGCCTCCTCTCCTAGCTCCAAAAAACCCTTCATTTTCACCAAGTTTTACGCAGTCCATATTTTGGAGTTTTTATAAATTTATACCGAAATGCTACTGGTCTAATCAGATTCAATGATCTATGCTAAGCTAATGATAAAAGTACTTTTGCAAGATCAGGGTCATGGATCAAAACATATATATTTTAAATTTATCAGTCAGAGTATAGATAATAAGCCCTCATAAAAATAACAGTGTATTCCATTAAAACAAAAACAGTTTGAAACCAGTTAAATTTGTCCATAGCTTGAAATAAAATGTGAAAACATTATATAGTTTGATTACATAAACATGAAACATAACATCCAATCTTTACCCTGCCATCACCTCCAGGTGCAGTTGTCCTGAGACCGTTAGATAAGCTGGCACTGAGAAGAAATGAGGGCTTGTTTCTTCAGAATCTTTCTTACCACCTGCAGGCTTGGGATCATACACAACGATTAGCTACCCTAGCTAAAAATGCACCCGTCCTAAATGTAAAGAATTTAACATTAAATTCAGAATAGAGCACAAAACAGAAAAGAAAAATGTCTGGGACACACCTCAACTTGGAAAAGCTCTCCACCCCCCTCACAATCATTGGAGGTGATGACCGGGGTGTGTATCTGCAGGTAACCATTATCCTGTAAAAACAGTCAGCATCAGCTGGTTCAACACTAAAGACTATATTTAACCTAATATGTAAATAGTTTACTCTAAGCTCCTTTGTTTTGGCTTTTAATGCCATGTTTTTGTTTTAATTAAACGTTAATTATGTAAAAATGTTCGTATCTCTAATTTTTCTTTGCATCTTGAAGCAAAAAATTTCAAAATCTCAAAGCATTCGTATCTGGGGGTACCACTGTACTTGAGAGAGCAAGCCACTCCATGCCAACATAACACCTTCAAAAGTGTTTTTCAAAATAAAAAATTTAAATCTGGCCCCATGGAATAGCAGAGAGTGCACCAGACAAGCATGTGCACGGTTGGCAGGGTGACACAGTTTTGAATCCCGAACTTGTTGTCATTTCCCAACCTGCGCACTCTTTCTACACACATATTTCTTCTTGTCTCCATACTATCCTACTGTTTAAAGGCAAAAATGGCCCAAAAATAATCTAAAATAATAATAAAAAAAGTTAACACAGGAAATCTGTTTTCTTAATGTAGTTCCAACATGTACTCAAAAAAACTATGTGCCACTATAAAACAAAAAGGGGAAGGTTTTGTCCCTTCCTAGATTATCAGGACCCATACAATACTAAAAAAAAAAAAAACAAAGGCAAAGTTGAGGGCAACTACACAAACACTACAGCACAGAGAAAAATGAGAAAAATAAATGATTCATTATTTAACAATAATTATTACCACTTTTTAAAAGTGGTCTTTGTTTATAGCCTTTTTTTCCTCTAAACTTTTGGACATTACTGTAGTACAAAGTGCTGACAAGTCAGACAGTGAATAAAAGAAAATTCTTACATAAAATCTCTTTTACCCTGAAGAAGGAGTGGATGGCAGCGGAGGCTTGGCTGCGTATTCTGAGCAGTGAACTAAAGGTATTGGTTCTGCATCTGAGGTGAGGAAACTGTCGCAGGTACTCCAGAGAATGGCGCACCTTGGTTTTGAAGGGAAAGTCCTAGAGCAGACACGGAGTAGGTGAATGATATGACATATTAGACTGATTTCATTTGGATGTGATGAACAGTGTATACTCACTATAGGATTGCATTCTCCTACCACTGTAATCTGCTGGGCTTTCATCTCAACACTCTGTCTCTTATGCGGACTCTTCACTATAGTGCCAGTAATCTCAACTGCACAGCCAAATTTGAGGTCTCTTGAGAAGAAAAGCATTTTTTTAAACACCACACAAAAGCATTAATGAATGATGTGGAGTAATCACAGTGCATCTTTACAAAAATTGGAATCTATTTTCTCAGACAAATGGAACAAATCTGTGCTCAGCAACTGTGTTTCCTGATTATAGATGAGAAGAAACTTACTTTGTGGCCTGTTGAGGGCTAGCAACAATCTGTAGAGGCTGCAGACAACTGCCATCGGTCACGTGTAAAAAGAGATTGTCTTTCTGAGACCTGACGGATCGAACCCATCCCTGCAGAAACAGCACCATTCATCTAAAAGAGTTGCTATACTTTGCAAATTAATAATCAATTAAAATAAATTCATAGCATTTCTTTGATTTATGTTAAGTTATAAAATCAACATAAACAAGCCAGCATCAAATCAATTCTCACCTGTACTTTAACCATAGAGGCACTCACTTCTTGCTTCACAAGTACCTCCGATATTCTTACTTTATTAGACACCATGCGACTGCAGAGTCTTAGGAGGAATTTTGAGCCACATCGAAAGAACATTGTTGGGTTGGTAGTGATCCGCTCCAGTGTTTGCCACATCTCAGTTAACTGAGCACAGAGAAGCTCGTCAAATTCAGCTTGAGTTTGTCTGTTTCAGTCGCATCGAATCACAGGTGACATCCACTCGGTGATTGCTGACTTTGTTTAAAATATATAAAATGTTCGTAACTCTGTAATTTTTGCAATATCTTCAATGTTAAGTCCCTTCGGTCTCTGTTTTGACATTCAGGCTGATGTTGAGCCACGCGCTTCCTGAAGCCGATCTACGTCATCTGCTACGTCATGTTTCTGCGACTTACCTAGAAAATAAAAAAGGCACCAAAAAACTTTTTTTCCAAATTACACATAAAACACAAATCAAATACCACACTTCGTTAAATAAAACAATATGTAAGCGGTGTCTTTAAAAAAAAACAGAAACGTGTATTATTCACATAATTCATACTTTTTTAAATGTACAAAAATTGATATATTAAACCACAATTATGTTCCCATCTCCTTGCAACAAATGATTACAAATTAAAGAACTAAACAAACAGATTATATTTAGGTTTATTTAAGGTGTAACGTTAGATGGACGGGAGGGGGTCAATTAATGATCACTCAATAAAATATATATACTGTCTTATACACAATTCACAACATGTTTGATACGTTTGAGGTTTGGAATCTACCTGGTCAACAGCCGTTCTGATCTGGCGATAGAACTGTTAGCATAGCCAGCCAGATATGCTAATGTTGTGAATAAAATGTTAGCAAGCGAACCGACCGTGAAGATATATACAAAAGCAAGCACACAATGAATTTTTATATGTTTATGCATTTTCAGAGGCATTTTTCTCCACTTGGTGGCGCTGTAACTCCGTCAATCCAACACAAATGCAGAGTAGAATGAGCAGACAAATCTATTTAATTACTTATTTATTAGCGCCACATCTTCAGCAGTGAATTATTAATGTAGCTTTAGGCTCTCTGCAGACTGCCTCCCACTAAAGGCAATGCTAATGTTGTTTTTACAGCACGTTATATAATTGCGTTTATCCGTGCCTTTGTTAGCTTTTGCTGAGCATCCGTTTTAGCTGGAGCAGGCTTGATGAAGCTGATGGAGATGGTATGATTGCTCAGCTAGTTTCATTCTTTGACAGGCCTATTTATTTAAAATCCTTCCCCCAGCCTCATACATTTATAAGCAAAGCAAGTTCAAGGTTTCCGGTGATTCTTCTCTTACTTGGCCTCAATCAATAGGTGATTAAACTGCACACACAGGCATGAGTCCAGCAACATCTTTATGCAGTTTGCTTAATTTACATTCATTTAAGAGGAACACCATTAATTCATTGAAGTGTAATCCAAATGAACACTCACCGATTCATGTATCGTTCAGGTTAAGAAGTAAAATCATAAACAGACGAAGATGTTTTGGATCCTGAATCTCCCAAAACAAAACTGACAGTGATTAAATCAAGATCTGTGGAGAGAAGCCTGCATGTGACAAAAGAAAAGCTTTGGATCCTTTGATGGATGATCCATTGTCGGCTGGGTTGACGTTGTTTGTTTTCAGACACAAAAATATGTCAACATTCAGATGCATGCATGCACACAGAGTTTTGGTGGGTGGTTTTCGTTGGAGCCAACTCTTAAATTAGACTAAAGCCAAAGCATTTTATGTCTGTCTTCTTTATCATGCAGCAATGGCACACAATGTGAGATTTGGAAACTTGCTTGACAGACAGGTTACAACCATTATAAGGATGCTCTGGTGCGTGGGGACTTTTAAATTGCTTGAGGTGCTAGGTTTGAGTAAACAAAACATTAAATATTCTCACAAAACGTTTAGATATTTAAATTAAAACCCAATTTAAAAAAAAATGTATATATACACATATATTAATAATTGTAAAGTTTCTAAAATTCTCACAACTTTGAAAACTAGAGTCCATGTTCCTTCCCTTTGGAATAAATCATTGCTACCCATTATAACTCCTCAATATTAAGATAAACATAGATTTAAAAATGACAACACAAATATCTACAATTAGTGTGGCAATTTTAATCCCCAATGCCTACCTCAACACACAAAGACATCCAGTCTCTATTTTACCAGTTCTTTTTATGGTGGGATAGAAGCTACCAATTCATGGACCACTGTGATGTGAAGGCAAGTCGAGCTCTTATTTGAGATGATTCCTACTCCTAAATGGTCACCACGTCATTGTAAGCCAACAGCTATTCGCCATGAACTAAAAAAAAAAAAAAAAAAAAAAAGAATATTTTGTTGTTCCCCAGGGATCAATATTTGGCCTCCTATTGTTTTTTTTTTGTTTTTGTTTTTTTTAGAAATTCGTTTTCAATTCAAGGTTGCAGTGTTATTGTAAACAGCTTAAGTTGCTACGTCTACATATTACTTTAAAAGTTGGTTTGGGAATGAGGGAGTTCATGTAAAATGTTTCTGAATGTTTAGCATCATAAGAATCCACATTGCTCACAGAGAGAAGGGAAAGGAAACAAACAAAGCCTTCAGAGAAGTGTGGGAGAGCTGATGCTATTGATCTTACAGAATTGTCACTGTTTAATGTTTCATGAGCTTAGAGAAAGAAATCCTTCAGGAGCTGCAGCTTAATATCTGTACAACAGCACCTCAGCTCCCACATATCAATGCCTGGCTTTGTTTGGCTGAGCCTGATAAGGCAAAGTGGGACTTCAGTTTGCAGATTACTCTGATTTCTCTCTGCTGCGTCTTGCTTTTTCCCTGTCTATTTATCATGAAAATAGCTGTATGTAGCTCATGTTCACTATTTTTAACCAACAGCACTTATACGAGTTTTGCATGAAAGGCTTGGATTTGGAGCTTGTTATTTAAAACATCAAGGGGGCCAACACTTAGTATTCCGAGAACAAACTGAACATGGTGATTATTTTGAGCAAAAAACAAATCTCATTTTGAAACCATTTTTATGAGGAATGGCTTCTTTTGTGCCAGATCGGTCAAGGCTATTCTTGGCTCGAAACACGGTTGGCAGCTGCATCTTTAGTGCACTCTGTGGATCTATAAAGTGACCCCTATTCCCTCTCAAGTCTCATTTGAAACTTTTTAAAAGCAGTCTTGTTTGTACTGTTCCTCTATTGGCCTTTAGATCACCCTGTGCATGCCTCAGATCTGCATGCAGCAACTTAATCAGAAATGGCAGAAACTACTATTCTTCAACTCACCGCACTCAGAAAAAAACAACACCACAAAAACCGGATAACTCAATTAAATTGATGACAACAAATATATTAAGATTTGTTCATTCAGTTCTTTTTCTAACCCGCTTGTTCCTTTTTTGGGTTCATGGGGGTCTGCCGGTGCCTATCTCCAGTGCACATCGGGTGAGAGGCGGGGGGAACACCCTGGAAAGGTTGCCAGTTGCGCAGAGCAACATTCACTTACACATTCACACCTAAGGGAATTTAGATTATTCAATTAACCTAACCACATCATTTCGGGATCGTGGGGGAAACACGCAAGCACAGGGAGGACATGCAAGCTCACCGGCGAGCCTCGAACCAACAATCTTCTAACTGGAAGGCCACAGTGATACCCAGTTTATGAAATATATTCATAAACTTAAATCAAAAATTTGTTGGGTAGGTTTTAATCCAGTGGTTCTCAAAGTGGGGGGCGCGCCAACCAGGGGGGGGGGGGGCGCAGTCACTGCAGGGGGGGCGCAGATCATCAGCAGAAAAAGAAAAGAACAAAAAAATAAACAGCCAAAAGACGTAGAGAGTTAAAGATTCATCCGTTTGTAAAGGGGAAGAGAAGAGCCACTGAAGTCGCACAGACCCAGGCAGGTCATTCAAAAGCTAACGTGGTTAAATGCAGAAAATATGATGAAGCATGTCTTGCTCTCGGCTTCACTGTTAATGTCGTTGGTGAGGAGGAAAGGCCAGTGTGTGTCCTATGCCTAAAAAGTGGACAACATGAAACCTAGTTCAGGGAGCTCGTGAGGGTGGGGAGGGTGATGGGGGGGGGGGCAGATTCTTTTAAAGGTTTAAAGGGGGGCTCGACCAAAAAAGCTTGAGAACCGCTGTTATAATCTAATGCAAGTACTCTATAATACTCGTTCTTTCAAGAAATGTATTTATGTTTGTTCAACTCAAATTAATTAAATATTTGTAAAATTAATCTAGGGTTTATTATTATTAATTTATTCATTTTGTTGTAATTAATCCTGACTAATCCATAGTCTGGCCCTCTAATGGTTTTCAGAATCGTTTTGGAATAAATCATAAAGCAAAAAAATCTGATAGCCATGAAAATGGGAAGCATCTCCAAAACACATCAGGAACCCGAATCATTTGCTTCTGTTCGGTTATTCGAACAGATTCATTTTTAGCTGCTGTATCTGTGCATTCAGTTTGTGCCCATCCAAGTTCATGGATATTTATCATTGTTCTGATTAATTGTATTTTTATTCTGATTAAAAATACTTTGAAAACAGCATCCAGCAAGTCACTGAAGCGCCCCACCACACAAGTAAAAAACTGGTAGGCGCCACCCATGCAAAGACTCTGAGCAGGCGGCGTCCTTGCACATGCTCAGATTTCTTAATGAACTAAATTCTTTGGGGTTTATGAACCTCAGAGGCGGGTGGCATGTTGGCGCAGTGGATAGCACTGTCGTCTTCCAGTTAGAAGGTTGTTGGTTTGAGGCTTGCCAGTGACCATCCTAGAAGGAGTTTGCATGCTCTCCCTGTGCTTGCGTGGGTTTTTTCCCAGTACTCCGGTATCCCCCACAATCCCAAAAACATGCAGCAGTTTAATTGAATAATTTAAATTCCCCTTAGGTGTGAGTGCGTGTTGCCCTGTGATGGACTGGCAATTTATCCAGGGTGTATCCCTGCTTCTCGCTTGAAGCGAGCTGGATATAGGCCCAAGCAGACTCCCATGACCCTGAAAGGGAACAAGCAGGTAAGAAGATGAATGAATAAATCTCAGAAGGTGAAACTATTAATATATGTTGTTAAATCTATGGAAACTACATTTATAGTGATAAAATGTATTTATTTTCACAAAGCAAACTGCATTTTATTTTGCAATGTTTAAGAGGGACTTGAATCATTCTTATGAATTGAACTTATTTGTTTAAATCAAAAACCTAAAAATTGTCCAGTACTAAGGTCCCAGCCATTTGAGTGACAGCCAATTACCATTCTCACCAGCCTGTAAACACTCCATTAAAAAGTAACTTTTCAGCATGTATGTTTAAAAATTTTCTTTCCACATTCGTTTTCAAAATGCTGTGATTGGCTCTTTTGTTGACGCTTGAAAAAGGCACGGCTTGGTGCATAAAACTCCCTCACCGAGCTCTACTCACAAAGACATAGAATAAAAATTCATTTGGAACAGATCATTTCTTTGGTGTGAGCTACATTGATAATAAAAATAAAGGAAAAGACAAAGACTTTAAAAAATAAAGATGTTTTAATGGGTATTCAGTGAGAGTTTCTGTGCACTCATTATTTAACCCAAGAGAACAAGGGTTCCAGGTCTTAAACATTGCAGTATTAAACACCCACTTCTAGTGACAGTAATGTGGACCTATAGACAAAAATTGTATTTTTTATAATGATTTTATGCAGATTCTTCAAAGCAGCTTCACAGAAAGAGGAAATGAATATCAGGTTTTCTTTAGCTCAGTAGAGAACTGCACTTGCATTGGCACTGCGGGTTCAAACCTTAGGGCAAGCAAGAATTGTCCAATTGTGTTAATTTCTTGAAATGTAAGTCGCTTTAGATAATATGGAAATGTGATGAATATGTTATGTGGGTGAGTGTGACTACTGGAATAAAATTAAATGTTTATTTATATTATAGAGATCACATTGAGATGTAAAGTAGAGAATTACAATCCATTGCATCTACATTACTCACAACACTGCATAAAATAATCTCTATTCATGATAAAACACAGTAATGAATCAAATTAAAAAAGTACTTTACTTTAAAATTTACTTGAGGAAAAGTACAGATTTGCTATTTTTTTGCCAGTTTTCAGCTACCCAAAAGTGATTTATTACCAAAAAGGAAGTGTTTAGCTTAAAGTGTACACAGAAACCCATTAATCACATCCATCATTTGAGCATCTATTGAGCTTTCTATGAGCAACCAAATGATTCTTGAAAATTGCTTTTGCTGATAACAGTTATCACAAGTTTCAATGCAAAGTCTTCATGGAAGAGCGATCTCAGTACAAATAGCAGGTTTTTTTTATATGCTTTTGTTCTTTTCATTTCTTTATTTTTATAGAACAGTGATAGGAGGAAGATTAGGAAGGATGCCCAGCAATGAACTGATGTCAGAAATGAACCCTATACTCTCCTAATATGCCAGACTGCTAAATACCAGAGTCTTCAATCATGTTTGCACTATAACGTCTAATTGCAAGCTAAGGAGAGAAACTGACATGTTTTTTTTCATGTTTCAAATTTTGGCATGCACCAGTCTGTAATGGATTTACTTTCTCAGGGAAGGCTAAAGGCTTGTCCATGGGAAACACTCACTGAATTGTCCCCTCCAAAGTTTTATTTCATAATGCGGTGGTTATTTTAATAACTTACAAATAGAGGTCAAATAAAAGGCAACCGTACCCTCATTAAGGTAATTTTTCATCTCTGTAGAAGCAGTGCTTCAGTAACACAAGGACAAATGCAAACAAAGCACTACCTAAACAGCTTCAAAGGAGGTTCACAAAAATCTAATTTAACTGGAAGGTTTTAACACCCACCAAAAAAAAGCAATTTAATGATAAATGTATTGAATTAAGCATCTCAAGGTCACTGATGAATTGTATGCAAATCTGTATGTGAAATGTTTGTAGGTCGAACGCAGCTGGTTCAACCCAACAACACAATGTTCTTTTCATCATTGAAAAATGCTAATATTAGGAATAAAATATGAAATAAATATATGGTCATTATTTAATGTTTGAATTGATTTTTATACAATAAATATTTGATTAAAAAGGGGGGAAAGTCTCAGGTTAAGTAAATGCCCCAAGTCTGGATTCATGTAGTGATAAAAAGTAAACACAGTTAAAATGTACATAAAATATTAATGTACTTAGGGTTCCAATATTTTTTGAATGATAATTTTATTGGACAAAAAGATTTATTATAGAGAATATTAATGATCACAGAACAAAAGTAACGTCTTTAAATGGCACATTAAGTATAAAGTACCTTAAGTAAAAACTTTTTTAGCTTTTCTTTTTTGACAGAAAACATGCCAAAACTAAATTAATTTGAATTTTCAGAGGTACGTTGTAGGTTGAAACAAAATTAGTGAATTATACACAATATCACACTATATAGTACTTTTTATCAGCTTTCATCATGTCAACATTTTTACATCCTTTTATTTTAAAAAAAATACAGCACTTCAAATCTACTAATTAATGTACATTAAGCATCAGTTTTGGGTATCAATTCAATAAAAGATAACTCATAAAAGATAAATCCTAATCGGTTGCTTTAGGAAAGACTTGAAAGACAAACTGTTGGAGCATATGAGCAGAGTAAAGGAACACACAAGCATCTGCTTCTTCCAGCTCTTCAGAGACTCGTGAACAGACTGATCTGCTTTAAAGCTCTGAAGCTTCGCTCTTATTTACAGCACCGCCAGGCTCATACAGCAGCAGACCATATGCCTCCACATCCAGACTCATAAAAAATCTGCTGGACATGCCACTCTGTGAGGGTCTTTGGCAGAGAAGCCTGATCAAGGTCTCAAGGTGAAGGAAAGAGACTGGGTTTGGAAATAAAACCAGTGGGGTAGCAAGGTCACAATACTAATGGCAACCGAAAGCAACATAATGAATGAATAAAAAAAAACTTAATTAATCCATTGACTTCTTAAGGTAGAATTTACTAGTGAGGTTGGTAGAGCATTCAGCATTTTCACTCAAATAAAAGTAATTGTGAACATTTTTAGTGAAGTCAACGATTAAATCATTACCTTGAGCAAGAGTACAAAATACGCACCTAAATATTTACTCACATAATTCATTATAACTATCATCATCTACTAGGAGTTGACACAAAAATTATGCATTTTAAACTATTTAGAGCTTTCACCCTCATCTGAGTTCCAATAATATAAAAAATTCTATACCTTGAATTAAAGTCTTGTTTTTGCACAACATCATCATAACCTGTAATTTACAATAACAAACACAACTAAATATATCTGTTAACTCTTACCTTATTAGTGTCACGCGAGCACTGGAGGAAGGAGAGTATGCAGATTTATTTATAGAAATACATACAAACCGTCCCATTTTGGAGCAGGTCTTAGAGGTGTATTGTCTTTCTGCTACCAACAGAGGGAGATGCTAGGAACCATCGAACCCACAAAAAACCTCAGAGGAGACGACTTGAAAGGTGATGAGGGTCAGGTGAGTGATTGGAGTGGAGTAATCCTGTAGTGCAGATGGAGATATGGTAGAACCCAGAGGAGACACAGTAGTATGCGGTGAACGAAGAGATCTAGGAGCTGTCATGGGAGTCAGGGTTAGTGAACTGAAGATCTGACAACTCTGGAGGTGCATGGATGAGCGAAGGTACTCTAAACACAAAAGAAGCTGTGAAACAAAGCTGATAAGTGACTTAAGAAAAAGTGAAAAATCCTTTAACATTTATGTTAAAGTTCAAATTATACAAAATATTAATAATTCTCAAGAAATTCTAACTGAGTCTATTTTATTATTTTACCCACTGTGATAAAGAAAAGTGTTTTTTCACAAAAAATGTTTTTATTTCACTTTTACTTGTGAAACAATTTAGATAAAAAACTAAATAAATTAACTTGGCTTTCAGTACTTTAAAAAAATCTAACAATTTAATGTTAGCTCTGACTAAGATTAAGTTCAATGCTGAATATTAAATTGTGCAATATGTCTGATGATTTCCCTTGAAAGCATTATTATTCAGCTGCATGGTCCAGCAGTAACTTGAAATTCTGGTCATCTTTGCTCATCTGATGCAATAGCATACATTTGTAGTGTCATCAAACTCCTAGCACTTTTTGAGGCCACTCACAGACACACACCCGCGCACAGAAGCAGAAACATCTTGTATACGAAGTGCCCTCAGTGGACAGCCCCACACATATTCATGAGTAATTGCCTCTATTTATAAGACAAGACCCACACCTCGCTAATTAGCCCAAATATAAATGACAGAGCTTTGGCCTTCACCAGAGCTTCATTTGAAGAGTACCCTCAATTCACAAGCGGACTACGTTAACTAAAGCAAAGCCTGTCGGCAAAAAGACATCATGGCCCAATTTATGCATAGTACTCATTATATGTTGCACTGTACACACAGCACTGTTTATCAGTTTTTCCTGTGTATTTAAAGTGTTCCGATATCCGATCGAAATCACTCTGCAGTAATTCAGAACAGGCAGTCATTCTAACCAAGAAACAGCAGCAAAATAAGCGTAAAAAGAACAAATAACCTTCCCTGCAGCAGTATTTAACTGTAAAAACTTGTTAATAGTTAAATCCTGAGGTCAGTTCTAGTGGTATAGTGGGCAGCGAGCTTGACAGTTGGTGGGCGTCGGTGAGGAGCATAGTTTTCATGTGCTCCACAGATCTGACCGAAGTTTGGATGATTTACCATGTTTAATCTGTGCATGGCTTTGTTGTGGCCGTTGGTGAAAGAGAGTGCTCTGATTGGCTGTTCAGACATTGAATCTGAGCATGAGGAGGAGTTGAATGTCAAGTGACGTAATAAGCAAATGGCAAAGTAAGATTATCGAAGACTCTGGAAGCAAGGTTTAAGAAAGTATAACAGAAAACGCAGCTTTATTTAGCTTTAAACACTGAAGATGCTAACAGCTAACAAAACTGCATTGAGGAAAGTGAGAAATGTGGGGTGGGGTGATTTAGTGGTTAATAGTGGTTATTTGAAAGTTCAAATCTGAAAGAGAAAGAGCGTTTCCCAGCAAAACATTCCTCTATTCATTTTTTCTATTACATTACTTTTTAAAAATCTTTTTAGTTTTGGATCAGAGATCAGAGATTTTGTGTTCATTCCATTTATAAACAGCCACATGAAAGCAGATTATTATCAAACAATATTACCATTCAACTTGAAAAGTGATTAATATTGAATACAGCTATTTTAAAACATTCTAATTAGCTTTAACGGCAACAATTGCATGCTATTTACAGGCCTAATCACAAAGTGAACTGAAATCTTTGGTGATTTGAGTCTTGTGTGGGCGACAGGAGAGTGGTTCAGTAGGAATCCAGATGCCCATATATTCAGCAGACAGACGGGCAGCTCCCTCGCTTTTGGAGTGTAGCCTAAATATGTCTAAATTCACATGGATTTGGTTAATATGATAGATTCTAGCATCTATATGACAGAATGTATCTTTCAAGGTGCCGGGGGCTTTGAGCTTACATTTATGTTACATCTCTACTTTGTATTCATCTATTGGAACTGACATTATATATAAGATGTGATACGATATGATCAGACATTTCAGGGGGTTTTGCTACTGTTATTCATTTAAATAACTTCCCTGAATGTGCAAGAAAATAAGCACGAGTTTAATCTTTTCAGGCTCAAGGAAGCTGATCTTAATGGAGACAGATAGAACCGTTTTGCAGCTGAATGTGCCAGTATTAGTGCTAAACAGTATTAATAGTGTCATATTATAATCTCAGAAATGCATTGAACTTTAAACATTTCAGCTCTATAGAAGCACATCTCCTATATAGAGAATATGTTCTTAAACATGCAGTAATTTGATTTCAAAGATAGATAAGAGGAGGTTATCACCATATATTATTATAATTTTACATGCAAAATTAACAAGCAATATGTTGCAAATTTGGATTTTTTTTTTTTACTAAAGGTGCTTCTAAGTCTTGGCCATAGTTAGCATTTAAAACATAAAGAAGCATAAAAAAACATAAAGAAAGTGTATACAGTTATCTTCATGCATTTTAATGCCCCTGCAACAGAAGCATTTTATTTTTTCGAAGCTTCAAAGTTTACTCAAAAACAACATTACATGAAGGAAACCTTTACTTTCATTTGATAGAAAGGCATTTTCCACATGGGGTTTGTTTTTCTGAACACTTTGCTGGGCTTTTATTTCGTAAGAAACATTTGTGCAAATCTTCACGTCTACCATTTTTTAATTACAAACAGAGGCGGGTGAAAAACAAATAAAAGCTTTACTCTTTTCATGCTTTCCATTAAAAAAATACAAAATCTGTATGAAAATAAGGCCTCTATTTGTTTTACAGATATTTAAGGAGGTAAATGCTAGCATTCTTTGTCACAATATTGCCAAAATCATGAATCAATTTACTGTAAATTCCTAAATTAAAAGGAAACACCTAAAAAAGAACATAATCATAACATATTCACAGAATAATAAAGCAATGAGGAACAGATGTGAGCGCTAAACAGAAGGAACGCTGGACTGGAAAAATCACAAAACCGGTGCCAAAACAGTCTCAAAAAGCTACACAGCTACAGCTGTGTATGTATGTTTGTGTATAATTTATTTGTGTGTTTTTTTCATATTTTGTCCACATTTTTTGCTTGAATATAATGCCTATAATAATAATAATCATTTACAACAATATAAAATTAAGTATCTATATATAATATTTAAACACCTCTAACTTTGGACTTTGCTTTCAATAGTGTGAGATAAGAAAGAATGAAATATAATTTTGAAAATTGTATTATCAAAATGTTAGTATTATAGGTTTATTATAGGTTACTATAAGTAAAATAAATATTGACCCCTTAACAAAACTGGTGGAACAATCTTTTAGCTTTTAAGATGGTTTTTGAATAAATAAATCAGAAAATGTATTGAATAAATGTGATTAAATCTTTTGTTCATGATTCATTGGATCGAATCAAATAAACTTGAACCACTTCAAACATTTTATAAACATTTTTTATTGGATCAGGCAAAATTACATTTTCGTAATCCAATAAACTGCCAATACCATTTTTCTGGAGTGTACTGTTTTCTTTCACTAATAGTTTACTTGGTGACTATGGTCCCAGCTACACTGGGACTAAAATTAAAAAAAAAAAAAAGTGTTGAAAGTACAAATTGTAATATAAAATGTAATATATATGAAACAAATGATCGCAATGAGTTAAAAACGAGTTAAAAAAAAACATTTTAAATTAAAGCTACAAAACTCACTAAGGAGCCTTTGAAAAATCTACTATATACTCTTTTCATATCAAATTAGATTTTTTTCTGACCTCGTGTCGAGCCTCTGTGCCAAAACCAGAACTGACCTTTAGGGTAATTAGCCTAATAATAAAAGCATTAGTTATGCTGTCAATATGATTAGCATAATGTGTGAAGTCAGTGTTTCTGGCAAATACACGGGGTGTCAGCTGGGTTTATAAAGCGGCACAGAGACGTTTCTCGGAGCACTAGCTTTGTTCGCACCTGTCATGTGGAATGTGTGAAGACGGGGATAAAGGCAGCCATCTGAGGCCCCTTCAGTGTCCGTCTGTCCAGACCCCATCAACATTAGCAGCCACCAATTTAGCAAGCTATTTAAAATACGCTCTTGTTTTTACTCAAATTAACTTATTTATGCAGGAATCCAGCAGTTGAATTTCATTTTTAGATTAGTTTACATCCGGATTTAACTCATCGGTTCACTTGACTGAAATGGCTGAAA
This sequence comes from Danionella cerebrum, assembly GCA_007224835.1. NCBI lineage: Eukaryota > Metazoa > Chordata > Actinopteri > Cypriniformes > Danionidae > Danionella > Danionella cerebrum. Next base: position 197,948 of record SRMA01025832.1, on the reverse strand, counting down.
ACATGCAAAATTGCAGAGATTGAGTGAAATAATACTTCTTTCTTGTAAAGAAGACTGTATAAAAGGGGTTAGGATTGACATGAGCTTGAATAAATGAAGAGAGAATGTAATTTTTCATGTGAACCATCCCTGTAAGACTCAATTAAATGATCCAGTGATGAAGAAAAAAACTCATTTGTGTCCTGCAGAGCTCACAGTTTGAGACTGATGTAGACGATCCTGAGGCAACATCTATGTTAGAGGAGATGTCTCTCCTCCTGGAGCAACATCACGTTTGACCTGTGAAAACTAGACAGCGGGAGGACGGGAAATAAAGAGACCAAACAGAATAAGCATTGACATCTCTCTCCCTTCACCAGCTCTCTCGTCTTTCTTATTCCTGTTTGGACACAAAGCAGAAATAAAAGTTCTTATTTTTTAGTAGAGCGACAGATGGCGGCCTGCACCACTCAAAGATCTCAGGTTACATGTGGCTTTCAAACCTGTGTGTGCATGCCGACGTTTTATTACACTTTTGTTTATATTTCATCAAACACATCGTGGGAAAGCGGCGGCGGTGAAACTTCAAACGCCTGCAAAAAAGGCGGATGTTTTGATGAGCAAAAGAAACTGTGCTCAGAGATGATTACTTCTGAAAAGCAATTTTACATTGCAATTATGTGCCAATAACATCTTTTTTTTTTTATACATAAGAAACATTCCTAATAAAAGCATCAGCTTGACAAGCGCATAAAATATCATAAAAATAGTATTTAAAATGTTTAAGTCTTCATGAACTTAAACATATCACATAAGTGTTGATTGTAACTCCCTAGAGCAGGGGTGGGCAGTCATTCCCTGGAGGGCCGCAGTCCCTCCTGGTTTTTGTCAGTATAAACACTTGCAGCTTTAAACAAACCAAGAAGAGCTTGATAAGTACAAAGAAGTGTGTTTCATGAAGGTTGCATCTAAACTGTGCAGGGCTGCGGCCCTCCTTGGAGTACCGTGGAGTGCAATAGGCTTCACAGATTAGCTTCATCCATTAAAAGCACTGGCATTCTAAGGATAAAGTTGCCAACCAGGGTGATATTAGGATCACAACCATTTTTTCATTTATATGTTCCCATGTAGACCACTTTGGGGTAGCGAGTGTCATTAACAAAACGAGCTGGAGTCAAGAGAACAATTATGGCTATTTATTGCGAGTAAACACGGGTACAAAACAATGACATTCCTTAAGAATGATTGTTATTTTGATAAATCTCAATCCTGTCCTTTCGTCTCTCGTCAAGTGGATCCGGTGGGCTGGAGCTCTGGGGAAGTGCAGGACACCAACACCAGGAGGGTACCACAGGATCACCAGAGAGCGAGTTGGGAGCCATGGAAGAGGAAGTAAGTGGGATCTTTGTTGGAGGTTGTCAGGAATACAATTACAGTAGCATAGAATGCAAACGGCGGACAGGAAGTGATGGGAGAAGTCAGGTTTTAAGATTAATGAGAGGTGGTTAGAATCCTCAAGCTCCTTGTTAACCTTGACAGAGAGACAACTTGAAATGTCCACTATTATAAATTCTATCGATGTATCTGCCGACTTTCCGAAACATGACTAGCCCCTACTATAAATGTATAGTGGATTTGATTAAAAATAAATGATTTGAAACAAAATGTTCCTTTTAACCAAATGATCCGAGTATCATCTGAGGAGTTTGCAGTATTTAATGTAAATTAAAGGCAGATTTGGCTCTTGAAACATGAATATGGAATCAGTTCTCGCTGATTTTAACAGCAGCCACTTGTCTAATGTTTTCTCAACACTCTCTCAAGGTTCATGAGGGAGTCAAGTAGGAACAGATGGAAAGCAGAGAAAGTCCCGGAGGAATGTACTGTACTTCAGCCTCCGGATCTGGCTTCAAAGACTTTCATTTCAGAACAGGTTTATGGAGAAAAGCTTCACAGATAACACTCTGTCACTCCATCTCTTTAGATACACACAATAATGAAAGTGATACCTTTTATATTCATAACAGCCTTGTTTCCCCCTAGTATCCGCCTGGATCCAGATGTGTATCTTGTCAGCATTAGTGTTTTGATTTCACTGACTTTTCCCGTCATGTTCTACATAAGTATTTGCTCAGTGTGGCGCACGAGTCCCAATGAAGTTATACTGATTAGAAAAACAAGCAGATAGAAATCCTGTAAACGGCAGCGAGTAGCTGATATCCCAGAGGAAACCAGGGACATACTCTGAGCGATTCTAGGATCAGAGCTTCAGGGGTGCAATTAAACATCAATGTCAAGTGACTCACAAAAAGCCTCATAATATACATAATTTTACGATGCAGTAAAAAACATTTTATTAGTACAAAACATACTTTAGTTTTAGAGTAAAATATTGAACATGTGCTGTATGCATTATTAGTTTGCAAAGATTAATATTTTCAGATTTAGCAGAATGCTGAAAAAAACATGCAGCATCATGCACTTCCAAACATGTTTGAAGCATCCATCTATTATTAATATTACTCTCTACTGTCTTGTCTTTTGCTCCCCATACGCTGCTTTATTTATTAATGTGTCTAAAATGTTCTCATCTCAGCGGGAATGATGCTTTCACATCCTGATTCTCAACTATTAAGACATCCAAATTTTGTTCTTTTTGAAGTATTTTTGTGCACTGTGAATAAAATTAGGCATGTGCATATTTTTTACTAGGGTAGGTTATTAAATAAAAAGCTCTTTTTCCTTGATATACCTACCCCTTCTCCAAAAGCCATCTATGCATATGAATATTTCAATCAGTTTTGTAAAACCTGAGAAAATTGTAAACACCTCATTACACGTTGTACAATTAGATGCCAGAACCACTTACCGTCAAAATCCACATTAAAGCCTTTAATTTGCACTTCCACTTTAGAAGCAAATTGACACAAAATAGAGTGAGACAATTTTCTTTTAACGCAAGCGCCCATGTTTGAAGAACTTTGGATTTATATTTCATGCATGCATTTAAGTAAAAAAGTAAAAAAAAAAAACAGTAATTCAGGAGACTGCCGAATACGAAACAATGGGGCTGGCTAAGTTTGGAACAGCTCATTAGCATATAGTGTTATTTTTTGTTCCCCGCACATTGTATGCAAATTCACAAATATGCAAAATCGGCTCTTACAAACTTAAGGATTCTTTCATTTCTGCAAATGAATGATCCTGAACTTCGAGAACAGCTTGTGCTGTGTAAGTTGGGTTCTTCTTGCCTGGTTGACCTTGAAATCAAAATGTTCAAAGTTGCCCGGTCTTAGTAGACAATGTAAATTTATAGAAGTCAGGTTGTAAAAAGAAAAAATATACATAAAACAATAATTTTTCATCTAAAATCTAGGTTCTTCCGGTTGAATTAGATTCAAGTGATAAGCTGTGCAAATATGGACAGATCTGGAAAAAGTATATATAGCTCAGACAACGTGAACTATATATTATAATATATACTGGTATATATATAAACTTTAACCAAAAGTAAATACTACTGATCTAATCAAGATTGGACTTAGAAGTTAGCAAGTGAAGCGTTCCTTGAATCCTGATAAAAAAAAAATTTTTATCTGGATTTATAAAAAATGTGGTTGGCACACAGTTGGTTGAACACAAACAGTGGTGTTTGATTTGCACACATTTGTACAAAAATCTCAAACCCTTTCATAACTTTGCTATTAGTCTCAATGTGAGTCTCATATTTGCAAAGATTTCGATTTAACATAGAGGTATAAAGAATATATATAGAAAATTAAGTAAATAATTATACATAATCCAAGAGAGTATTGTGCACTCAGGAGTTTTCACCCCTTTAGGACACAGGGGTGTGACGACAGTACCGTAACAGCCAGACTTTTCAAGTCACTCCCCATCACCAGGAATCTAAAAACAATTAATTATTAGCTTTACCCTCACTGCTGTCAGACCATTCTCCAGATCTGCCAATAGCACTTTTAGCATTAACTAAACATCCGATTAGTCCTGTAGCTATTCAAATGGAAAGGATTGTTTCCAGATAACACCATATTTTCATCGTTTCCAAGAAATGTGAACAGATCATCCTGGCAATAAGCAACCCTGTTCCTTTTCTTGCAGGATTGCTTTCAAAATCACAATGACATGGCATAAATGTAAACACAAAATATTCTTTATTTTCCTTCTTTAACTGAAGACTGCACGGATTGACTGCTGTAGCTCTAAAAGGTATCTACATTTGCGTTTTATTTACAGCCCATTTCTTGTCTTTTTATTTACAGAGTCCAAGAGAAGCAGGAACACAGTGTCGGGAACAAAAAGAATTCAAATGAGTTCAAAAGTTTACAAAAAAAAATTAAGACGATCAGTGTTTTTTTTTTTTTAAACAAAATGGTGTAATGCAAATGAATTCAAGGACAGTTAAATTAAAACATTTGCTTGTCAAAATCTTACAGTTGTAAATGGGCATTCCACCATAAAAATAAAATAAAATAATTTATAACAAAACTACACAAGATACTGAAATCAGTGACATTCCAAATAAAGAAACAGTAATACTTTGAAATCTATGCTTCAGGTATTAAGTGGTCAAAAAAAAAACAAAAACAAGTTGTCAACAAAACAAAGATCACATATTTGTGATGAGCTGAGAACTAATTTCAAAATGCTTGGTCTTCTAATCTCCGCTCCAACGTGACTTTCCCGAGAGTGACACCAGAGTCAGGTTCATGTACTGTATGCCAGCGCGATCTGCATATGCGCCATCATGTCCAACATGTTAACACCATGCAGGCAGAAACAGACGCTTTTTGAAGCTCAGGTTTCCAGATGGCGGCATCTCAACCTCAGCGTTTAATGCATCTCAGGCAGCACTTACGACGTCTGCCCTTCCTCTCCAGACCCTCGGGGCAAAGGCTATTCATGGAGGTTGCCACCTTTCCAAACCACAATGTGCAGCGCTTGAAGCACTCAGGAGATTCCTTCAAAGATGACTCTGAGTGCACGTTTAAGTAATGTGCTTCTTTTTTAAGCATTCATGCTGCGTTACGCTTGAGGATTTGTGCATTCCTCTGAAACAACTGTAAAATAAATACTGTCATCCTTAGCATGGCTTTAAATGCAACACCATGAACACAAGTTAACTGAATTGACCGACCTTTTAGACTTTATTCCATGTGTTGGAACACTAGGCATTGTTCAAAGACAACAATTAGCTTTAAAAGGACAAATCTTCACATTTTCATATGTTTTACAACTGTTATACTGTGAATGTTAACAGGAAATTACATGTGCATTTCAAACTAGCAGGTAAAAACATCTCAGTAGCTCAAGTAAAAAACCTAGTGAGCTGCCTTACAGTCTGACCTCTAAACAGGCAGCATCCTAATGAGATAAAACCTCATGAATGACGGATGTATCTCCACATGCAACATAAACACTGTTCTGCATGAGAGAACCGACTCCAATTGAGCTAGCATTTTGCTATGCTAATTATGCTAAGCTCTAATAATTAAAATGCATAGCATGAAAGTATTCAGTGAGAATATAAAACCACTTCACACTAAACCTAATAATACTTTTAAGTACTAAAATAAAGTATAAAAATATATTTAATAAATTCTCTCATCAGCCATCTTAGATTTTTACCTACATGCAAGTAGGGGTGTTTGAAAACAACCACTTGCAACATGAACTATGGCTATAAAATCAGTGAGGGCAGTAATTTGAAACTGTGATGCAGCTAGACAAGGCTGGTTTAGGTCTACATCAGCTGTGAGTTTATCTAAAAATAGCTGCACATTTTATTTTCCCCATGCATTCAGTATCAAGTATTCAACAGCCCTGTAGTAAAGTTTGAAATCACGACATGGTTCTCAAGAGTGGTTTGCTCTCTCCAGATTTCAAGTGAGTTCCTGCCTCATGTTGAACAGTTTACATTTGATGGGGACTTATTCGTGAGTGAGCGAAGGATAGATTGCTAAACTGGTTCATCAACTGCAGAAATGCAGTAAATTGACTGGTCTGTTATGGGCGAAGCTGTCGATTTCCAGGTCAATCTATGCACATATTTCTCACCAGTGGTCATGAGCTTTGGGCAATGACTGAAAAAACAAGATAAAAGTGGTCAAGACTAGTTTCTTTTGCAGGGTGATTAGACACTCCCATAAAGAGGAGGAGCTATTTCCCTTTGATAAGTGTTTGTGGAGAGTCAGCCACTACAACTTTTGATGGCCCTGGACACCATCCTAGGGAGGTGTTAGAGGTATGTCTAGTTGGGAAGAAACATTGGGAAAGACCGTGGACAAGCCAAAACGACTATGTCTCTAGGCTTGCCTCAGAGGATTCACCACTGCTCCAGTAAAGCGTCATTGAGTACATTGAGTTCCTGCGTAGAGTGCTGTCCATATGACCCAATTCCATATATAGATGGATAGCCATACATCTTAATTTACCTCCCTAACCCTAACCCTAACCCTAACAGCTTTCAAACCCATAAAGGTATTAAACTGCATCTCAGTAGGCAGCTCACTAGGTTTAAAACAATTCAATTCAAACAAACCTTTAAAGACCAAAGGGCTCCCTATTTTCTGACCTCTTTCCTAAAATTTTCACAATTTTTTTATTCACATTTTCTCTTTTGCCATGTTTAAGCCATTTGGTCAAAACTGGAAATAATATTAAGCAAATGGGTGTCACCAGCAGGCCATTCAGTCTTGGAATATTTCAAGACCCCACAATTTCAGCAAGGAATCTGGAAGTGACGAGCTGCAGACAGCAAGGTCCTTGTTTCAGCGTGATGCAGCCAATGGGCTTTCAAGTATAAAAAGAAGCGATTAAAAGAGGTCTCTCCTTGGGTGAGGAGCTGGAAAAGGCAGAGTGGAGTGAAGCTTGTGAATAACAATCTGCTCGTCTGGCAGCAGGCTGAGCCAGTACGCATGATGCATTCGCAGCCTTCTTCCAAGATTCCTTTGAACAATCCCACAAATACGAAGGTAGAACCGATAAACCACCGACACTGCCATATGTCGTCTTTTTGCAGCCGCAGCTGAAGGGCAAACAGGGTTAAAAATCACCAAAGAGAGAAGGACACTCTGCTGTCGAAACAGTGCAACTGTTTGCAACTGTGTTTCACACACAATAATAAAAAAGTCTGGCACAGTCAACATAAAAATAAAGAAACATAATACAGTCGAAAACACAACTTGTCTTTGGCAATGTGTCCATGATGTCAAGTCCAAGTAAGGGTTCCCTTCACGTTCATGTCACCTCCGACCCATCTCAGTCTGTCTCAAGAAATGGATGTTATTAACACTGTCAGCCAACTCCGGGAACTGCTCGACTGACACTATATAGAAGCCATCGTAGCCCTGTACGCGTCCAGAGCTCAGGAGCTGCTGCCTTTCGACATCCGTCCAAGCTCGAGAGCCCTCTTCTCCTTGTCGAAGTCTATGACGTTCACGCGCCCATGCGGCAGTAACAGCTCTTTGGCGTGCCAGCTCCAGAACCCGGACTTTTTCCTCATCTAGGCTGCTCCCGTATCGGATATTAAGGCTTAATGCACCGTACTGCATCTGGACGTCGGTTATGCGTCGAGACCGACCTCCAATAACCATGTTGACTTGCGAGACCGTTACATTCACGCCAGTCTCCAGTGTACGCTGACCCACCGTCATCCCCAGCAGAGAGAGTTCAGCCTCCACCGGACCTGATTTCACAAAGTAGTGAGTGTCCAAACCTGCAACTGTGAAGTGGAGATCCTGAAGGTAGGTTGCCTTGTCTAGAACTGAGGCGATTCGTCGGCCATCCTCATTGGCCAGGCTGATGATGTCTGCAACAACACAGCCTTCTCGAACGGCAACTTTCACACCTTTTCCGAAAAGCGATGCTCCAGTGGCAAACAGTGTGTGGAGAGGGGTTTCTGGACAACCGGAATCACTCGCCCTGTAGATCTGGCCAAACCGTTCCAATCGGACAAAAGACTTCAGCTGCCTTTGGACTTCACACTGGACTCCCAGAACGGACTGCAGGAGGAAGAAGGACCAACATCATGAGAGTGTCCTGCCATTTTTTTTTCACTATGATCAAGGGTGAGTACTTTCACTGAGCAAACAAATTAAGGGGATGATATTGCATCTCCAAAACAACATTTGCAATTACTGTTGGCCATAGCAGGGTCTGTTGCATCACTGATTGAACGTGACACGTTATGACATGGTTTATCCCAGAGAAACATTGCAGGTTGAATATCATCATATCTGATTTTCACTTTCATTAAGCCGTCTCCCTGTGGCAGGCGTTGTCGCTGATGTTATTTCCTGGGAGCAAGTATCATTTCCTGATTGCTTCTCCGGGATGGGTGATCTCAGCGGGAAACTCTCTCTACCTCCTCGACTTTCCCCTCAACCAAGAATCATGCTGCTTCATTAACATTTCAAACGCTTTGGCTTTCATGATATAACTAGGTAGCATAACTCATTCTATTTTATCTTAAGGTGAGTGAGGCAAATAATTTAGACACTGTTTTAATGGTATCACCCAAATCCTTAAAATCCTTTAGTGAAGAGTAACTTTTTCCCTCCCACTAGTTTGTGAGGTTCTTCAATTGTACACACCCCTCCCCCCACCCATTTTTTCTTTCGTAAAAGAAAATGTAACTTAATCAGTAAATATTTTGATCCATTGATGAAAATGGTCATAAATATCGATCATTTGAGATGTGCCTGAATCTGAAGGTCACCTATCCACTTGATAGGTTGCATTTATGATCATTTGCAAATGTTTTTCACATTCCTGTCCCACCAAGTGTGACTGACCTCATTACTAAGAATTAATTTCGATTTACCTAATCATTGGGATCAGAGAGAGTGAGAAATTGATGATATTTTTAATAAAGGCAGAAAAGGGAAGTGACATGGTGTATGCACAGTGACTAAAGTTGACAATTGAATTTGATCGTACAACTAACTTTTCCATGGCACAAGTACCACAATGAATTAGAGCATGACTGAACCTGGTCAGAGTATGTTTTCCAGACAAGGGCCACACACAGGCCAAATCTGGCCCAAGTGGTAGCCAAATTAATAACCTATGATTTCTGGTTCATTCTAATTAAAAATATTTTTTTTCACACACCATATGCCAAACGAATGTCAGATGTGTCACACATATAATAATTGGTTGTTGCTTTTCAAATGTTCTTTATGCATGTTTATGCATTTTATTTTATAACACATGCAGTACATAAGACATTAACATGCGTTGAATGCAACACATACATGGGTTGGGTTTACAACCACAGTAAAATTTACAAATGAAGAATAGAATTTAATTGTTAGTTGTGTAGAGTTAAAATGACTCAGAGTCTTTCTATTTATCAAAGTCAAGGTTCTTTTACAAAATAATAATTTGACAGAGGCCTCATAGGCACCATATTGTCTTGGAATGTATCCTAGTACATGAGAAAGCTGGTATTAGGTGTCTCTGTAAGTTTTATTTTTTTACCATACAGTCCTGTCTTTTTAGGTATGTTTTTACCTGCCCATGTGCTATGAATGTTGCATGTGTTTTTAATTCATTTTTATAGTTACGTGGAAACATGGCTTGAAATGTCTATGACTCTGCTTTTGTTAGGTACGTGGCTTTGTGCGGTTTTCTTTTGCCACATACTCTTCCACCTAACGACTTTTCGGCACCTCTTAATGAGTGCCCTCCTAATTATCCCCTTGATTTTGTCATTTTACTCTATGCCCAGTGCTGCTTTATTTTACATTTTACATTCCCTTAATATTATCCTATGTTTTATCCAAGCTTTGATTTTTTTAATATTTGAGAGTTCTACCAATCTCAGGTTTTTCAGGTCTATTCATGTTTTTGGGATTCTTTACCACACACATAGCAGGTGCCACACAATAAATCCAGTAAATTAAAACAAACTGGTTGCCCTAAAAATGTAAGTAACACTTACTGAAACTTGAAGTAACCATCACTTAAATATAAGTATTTTAGGACGAAATTACTCAATGCTTTTATTTAGTCTAATTCTTCTATACCTCTATGAATGGAACAATTGTTAATTAGTTTAGAAAAAAAAAACAAAAACAAATGAAAATTATAGTTAAAATAAGCAGCAAATATTAGATATTATGTTTTGAAGGAACTCTCTCCAGCCCAACAATACAGCAGTTATAAGCACTGCACCCTTTAATGTGACCCGACAGGAAATCCTCGCCCCAAGAGAAGATTTAGATCACAACCAGAGACCTACATACGCAGTCAGATTGTACTGGTCCTAGATGTAGTGTGTTCTGGGTGTCAGATCCAGGGCTTTTGTCCGGAAGGAGAAAAATAGTCCTGCTGAAGCTCTGGCATAGGAACAAAGTTCTTTCTTCATCTGATATGATTCCCTGTCCCCATCTTGCCCTCTGCCTTGCCTTTACTCTCTGCTTATCATCGCACCTCACTACAGATTGAGTTACTGAAAGACGCTCACTTTAATTAATCAGTTGTTTGTCTGAGACAGCGATGAGATTAAATGAAGTCTCCAGATGGCTGCCTTGATTAAAAGACCTTGTAATGTCATGTTTCTTTTGAATTTCTGAGGAGATCTCAACAATGGCTCGAAGAGTGTTTTTTTTGGGAGGGTTGTAAGTTTAAATAAATTGTCTGAGAATTCTCATTAAATGTGTTATTGTGGAAACTGTCCAACTTAAAGGAGTGTTTCCTTTATTTTAAGCCATACATTAAAAAAAGAGCTATAAGCTCTATCCGCTTAAAAGAAGAGTTTGATTCCACCATGGAGCCATAAACAGCTGTTGTTTGCTACTTCTTTAATTAAAAACAATCTTATAAATAATCAAGAAAAATATCTTCTACACTGGGCTTTGGTGGCTCAGTAAAAATCTTGATTCGCTTCAGCATCCCTCCTTAGTTGTTATTGTATGATATGGTTTATGAACAAATGCGAAACAGCAAATTTTTGCCTGTTTGAAATGTTAGTGACAATAAAGGGTAATTTAAGCATTGCCTTCAGATCCTCTCCAGTCCGTGGGCATTAGGGTATAAACAAGCCACTTTGGCCTCTCAAAAGAGCAGCAAAACAGCTGCGAGCCCATTAGAGAGATTTTTACCACAGCTGTTATAAAAGCCCCTAAATGACCACATAATTACTCTGCCTAAAAACCAAATTGGTCATTAGGAAGAATTGTGTACTCTTATCCTTTGCAAAAAAAGAAAATATCTGCTTGTGAAGGTCAACCAGATTATCGAAATGAAAAATAAAAATAATTTATTGACCACAAATGGATTTTGGTTGTTTCTATTTAGTTTCCTTTTCTAATTCTAGTTGACAAAGCAGTTGAGTAACCTTTCAGAGTTTACAAGCCAAAAAATTTGGAAATAAAATGTGGAAATAAACTATCCTTTATATTTTCTTCCTGTCTTAAAAGGGGTATTGGTTGCACGTCTATGCTTCCCTTAGGTGAGGAACTACATAATGTCAGAGCAGTGTTTTCTCCTGAGGCCTGAGATCGGCCCTTTCTGCAATGGGTTAAAGCTGATCTGGAATCAGTTTGAATCTCTAACAGGGAAAGAAACATTTCTGTGGCATTCTTTTCTGCTTTCAAAGCTTTTGAAAGTGGTCAAAATGTAAAAAAAAAGATTAACTTTCTACCTAAGAATGGGACAATAAAGAAACTACAGTGAGAGAAAGAAAATATCCATCAGTGAAAGGTCGGAAAACAACCAAAATATCTTAAATGTATATGAAAAGATTATGAAATATTTACACTTTGACAGAAATATGTATTTGACACCCTATCAAAAAAAAACTGACTAAAAGATTGATTGACAGACCAAAAGGCCAACAACTAACTGATCAACCAACAAATTGATGACTAACTAAACAACCAACAATCAACCAAATAATAACCAACTCACCAACTCACCAACCTGCCGACTAACTGGCAACCTAAAGACCGACCAACACACAAACAACCAACTGGTCAATGTACTGATTGATTAACCAACCAGTAAACCAACAGACAGACAATCCAGATGTTTGACCAACTGACCAACTATCGCTTCAAATTTGGGGGTGTTTTTATGAAAAGAGCCAAGAATGCACTAAAGGGACAATTAATGGGGTCTATAATTCCTCTCACACAACTGTAAATTAGATGATGATTTTGTCTCTCACTGTTCGCAATCTGGGGCTTAGCGGAGCTTTTCTAGGTGGACCGACTACAATGATTGGTTCTAAACTGCCAGTTTTCTTAGATAAAGGCATTTTCTCTTTAAAACTCAATGAAAAATACAAACAAAACAATCTGGCTTGTATAAAACTTAAAAATCTTTGTAGATACCTTAACTCTTCTTCAATGTGGGAAAGCCATTTGAAAGCTGCCAAGGATTCAAAAGGCACCATCACAATCCATTTAAAGTCTCATATCTCAGCTGTCTAGTGCACAACAATGTTCCACAGTCTCAAAATCTTGCTTGCTAGAGAACTGGGCTTGAGGATGTGATGCTTACACTGTTGGACACGTGAAAGAAAGGCCTAATCAGCAAACATACTGGTTTTCTAAAGCTGCGTCTCTGTGTAAGAAATCAAATTTAAAAGTTACTTTTTTGTTCTAAATGTGGCACTTTGAGCTGGATGACACAAGTGAAAATACTATACAAAACTATACTCATAGATACTCTATTAAAATAGCCACTCAATCATGAACAACTCTCTATATCCATGATCCAAGCACACCAATATCTTGCAGTTTGCATTCATCTTCAAGAAGAACTTAGAGTGTCTTTTACAACAGCTCAAAGAGCCACCACCACGTCCATTTGGCTTCTTAATTATTCATTCCTTTGGCTCAAAGGAGGCTCGATAATCAGTGCATGTCTGAGATTGAGAAAATCAGGGGATCCAGACAAAGCCGCATAAAGACAAGAGGGAGACAACATCTTTTAGAACGCTATAGAGTGTGAAAGACTGAGCTGAAATCAATGGCTGCTGTTGCAGGAAATTTGGAGTGAATTTCCCTAATGGCAGTCCTATTACAAGGGCTCTTTAGCTTGACCCCTTCCCATCAGCGAGAAGAGCCAGAGCAGAGGCCATGCTCATTGGTGCGAGCATTTAGGCTGATTGTGCTGGAATCATTGGGGAGTTTGCAAACTGTTAGGTCTAGATGGGACAAATAAAACCTCAAGTTGAGTCAAAGGTGTGTTTTAAAAAAGGTGGACAGACAAAAAGACTGATTGGGGTGAATTACCTTGGTGCTCTCCCACTCCTGAGTTTTCATCTGGGTGTGAATGAGCTCATACGAGGGCTCCATGGAATCCGTGACAGGTTTGGGATAACCAGGAATGACGTTGTAAAGTTGGAAGCCAAATGTCACTAGCCAGCTGTTGACATCTGTTTGAAGAGAATCATTATGATGAAATATATACCAAAGAGCAATGTTGCTTTGTTGCAATGTTGTTTCTCTTTCTACATATTTTCGGGAGGATAAACAACAAAGATTTAGTCAAATTCACTTTTTTAGGTAAATTCTAAGTTACAATTCTAAGTAAAAATTATTTAAAGCACTTGGTTTAGATGCAACAAACACCATTGGCCACATGAAAATGTACTGGTGTGCAAATAACACAGAATTCATGCTGTTACTAATGTGTCATGTTGCCTATATCAGAAACAGACCATTTTGATGAGGCTATCTGACTAAACAGTAATATTCATGCAATTCGACCCTTCACTAGCCCGTGCTTGTCTGCAGTCATGACACATTTGGTACAGACACAACAATCATTGTAGTTTTTCCTTAACATTATAATGAAGGGGTGAAACTAATCCCTAAATGCCCCCTGCCAAGGTTTATTTTGTGCAAAAACCATAAAAATACCCCAAAACTTTTGATTTGACTAATATCACATGGAATCTTTTGATTTTCTATTTCTTAATATGTTTAATGACGTAAGGAACACTCTAAGTAACTAGTTGAGCACAAAATTTGTCCAGTCAACTGGACCAGCAAGTTTTTAAGCCATGATTGTTTTGGTAAAACAGTAGAGTTTGCTAAGTTACAGTTTAATAGATGGCAAAGAATTTTTTGAGAATGACTCCATAACTCAGCAGATGCAAACAATTGTACTGCTAGAATAGAAAATCTGTGTAGTTAACACAATGACTTAAATAATAAAAAAAAAATTACCAAAAAGGTACCACAAGAACCCTTTCCAGAGATTTTGGATCAAGCTGGTAATGAATAATAACAGCATGAATATTTTATGATTCCTCATGGAATGTTAATTTTGTGCTGTAAAACACTTCCGATATTTACTTTTGTTTCGTTCACGCTAGGAACTTTGGGTTTTGATGCAGTGCTGCACATATATTAAATTGCACATGCAATTTCAAGAAAAACACCACAAATTGTTGCAAAGAAAAAAGGAAAACAGAGAGGCACAACCAACATCATCTTACTACTACATTCATTTTCTCCGGGAATATAGCAAAGGCACAAACTAAGACTTTGTATTTCAGTCAACAATCATCGAGCAAAAGATGTGACTTTAATGTTTTGTTTGCTTTCAAGCACATAGCTTCGAGTTCTACAGCCTCCTTTGTATTATTTGTCTAACATTGGGGAGCATTCACCACTATTTTCCTCCTGCACAGACTACGGAAGCAAAGACTGATGTGATATTTTAGATGTGCAGAACAAAGGGTAGTTTGTTGTACTGTCATTTCTCAAAAGCCCTGCACGAGGATGCAAGTTCCCCACAAGCTGAAACTGGGATGAGAGCCTAAAAAAATTGGCAAACTAAAATAGGACAAAAGACTCTTGTGACTATATTCTTATGTTGTCTGAAACAGTTCTGGAACAAATCACAAATGACAACAGGTTGTAGATTTTGGATGAAATGCTAAATTTTCCAAATACTTCTAAGAAATGTCCCTTACCTGTCATGTAACACTTGGTTTCTTGGCTGTTGCTCAGGGGGTTGTTGTTCTTGAACATGTAGAGGTTGAAGGGCATAATGTTGTTGCTGTTGAGCCGCTTCCAAACATCATGGTCAGGAGTAGTCCACCTACCAGCAAGAGCATCGTAATCTCGGCGACCCATGTGGACAAGCTTGGTAAGGGGTTCATAAAGGCCACCCTGGTAGCCTACTACAAGTTGGAAACTTGGATTGGAGTCCAAATACACCTCTCCAAATGCTGTGTGCAGAATCTGTTTGATCATAATTCCAGCACCACTGAATACAGCCAATGGTGTACCAATGTTATCGCAGGCAACATAGAACTCATCCCCACTACTCAGCTCCATTGCGAAGAGGTGCCCTTGAAGATCATAGTAGAGTGAGGTGATTTCAGAGCTTGAGTGATTATACATATGTGTAATTCTGGTGGGACTGGACAAGTCTGCGTAAAAGTATTGCAGATGATGTCCTTGGCTACTTCGACTGGAAACTCTTCTGCCCAAGCCATCGTAGCGATACTTGATGGTCCATCCATTAACCTTGCTGTAGGCTTTGACCAGCAACCCCGCAGAGTTATACTCAAAGAAATCATTGCCTCTCTGTCGAAGGAATCCATCGTCGTCCAATCGGTACTGAACGTCACCTAGACGGGTAATGCGGTCCCGAATGTCATAGCGCAGAGGGGTAAGTCTGGCACTGTTACCAGGACTAAGAAGGTGCAGATTCCCATTAAGGTCATAGCTGTAACGCCAAAGAGGCTTATCATTGATGGACACCACCTGGAGTTGACCATCAGCATCATATTCATAGACATAACGAGTGGTGTTTGCATAGGGTCCCACTTTAAGCTCCTTGGCCACCACCCGACCCATGTTGTCATACTGTACCATCATCCAGTACATCAGCGAACGGAAAATCTCATACTGCACCTCTTTGACTCGTCCGTATGCATCAAAGTGTTTTGTGTGCGTCATGACAGCTGTAGTAATGATCTGGTTGATATCGTAATATATGACTCCAAACTTGCCAAACTGCTCTGTTTTGCCTGAAACATCATCATAGCGGTAGAGATCAATGGGTAATGGAGTTTCATTGATGACTGCTTGCATGCTAGTAACCCGGAAGCTGTTGTCATAGTTATAGTCAAACCGGGCATTCACCATGCCTTCCTCACTGAAACGGAAGATCTGTCTGTCGATAAGAGGTCCAATCTGCCTGTAGCGTATGGTGCACGCAAAGCCTTCACTCTGAAGCCCCACAGTTTTCAGCATACCAGCAGATTCATCATACGAAAAGGCAATCCTTGTCGTATCGTAAAGGATTTCTAACAGACGAGACAGTTTGCCATATTTATAGATGACTCTACGCCCAGTTCCTTGGTGGATGGTCTGGAGAAGCAGTCCATCTTCACTGTAATCTTGCAAAACTGTGGCATTGCCCTCAGGTGGCCTGTATGTGTTTCTGTAATAACCAATGGAGCGGGTGGTCTCCAAGGTCTGTCTGGCCACATTGGGCATGGTTACCGAAGAAAGGCGGTCGTTCTTGTCAAACTCAAAGATGTATTGTCGCTGGCTGTAGAGCAGCAGCACCATGGACTGCCAAAGGAAAATGACAAAGTGATGTTCAGTAAGCTGTCTAATGAAGCATGCTAATTCCCAACACATTCCGAGGACAGTTAAACATGAAATTCTCCACCCAATGAAATTGAAGGTCACTAAGTACCCAAGAGTCACACTGAACCACACAGCTAACTGGCCAACAAACTGCGGGGTGTAACAGAATCACTTCAGGGTGCATTAAAATTGCAAATTTGCTGCTCTCTAACACTTACTGAAAAATGAAGAAGGGCAAAATCTCATTTATTGAGAATTAAGACATCAAGCCCCTCCACCCCTGACACAGTTTTAATAATGTCACCTTATATAGAGGTCATTAGGAAGATATTCTGGAATCTAGTTTATGAGCTTGAACTCGTTCTCCTTGTTATTCTTTGAGCATATTGATCTCAGAAGCAAATGGTCATTTTGTGAAGCAGGAACCTCTCTTTTGGAAATAACCAGCTGCCTGTTTATTAGGTATCGGCTCTAATTAATAGGCAGTGACATTTTCGTTTTTCACAAGGATATTTTGTAATTGATCAAGTTGTCAAGATGTTTGAGGAAGCACTACTTAATCCAGCTATACATCAGACAAGGATCATTGGCCAAGCATGCAAGGTTAACACTTATTGATGTGGTAAATTACAGGGTTTAGGTAAAGCATCTTCAATATTATTTTCCACACCATTATTTTTCTCGGCATGCTTACCTTTTCAAGGTAGGTGTAGCTCCATGATTTTCCATCAGCAAAAATCTTTGAGATAATTCTCCCATTTTGGTCATACTCCATTCGAACAGACATAGTGCCCCTCTGGATACCAGCGATTTGACCACCCGTTGAGTAGGTAACATTAACACCATTAAGTCGACTACTTGGAGCCCACAAGGTAGGTCTCCCAGCTTGGTCATAGTGAATCCTTAAGGTGAACTTCCTGTGGTCATCATAAACTTTCTCAGTCCTTGTTACACGGTCAAAATCCATCGACAACAGGTTCCTGTTATGTACCTAAAAAACAGTAAATAGAAATTAGACGTTTGAAGCTGGAGTTTAAGGATATAGTACAACTTCTACAAATTACTTGATTTTTAATGTCGACAGATTTTGTGTTTATTTAAAACCCAACAAAAATCATTCATTCATTTTCATTCCCGCTTATTCCCTTTCGGGGTTGCGGGGGTCTGCCGGTGCCTATCTCCGGCACACATTGGGCAAAACTGGGTACACCCTGGACAGTTCACCAGTCCATCACATGCACACCTAAGGGGAATTTAGATTATTCAATTAACCTAACCGCATGTTTTTGGGGATTGTGGGGAAAACCGGAGAACCCGGAGGAAGCCCACGCAAGCACAGGGAGAACATGCAAACTCCTTCCAGGGAAGGCCACAGTGCTACCCACTGCCCAACTGTGCCGCCAAACTGAACAAAATGAGATACAATATTCAATATTCCACGATTGTAAATGTAATTTCTCACAATGTGCCATCCACCCATCCATCCATAATTCCACTGCCATTCAAATCAATGGAGATTTTTGTTTCCTTTCGGTTTCACAGGGGTCTCCAGCACACTTTGGGTGTTAGTTTTCTACTAACAACAGATCTAGTTAAGCAAACTTAATACTAAAGCCGTATCGGCAGATTATTATACATGTAGATGTGCTAGTTAAATCACAGCCAGTAATTCTCAATGTCACTTTTATTTAGAGAAAAAAAAAAGATGGCTGAATGGATGGCTTCCCCCTTTTGGTGATGTGTCACTTATGGAGATGCAAAAATGGTCAAAAGGCAAGAAGAGGCACAGGCAGTAGAGAGGTAAACTGAATCTGTAAAGGCCCCAATCTGAATTTTTAATCTGAAGTTTTGTGCGACAACGTGCCTCAATCACAAACCAGGGACGTCAATGGGAGCTCCTCAAGCCAGACCAAGAGCACCCTGCTGAGAAGCCATCTGATAATTCGTGCAAGACCTTAAGTGACATTTTAATATCTTAATACAGTGATACCCCGAGATACGAATGCTTCGAGTTACGAAATGTTCGATATACGAAAAGTCTCACGGGAAATTTTTTGCATCGAGATACGAAAAAACACCAACAGTTCTGCTCTATTATCCGCTTGTTAAGTCTGATGTCGTGCTGCGCTTCTGGGTCCTGGTGCTCCTTTCTCCCATTGCAGAAAGTGAGCTTTAAGGGGCAGATACGCCTTAAAATACTTTAAATTAGATTTAAATATAGCGAAACATTATGTATAGATTACCAATAATGTACTATAACAAATGTTAGAGTCAAGGTGTCGTAAAAGAAGAAACGTTTAAAATGTGGAAAGTGCTGTTCTGTAGCGCAACTTAGAGAAACCCTGTGATGCGTTTTCAGAAGTGTCTCTCCATTCCTTCTCACATGCTCGGTAGTATCTATGCTAGTGCCTGATTTATCATTTATTACATTAACAATGTGTAGATTTAAGGATTGAAGAAATGTTACTTGATTTTTCTCTGGTTTTCCATTTTTTAATCAACTTAAACTGTTGTTTCTGAGAGCCGTTGCACGGATTAGCCGTTTTACATGTAAAGCTTGCTTCGAGATACGAAATGTTCGAGATACGAACGCCACCGTGGAACAGAATAATTTTGTATCTCGGGGTACCACTGTATAACGTACATTACACGTAGGCCAGTTTTTCTCTTCAAGTTTGCTGGAACATGGCTTGGCTCAGTGCTGGTGATGCTTAACAGAGTCTTAAAGGGATTTTCTAAGTTGTTGTTGGCTTTGGTCCAGTGGAAGAGGGCAAGGGACAGAACAGGAAGCAGCTCTCTGACTCTCCTTCTCGTGGGCATGCTGGGAGCTCTCATCTGTGAAGGGACAATTACACTGGGCCCAATTAATGTCACTTATTCCTAATTGTGAGGATTATTTTAAATTAAAAGCAAGCAACTCATGAATCTGAGAATTCCCAGTGGGGGTGACAGAACAAAGAGTTTTGGCGGAATAAAGGCCAGAGATCTTCACCTCCCTGTTCCTTTAAGCTTCACCCACCTACTGCTTTCAACATTTCTCTCCCTTTTTCAAATAATGTTTGACCCTTTGATCTTAAGAACTGAAGAATAGAGAATTCACCCTCACATCTGACTTTGGAAAATGAGAAATGGTCACATGCTTTATCCGAAGGCTCTATGTTTGGGAAAATATATTCCGAACCATTATTCGTTTGGGTTCACAATTCACATAAGTATTGTTTACTAGATGTTTCAAGCCTTCAAAAAGCCAGGATTTAATGACTCTGATGGTGAGAGAACTTTTGCCAAGGGCTGATTTGCCCAAGTTTAATGATAAAGTGCTCATGCCAAGCTCTGGTTGAACAGAGGCCCAATGTACTGGAAGAAAATCAGCATTGATGGAGATTCCTGGGGCTCTACAGAATGGAAAGAACTCAAGGGGAATGTCTTGAATTGGATGTTCTATTAAATTTGCTTAGCTTTAGGAAAACAGACATAGTTGGTGGATGGAAATTTTATAGGTGTCGGGAAGGTGTCTAAGGGCATTTCATCTAAAAATAAAAAAGTGGGCACTAAAACTTTTTGATGTAAGATGACCGTAGTCTTCAACACATCCAAAGCCTTTCCCCGCCAATTTTTTCCAGCTTATTTCCTAGAATATTAGATTTTTTGTTGATCTGACCCATGGATTGAATAATAATGTTTGAGGTACAAATGACATAATTAGTTGTTTCTGAATTCCCATTTTTACTTCATTGTTGTTGATGACTGCAGACACACATTCAGAAAATGTTATACAGAGTCTCATCACGTTACCCGTTCTTTATTTGACAGGCGAATAAAATTCACATGCTTTGCGGATTGAAATGACGTCTTCTTTGAGATTATGCGTTCCCTGCTTGTTAAATAAATAGTGACTAAAACAAGGAACAAAGACTCTAATTACTTGAAGATGCCGACTGTCACTAATGCTCCTTTGGCATGAATAAACAGCTACTAATAAAGCTTTGCTTTCTTAAATCCCCATAAATATTTGAAATTTCCCATTCCATAAAGTAAACATCTTTCTCAGCATCTCTTTAAGAATTCACTCAAGTGCTGATCTTTCAATCCAATATTAGCTCAGTGCTTTGTCATTCACCCCCCCCCCACCCCCATTTCCAATACACTGTAATCTTGTTTGTTCAGCACAATTTGTCATATCTTTCAGTAAACACTCCAGTCCACTTGTTGGTTTTGTTTGTTTGAGGGCAGTACAGGACACTGTTCTAATATTATAAAGCAAACATTTCGAAAATGGAAAGATGAGGCCCTGCGTTGAACCCTTCAGTGGGTTTGGAGATTTGACACAACAGTATTTCAGAGTCCTGTTGTTGTCTGGAGGTGCAGTTGCTATGGAGACAAAAAATATTGGTGGCCAGGCAGACAGGAGAAGGTATCATCAACAACACCATGGTTCAATTCATGCTGTATTGTATAAAGTATTCACTCAACCATCCAAATACATTAGTTCAGATGCACTAGAAACACAGGTGTGTAAGTTCCAGCATTTAGGTATGCACTGTTTTAAAGAAAGAACAGGCCGCTGACATGATCTCTGTTTGTGCAAATAACTAAATGAATTAAAAGTCAACTGTCAGCGGTATCAAGATAAGTGACTGGAATCAGTGGCTACACAGAGGTTACCACCTTTCTGTAGTCGAATGCTACAGAGGAGCCACATCCAAGCCATACATCATTAAGAACAATGAGCCACTGGACTCTAGAGCACTCTTTCTGTAGAATGATCAAATTGATATGTCTGGGTTTGGTAGTTCCCAGGGGAATGGTGCTTGTCTGGCTGCATTCATTCACAAAATATATTTTATTAAAAACGACCCCCCCATTTATTAATTCAACTTGTGAGTTTTTTAGGTGAATTTTCTCTGGTTTATTGTTTTCTAACCTAGTTTTATAAAAGAACAACAGTGTTTTAAAGCTGGCTTTAATACAAGTAGACATGTTCACAACTAAACCAGACGGTAATGTAGACTCACCCGAAGTCTACGCCCGTAGACGGTGATCTGCCCTCGGGCCTGCTCTTTCCTCTGTCTCCACTCCACCAGGTTGAGGCCATTGTCGATGGGTAGTGTAACATTCCTTTTGCTGACAGTTGGGTTGACTGTTCCTGACAGGAGGTGAGGCTCCGTGTGAAGGGACACTTCCATGCCATTGGCCAACACCAGCCGCAAGGAGCCATCCAAACCAATGAAGTAACTGTTTTTTACTTGATCTATCGTTTAAAAATAAGTAAAGAGTACAAAACCAATCTTAGAAAATGTTTTTTGAGAATAGGCCCATAACATTGTTCACTTGAACAACATCAGTTTACATAAAAACCTGCCTGACCTGGAAATCTAACCAATGCTCACAGAACCTTGAAAAGTCAATAAACAGCACAAGGTCATCAACCCTGAGAAACATACCCAGACCTTATGAGTGAAACTCAGCCAAACTGGTTTCACTTTCCAAAGCAGACAATAGTGAATTAATTAACCGCAAAGAGTTTGGCAGGGCGCCATCTTTCTTCTCTGGAGCTGATTGGGCAAGGTCATCTCGCTTAGATGACCATTAGAATTGTAAACTTTATGATACATCTTGTATAGGACAGGACTTCCAGTTAAATACTCAGAGGAGTGCTACAAAATCTTCCTAAAGAAAAGTAGGGCCAGAGGTGTTTGGTGCTCTTTATTGGGAATCAATTCAGAGCTTGGAAAGGAAAAAAAAACAGGATATCTAAATGTCAAAGTGTGTAAAGCTAGGAGAACATCACTTGACCCTTGCATGCCTCAGTGTCTCCAGGGTCAAAGTGATTAAGATTAGGTTTTCTAAGACTGACAGAGAAAAGAAAGGCTTGGAAAAAAGATGCGGGGAAAAACACAAGTAGAGGGCAGGAAATCAATCTGGACTTCAGTCTTCATTAGTAGAGAGTCTTGTGATTTTACAGCAAATACAGACACTCATGACTTCATTGGTTTAACATTCCGCATTTTTGTTTAGGACAAATATATATTTTAATCAACGTAAAAGAATTGGAACCCTTCACTTTGTGTTTTGGGTGAAAGATTTACTTTTTTTATAAATTACCTGTCAATCTTCAAACCGTAAAAATAGATCTGTTTTGACTTACAAGTAATATAACAGCGATGATCGTATTTTAATGACCATGGTTTGTAAAATGACAAAACAATTATATTCCATTGTCATAATATTATCAGTCTTGTTGCATCATTCTCGAAATTCATTCATTCATTCATTTTCCAACCCATTTATTCCCATTTTGGTTCATGGCAGGGCTGTATCCTGGACAGGTCGCTACTTCATCGCAGCGTCCTCGACATAAACACTTGCTTTTTTGAGCAGCATCAGATTTTTATTTTTGCCAAATGTTATTGCCAATTTTTCATGTGTCCAAGACTGTGATAAAAGGTGTTAAAAAAAAGTCAACAGTTTGACTTTAAAAAAACCTTTAAAATGGAAATAAGCAATTTTGTGTGTCTTTCGCCAAATCAGAGCAATATCTTAAAAAAGCATAACTTTGATCCGGAATCAGGCTAATTAACAGATTTATGCCAACATAATGTATATAATCAATCATTTAAATGATAGGTTCCACCTCCAGCGTAACAAAATGGTTGTGAATTTGAACAAAGCTTTGTTCATCTTTTCTGTTCTTTTGATAACAGAATGGCATTGAAGCCCAGAAGAAAGTTAATCAAATAGTCCCTCATACATTAATCAAGCTGGTAAAATGGAACTCAAGGTTAAATGCCAACTTTAATCAAATTCACACAGCAAAACCTGAAATTGATCATTTGAGCATTTTTCGTGGGAACGTTTGTCCTGACCCAAGGACTGACTGCCATAAAAACAAGGATCCAACAAGGATCCAGTTGTCTCTGGAAACACTGAAACCTCTACCAAATGATAACGCTCTAGCAGTTTTGATTAAAGTGACAGTGTCTCAGAAAGAGGTGAAGTAAGGACATCGTCTTAGTTTTGGTCAGGTGCATAGGGTAAATGTTACAAAAGGATCTTACCCTGCATGAGCGTGTAGAAGGCTCCTGAGGCAGACAGGTTGGTGGTGACACTGATGTCCTCTTTGTTGGAGCCCTGGGTTTGCACCCGCACTGTGCTGTCTGCATCTGTCTGGTAACTGCTGACCCGTCCCGTGGGAAAGGTTACGTTTGTTAGCCGGCCATAGTTGTCATATCTGAGAAAGATGAAGTAAAAGACTGAAATCAGTGCAAGACAAGCATTTGATGAGGAACCACAGCTTTCATTTAAACAGGATTCAAAACACACAGTCCTTGAACATAATTGGACTCCCCCAGTGAAGCAAAAGTATGTTGGCCCTGGAAGAAGTGCGCAATTTCATGTAGAATTTAATTCTAGCAGTTTCTAACTATACTTAGATACAAAACATTGTTAAAAATAACACTTCGTCTTAAGCCTTTTTGTCTCTGCTGTGCAAGAATTGGATTTCACCTCAAAAAGAAACAATAAATACATGTTGAAACCTCCCTGCAACAAATTTGTGGACACCGTTTGCAAAGCCAAAGAAGTTCACCGTTTTCAAAACCTTTGCCGAAACAAAGCCCCTAACAAAGTCAGTTGGTAAATTTGAAATTTTAAATGAACATTTTAAATAAACAGTATTAAACAATGAGGATTTGCTTAGTTTTTATTTTGGGCACCAAGGCTTTATTTATAGGATAGACGTTTCTGCCAAGAAGTAAAAGGGGGAAGAGAGGAGTAAAAATAGGAAATACCCAAAGAGTTTGAAAAATGCATGCCACTCTCACTGCACCACTAATACTGCAGCTGATTTAGTTATATAATAATTCTTTAACTATCGCATCATTTAATTCTGAGTAGAGCCTTTTCGGAGCACCCAAACAAATACTTAAAATTCACTTCCAAATGATACAGTTCATGATACAAAACAATTGGACAAAAGTATTAAAGGTCACATCAATAGTCGCTAACTGAATTTTTAGAAAACTAAACTAATTTTAATTTATCCAAATGATCGTTTTTGAACACTGTTTACTGAAAATGTAAAGTTTGTCATCTCAAAACTTTGTGGCAGACGGTTTCCAAAAAGGTTTAGAGTTCTGTGAACGTCTTGGAGTTTACACTGTATGACTTGCTTGGGTAAAACCACTACTAGCTGTGTTTTCCACATACAGTAGACCAAAGATTTCCTGTTTTACATGCAAGTGATTGTACATCCATCCAAACAAAAAAACAAAATGAGTCTCCGCTGGTCTGATTTGTCACAGTAGCAAAAGAGTGAACACCAATAGCTTGGCCAAACATTTCTCATCATTCTCTGTAATCCCCATAAAAGTAACCATTTTATCTTCACATTATTTTATCTGCTCTATTTAACTTCAAAAGAAAAGAGTGAGGGGTCTTGGGACCAAACAGAGGTCACACAAGTCGTCTCTCAGCTATTATTCAGTTTTCTAGGAAAGCAAACTAAATGATCCTGTTTTCTCCCTCCACTTTGTTGTTTTTCGGTCTTTATATTGTATTTGCCTGGCTCCACGTGAGCGGTGCCTCCTCAGGCGGTTTCATCTTTGCTGACCAAACGTCTCCTTTCAGGGCACTCCGTGGTGATCATTGAGATGACAGAAGCTCAAAGCATGCTGGGATTGAAGCAGTAGTCAAGATGTACCACTGAGTCATGGCTGCTGTTGGCTTCACAAACAGAAAATCAGCAGGAAGCAAAAAACTTCACTGAAATTTTAGATCTGTCTGAGACCCAGAGCAAGGCTTTGTGCGATATTCTCAAACAGGTTTTAGGTATTGACAGTAAACATAAAGAACCAAGCGCAAGGAAGTGTAGTGTGAAAAATAATTGGTGGAAATTCAATATTAAATTGATTCTAAATAAACAATTCTTTCCAACTCATAGAGAAAACAACATCTTACTAACCAACATTTTAATTAAATAGCGCATCTGCAAATGTACATTTTTGTAGGGTTGTGCTGAATAACGAATTTAGATTGAACCGCGACGTATTACAAGATAATGGATTTTTTTTCTATACGGTCTGTTTGCTCTTTTAATCACGTCATGTAAACAAGAATTAAAGGAAAAATGAAGCATATAACAGAAACTGGAAAAAAGTACAATTCCTGATCTCCCAGAAATCCCAACAATGTTGTCAGCAAAACATAAAGCACAACTTGATTGGTGTGAAAACATGGAAATAGAATTTGGCCTAGATTATATTGAACTACTAATTTCTTTCCATAACCATAAAAGGTACCACCTTTTCAGTCCTTTTCAGACATTATGACGAAATGTGCTTCATTGTTTTGTTTGTGTAAGCGAGCATTAGCAAGTAAGTTATACACTACTAATGCAGCATATCCATTACTGCTCTTGCACACTACAATAAACATATATAACACAGAAATGTACCCACATATAATGATCTTTGTATCATTAACAAATTCGAGCAATATGCACATTTTGTTGTAAATGTAAAACACTTGACATGTAACAAGTAAGCAAAAACCAATGGTCATGTGTGCATTTGACTTAACCACACAAAGTGGAGGTGAAGGACCATGCAAAGTGTAAAGGGAAAAGTGGTTGCCTCCGCACAGTGAGTTTAAAACTGTGAAACCCATAGCTAATTATAAATTATCCAGCTTATACCATGGTCACTTGCCAACATTCACATATTCCATTTGTAATTAATATCTGGGCTGCAATACATTAATAAAAATTATAAAATTGGTGTCCAGTTACCAGATATGTATCCAGTTAAGCTACAACCATTTTATGACATTGGAAGCTACACACGTGTAAAACCACTGCAAGCACGGGAAAAGATGGAAACAAAACTCAGGAATTCTCTTGAACCAGCAACCTGAGCTGGCTTCCCTCCAAAACTGCTATATTCAAGAATACAGTCATTGAAATGAACCTAATCCCTTCTTATATGTTTTCAGTGGAGGTTTTACTCTCTAGTTTTTAAATATTTAGTGTTCTGCTAATAATATACCCAGGTGTGTAATTTCATGGCCCTTCGAAAATCAGATCCAGCCAATATAACCCACACACTATAATCCAAACATTCCGGTTCTTAAATATAGTCTTGCATGACAAGCTTGTTGATTTTCTTTAATCATTTCAATTGCCAACAAAGTTGCATGTTTAATCATCTGATAATGTAACCTCCCCTCATTACCCAACTATCTTTCTCTACAAAATGTTCGCAGTTTGCTGTATGTTTGTTTGTTAACTGTGGAGACAGACATCATTTATTGACTGGAGTTGGCTTGTCAGTTCGGTAGCTTGCTAGTTGCAAGCCAGCGTCCTGTGAGGTAACTTTACTATTTGGAAAAAGAGCACTGGAAAACAAATGAACAAAATGCTGATCGGCCAGTGGTGTTTGATATAAAAGAAAAAGAAAAATATGTTGACGAGTATGGGAATAAATCATGACTTTTCTTCTCTAACTTTTTTGTTATATCACCCCTCCCTACTGTACGGTTTACAGTATGGTAAGAGGACTTCCAGTGGCAGAGATGATAAACTGCATTCATTTGCACACTGCAGAGAGCAAGATAAATGATTCAGGAAGCTGTCTTCCAGTGACTTTGGCCCTCAGATGCCTGCTTGACCTTCAAAGATAATTATGTAAAATAGTAAAGTATATCAGATTACAAACGGCTAAGCTTTGTTTATCATGAAAGAGGACGCGGTGCTGCCTGGGGTAAGGGGCAGAGCTAATTGCTCGGGAAGGAAAGAAACAACAGGGCAACTTTTCTTGATTTTAATTATTGTTTTTTCTTTCTCTTTAATTACAATTATTGTGTAAATATACTCAGATTCTCATCTAGTTATTTAGAAAATGTGTTTAAAAAAAGGAAATGGCAACATAGTGCATGAAAAAGGATAAAAACAACTTAATAAAAATGTCTGCTTGGAGTATTATTCAAATTCATGCTGCAGTATATGTTAACAATAACCATTAAAACAATTAACATGTCAAAATTATTTAATTGTGTAATTAATATATTATTATTATTAAATAGTTGTGTGAAAACAGATATGTTAAGTTAATACTCTATGTACTGATTTGAAATTTACTTATGCAGATTTAATACAAAATTTAGAGAGTATGGAATAAAGTGAGGAAAATCACAATAGATAAGTATTATGCAAAAAATATTTAAATAATGTTTGCATTTATTGGAAGTATTCACCAGTAGCCGATAACGACCTGTTCAAATATAGCTTTTAGAGCTTCTAGTAAACGTAGTATTCATTAGTGTTGGAGAATAGAAACATTAAACTCTGATAATATATGTATTTTGAAATATGTATATATTAAAATATGTATTTTGTCAAATTATCTTTTAAGAATATTAAGAGGCGACACGGTGAAGCAGTGGGTAGCACTGTGCCAGTAGGAAGGTTGTCGGTTTAAGGCTTTCCTGGTGACCTTCCTGGAAGGAGTTTGCATGTTCTCCCTGTGCTTGTGTGGGTTTCCTCCGGGTACTCCGGTTTCCATGCGGCTAGGTTAATAAAATCTAAATTCCCCTTAGGTGTGAATGTGTGAGTGAATATTGCCCTGCAATGTACTGGCGATATGTATGTGCACTGGAGATAGGCACCGGCAGACCCCTGTGACCTCAAAAGGAAATAAGCGGGTTGGAAAATGAATGAATTAATGAAATTTCAGATATTTTTTTGAATGGCTGGATTGATACTCAGTGGTTATAGAATATAAGACACTTTATACTCTTAAAATGTGTTCACGCTTGTTTGATTGATTAAAAGTCAGGCTTGCTTGATTTCTTGGTTACCGTGGTTCATTTGAGCAAATGTGAGAGCTCCTGAACCATGCCACGGACCAAAATAGCAAACTAGAATAAATAGCTAAAAGGGTTTTTGTCTGCTTCTAAATCATCTCTGAATTGGTTTAACTGAAGTATGAATGTAACTTGGAACCAAAACAGGACGTGATTTCACAAAGGAAAGCCTTATGTTCATGCATGCATTGACTGCTTACTCTGTTACTCAGAAGGGATCAAGAAATGTTCCATCATTGTGTTGTGAAAATATCACTATGTTGTTAGGGTCCAGAACCATTAGGTTCACAGTCAAAAAATGTCAATGTGAAATCGAACAGGACCACATTATCAATTGAAATGTAGACACTCCCTACAACACTCAAATTATAATCTACTACACATCAAATATTAACATTGTGTAGGATTTCTTGAATAATTAAACAACTTTAATATTGTTCATATAGATAACAACGGTTTACATTTCAATAGTGCAAACAAGTTCTAATTAATCAAAAAACAGACTCTGTTAAATAACCCTTAGCGTAGTGGAATAAAAAGTTTTAATTGATGTTTTTACTTTATTATCCTTCTATACAAAATTCTGCACTCAATGTATTATTTTAAATATTGTATATATTACTTTAGCTCTGTGATGGACTGGTGACCTGTCAAGGGTGTACCCCCGCCTCTCGCCCAATGTGCCCTTGAGATCCCCTCAAGACCCCTGTGACCCCAAAACGGGAATAAACGGTTTAGAAAATGAATGAATATATTACTTTATGGACAGGGAAACTGAAACACCTTGTTCTAGACCAAAATGTTGCTTCTTAAAAAACGTCAGTCTATCACCTGGTCAGAAAAAGGAGACTTCTTTGTTCAAAACAATCAATACAGTAGCTCACAGATCTTCAGATCAGGCAAAGGATGGTCAAGGGAGATGTACAAGCCCCCCACCTCCCTCTTGTTGTTTTATGGATTACAATATTTTATTTAGAGCTGTTATGATAAATCAAACTTCATACTCAGTTCCTAACATTGCTATGTGCAATCAATAAAAAAGTCTGCACAATAAAGGCATCAATCCTCAAACACTAAATCGATCTGTGTTTCAGTTTCAGTGTCTAACAGCTTTTAGATAAACTTACCGTACATATATACAGTACAGTATAGTAGGAATAGCAGGCAAAGAGTAGACTAGATGTGTACCATTTTTACACAAAATCCAATTAGGTAAAATGAAATGAATGAAGACGTGATATAAGAAAAACCTTATTGGCATTGGACAGTTGACAGCTGTTTCCTTTCTGGCACCTCCAAACTGTTTTAAGACGATTAAACCAAAACTCAAGACCATCCACGGAGCGCTGATCTATGGCTATCACTCAATTGGCCACTCCCTCAATTGTACGCAATATTAGCCTGAAACACCAGTTGTAATTATGTTTTTTTTCTGCTGTGAAGTTGGCCGTTTTAGAACACATAAGATCTATAGGGTTGGCTTCAACTCTGAATTCACAAGGGATAGTGGGAGGTTTTGTCTTAGAAAAAACCTGGCACTACCTTAAGCACTGAGCAGAACCCTAGTATAAAAGATTTATCTCCAGTGTACTCACTCATAGAAGGTTGTCCAGCCGTCTTCATTACTCTTGGTGGCCAGCAGCCCAGAGCTTCCATGGTAGGTCATGCTAGCGATGTCTTGGCCCTGTGCAGTCACACTCTTCAGAGCATTATTAGTGCCCATGGTAAACCAGAAGGTCTGTCCGTCAGGTCCCATGATCCATAACGGTAGCCCAGTGGAATCTCTGCGCAGACTTACACGCTTCTTCCTCTGATCTGTGATGGTGCTTAGCTCACCCTCACCAGCGTAGGTGAAGTTGTGGAGAAAGTCACCTGTAGTGAGGCTCTGGGTGTACACGTGACTACCGTTCACATCAAAAAGGTACAGCTCATCATCGATAGGTGAAGAAACCTCGTACATGTTGAGGGGGTTGAGAAATGGTTTGTTTTTCCTCACGTATCGGATACGAATGTTACCCAAATCTGCGATGAACAGCTCACCGTCTGGTGAAACTGCCAGTGATGAGGGAGCGTTCAGTTTGGCATCTTTAGCATAGCCATCATCGCCTGAGTAGCAATCACAGTTGGCATCATTTTTGCAGTCGCAGCCACTAGGGGCACCAGCGAGCAGAGAGATTTCTCCATTTGTTGACACCTGACGTACACGATTGATTTTCTTTTCATCTGATTCAGAGATGTACAGCAGGCCGCTGTGGGACACAGCCAGAGCATTGGCTGATTCCAGTGTGGCGTGGATGGCGATCTTGCTAACTAGGAAGTGATCCAGACCAGGCACCTGGCAGTGCATTGGTCTTCCAGCCACAATGCGAACCTGGTGGTTCTCAGAAATCTGCAAGACCACGTTGTTATCGAGCACATAGAGTGAGTTGTCCATGGGGCTCACTGTGAGGTCTGTCGGCCACTCTAGACGGACCTGAAAGAGACAGAAGGAAAACATACACTGTGATGATGTCCTCACAAAACAATCTTTATAATTAGGTTCAAGAGGTTTGATGTCAAATAAACATTTAATTACTTTTGTTTTACCAAACAAAACAAAGAGCTAGCTTACCATTGTAAATAAAACTATTTATATAGCACCACTGCACTACAAGTAACATAAACCAAACCCAAATTGGTTTCTATGCTAAACAGTCCGGTTGCTAAAATGAACCATCCCCATGTCACATCAGCAAGCTAAAATAGGGATATGCCAAATTGGTTGCAATGATAAAAAGTCTGGTTGCTATGAAGGGGTGAGTGAAAAAATATATAATGTCCCCTGTGTCAATATGAACTAAAAAAAAATCAACCCCAAAGTTGATTTTCCAAAGGTGAGATATGAGATATGTTAAATTGGTTGCTAAGGTAAATTGGTTATCTGTGACATAATATGATGTTCCTTTTTTGACTAGTTATATAAACCAACCCCCAATGTCTCAACTATTTTCCAAAATTGAGATAGAGTTCTAAGAATTTGGTTGCTAGGGTAAAAAGTTTGGTTGCTAGGAAGTGGTCATTACGATGATTATAACCAAATATATAACCAGATATAACCAAGCCCTCATTTCTGTACGATGTTTCATCTCAAAGATATTTCTGGTGCCTTTTCTCATTCATGAGGAGGAACTGATGAGACTAGAGCATGGAGCGGATGACAGCTCTCGTCCATCAGGTTGAACACACTCCTCTTCCTCCAGCTTTGAGCTTTAGCTTATTAATCTCATCATGGAAACCCAGAGCGTCAGGGGTACAGAAACAAAGCCTGGCACACTTATCAAGCCGTCTGGATGCGTGAAAGAGGACTCATTGTTCTGTAAATAATGTGGCAGGCTTTTACCACACAAACCACTGGATCTGCCCATTTTCATCCGTAGCAAATGCTCTCCAAGGAGCCTGATGCGAAGAGTATGCTTTCAATAGTGTTCCTGCTGCACTAACAACACTGGCTGATTAACAGATCCTTTAGTGCATCCTGAGAATGTGCAAAAGGTAATTAAGCTAAGGTCAGTTGTTAAAGTCTTATATAAAATGAGAAACCAATTTGGAGAAGAACTAATTTGCTGACTGCTTGACTACGATCAAAGCCACTGGACAATGGTTACAACAGAAGCCTACTGTGGTCGACCACAAAATTCAGAAGATATTTTCTTTGTGATACTGACTTAGTAACCACAAGCCATGTCATTGCATCAATGCATCCTGGGAGAAAAGCCTTAGGTCAGTAGCTCTAAGGGTGCATCGGCTTTCTTTACTGACACTTCAAAAATGGGGGTCAGTACGGTGTCCTTCCCTACGGTTAGCGGCAACTTTCAGACACTGAATGCTGCCTCGGGTGACCACTGCCTCTCAGTGAGGGTGTGTTTGGGAGAGAATCTGTCGCCCTGGTTTGAATC
Source organism: Danionella cerebrum (assembly GCA_007224835.1). Classification (NCBI taxonomy): domain Eukaryota; kingdom Metazoa; phylum Chordata; class Actinopteri; order Cypriniformes; family Danionidae; genus Danionella; species Danionella cerebrum. The sequence continues at coordinate 165,583 of SRMA01025832.1, read as the reverse complement.
TGGATGTGGCAGGCTTGCAGCTGTAGGCAACATCTGGGGATTACTGGGACCTAGAGACCCCTGACATGCCCCAGAGACATCATCTGCAACACTGACAACTACGATGAACAAGACGGATGAAGAATGTTGCTGAACTGGGTTCATACTGGAAGAGTTGTTTGCTTGCAAGGCAGTTTGGAGTTTGAATGACTTAGGTTTCATTGAAGTTTGTTTGACTGACCTGTGATATGTCCATGACTGAGTCACAGCTCAAGGGTCGTGCAGAAGTCAAGTCGTTGAAGCCCAGCAGAGTGGATATGATGCCGTTCTGATCGATGCGCCGGATCATGGTGCCATCCACAAAGAAAATCACGCCATACTTGTCCACTGTAATGCCTTGAGAGCAAACAAATGTAGAGATAAGATGGGATCACAGGCTATAAATAATTGAAATAAAAATCAAAATTATAGAAATGGGAAAAAAGCACTGTAAATAAACCATGTAAATTACTTTCTCTGCCACAACCCACTATACCACCAGAGGTGACATCGTTTATTTAAATGTTATTACAATTTTGAGTAGTGTTCGCCAAAAAGTATTGTTCCATCAACTCAAATGTTTGGACCAAAGTTTTGCCCGCTGTGAACTTATGTGAAGTAATACTGTGTATAAATTTCAAATTACAAATAAGAAATGTCTTAATAAAAAAGAAATTAAAATGGACAATATTTTTTCTCGAAATGTTAATAATTTCAACAAGCGTTTATGGAGGAAAACGTACAAGTACAAAAAAGCTTGAAATGTGTTTGAATAAACTTTTGCCTCAATAAGAAGCTTGTGGGACTCTGGGATCTGCAACCAGGAAAGTAAAAGTAATGCTTGGGTTCATTAAATTAATAAAATTGTTTAGATGCCACAAAAAAAAAAACTTATATCATGCTTTGTTTTAGACAACTGACAGTTTCATTCTGTGGTTTGAGAGTTTGCTCTGAATTTGATCCCTGATTAGTTTTGGCATAAAAACACAGATGAAACGTTTGGATGTAAGCCTCAAGGAAAAAATATGAAATGGCCTACAGCACTTTTATTTTAAAGACAGGGCTCAGTCTAAAAAAGGTGCAAAGTGTAAAACTTTTCTCTTTTCTTGTACAAAAAGTTGTTATAATTATGTCGAGCCGAGTGGTTTTCTACATAAAGTTTGTTAGTAACTAATCTGATTACACGGACAAATACAAAACACAAAAAAATTTAATTAAATTAAAGTCAAATAATAGGAAGGAAATATTGAGCAGGGGGGGCACGGTGGTGCAGTGAATGGCACTGTGGCATTCCAGTAAGAAGGTTGTCGGTTCGAGGCTCGCCGGTGACCTTCCTGGAAGGAGCTTACATGTTCTCCCTGTACTTGCGTGGGTTTCCTCCGGGTAGTCTGGTTTCCCCCACAATCCCAAAAACATGCAGTTAGGTTTATGGAATAATCTAAATTCTCCTTAGGTGTGAATGTGTGTGTTGCCCTGTGATGAACAGGTGACATGTCCAGGGTGTACTCTCGCCTGATGTGAGCAGCACACCCCTGTGTTCAAAAAAGGGAAAAAAGATGGATGGAAGTTTTGAGCAAATTCTATTTTATGAGGTAAAATATTCTCTTAGGGATGTTTTTAGACCTTGTGCACATTTGAATCCCTGCTGTTACCTCTGGGGTTGGTGAGTGTGGCCTCCACAGCTTTGCCTCCATCCCCGCAGCGGGTCTCATCATATGGTAGGCACTGGTCACCAGTACCCGCCACCAATTCCAGGTTCTTGGCCACATCTTTCACAGCCAGCAGAGACTTCAGCTTGAACACTTTCCGGGTGCTAGTGTCAGAGAGGTACAGTGCCCCAGACACCGGACTGCTCGTCAGGTAATACTTGTGTGCAGGACTGTTGCTAGAATAAACAAATCCAAAAGAAACCACCTTAACACAAACGCTGAAGGGTTTCAATTAAATCTAAAACAATAACAGAAACAAGATTAAATATTAAACTGAATATTACTCATACAAATTTTGTAATAATAATAATAATAATAATGTTTTATTGTACTGTATAACTTGTATTATTAATTCTGTTAATAAATTCTGCAAATAAACCAATTAAAAATCATTTTAAAAATAAAATATATAAAACTTTGTTTGTTCTGGTTATTACTGTTTATCGTAACAGAAAAACATGCATTATTTATTCAACACATATACATTATCAAATTTGATAGGAAGGACAATGATAACAATGCAATAAAATGCTCCGTCGTAAAAGTAGTAATAACGGTTATGTAACATATGGTAATGTTCATAACATATTATGCAAATCCATGCATTATCCAAAGCTAGAACTAGAGAAGTCTCTGATGGCTTCTCTCCACATCAATCTTTCACTGCATGCATCCACTCTGAGGCCTCATATAGAAGCTTTGGTACTGTGTGGTTAGTGCAGCACCTCCAGCATCTAATGTACATTTCAAATAGCTACACAACCAAACCCCCTGCAGGGAAACTTTTTTGGGAGATGCGTGCAGTCCAGAGCTGTTATCTAAACACATTACATATTCCTGGAGCCAAAATGGCCCACAGGCTTAAAGAAAACAGTCCATTACACACAAAGCTGGACAGTGAAAGTCATCCCTCACATGCACACAGGGGGCTGAAAAACACGAAAGCTCAGGAAAATAGCTCCAATCTTGCTCAAAAGGCTTTATGGGAGGAGTGAAGCTACCACTGTTAGCAAAACGCTCAGATTCCTGTCAATCGAACTAAAATGTAACACTTTAAAAATACTCATGGAACATTTCCGTGTACTTTCACTGTTGTACCATCAATACTTTTGCTGTGAAGTAAATGTAAAACTGATTTGCTGCAGTAGGTGAAGCTAATGCTAAATGCTAGCCAGCTGACAAGAACGTGTGGATATTCTACAGTTACTCATGACAGAAGAAGCAAAGCATGAAATGATCTCGCCTCCCTAGAACAGTGTCTTCTTGCTGGGGTTAATTGTTTTTAAACAACGTGAAAAAGGTCACAGGATGAGAAGAAAATGTTAAGTGAAAAGCACTCCTCATACGACGACTAGCTAAAGCAACACATAGTCTGACACTTATCTAGAAAACATTACAAATGCTAACAGCTCTACTTAGCATTTTTAAAGTAGCATAAGCGTGAAAGGTCATTTATGATTGTGAAAAATGTTAATTGAACATTTTTCTCTTCACAAAGGCATCCACTTTACCAGCTAGGCTATTTTAGAATGCTAAATAAAAGCTACACATCCATCAAAACAAGCAAGCCAACTTGTCTTAGCATCTGCATTTTAAGAGAACACAATGTTAACAGAAAGCATCCTATGCATGTCATCATTTCTAACAACCAACTTGCAAAATGATCAGTATTTTGAATTATGAAAGGTCAGAGCAATTGAGTGGAAATGTCAAGAGAATAACATATTTTTGCAAAAAAGTGGTAATTTCTTGGTAGTATTGAAGAAGGGCTCTCAAGATAACTAGCCTTGGCAAACGCAATGACAAGTGTGCTGTAACGCATCATTGATAACACCTATTCATCTAAGTACATGCATTTTGAACAATTAGCATTAAATAATGAAGCAAGATGTATCTTGCAATTTCTTTTAACTGTAGAGGTATAAATCACCAAAATTACAAACTACCGCAAAGTTTATTCTTTTCAATCCACTCACAAAAAAGCACATAATATTGTCTGAGACCATGAGAACTGCCTCATACTGTCCCTTTATATTTCTCTTAGATTTATTCTGATGTTTACCAACATGTCAAAATAATCTCATCAGACATTTGGGTTTATCTGCAGTCATATCAACCTCCAACTTTCTGATTCTCTGTGTTCAAAAGAAAATCCCGTAACATCTTAAAAATGAGAAGTAGACAAAACATTGCAACAAAACATTGATTTCTCTCCATAATAACATCTCCTTATTTCCTAACTGTGGGATGTTTTTTTGACACAGCACAGCAGATATTGCATCATTTAGGTCAAGTGGAATTGGTTGCAGTCTATGAGTGAGTAAAGCTCCACTGGAAATTCCTCCAATTGTGCACGTCCTCCATGTTAATATGGGCAAAACTGTTTTTCCATAGTTTAAAAATGTCCTTTTATGAATTCCTCCTGGCCAGATTATCTGATTTTCATAAAATTTAGTAATTATCTCCTTACTGTGTCAGCCAAATGTTATGGAATTTAAGATGATTGGTCAAGCAATTTTAACATAACATTCATGTAAGAAGCATGATTTGAGGCATTATTTCAGTGCAGTGGCCTCTAGTGGTCTGGAGATATTAAACAAAATGCTGTTTGACTCATATCATCCAGGCAAAAATTCGTCTCAACGCATTCAGAGCATCAGAGTTAAGCCATGCCCAATTTTACCACGTCGACCATTTTGAATTATGCCATAAATAGCTATATTTAGCAAACACAGCAGAGCTTTGCATGCATATTGTGCCCACAAGCGACTCAACAAATTTTGAATCAGTGCTACCTTGTGGTGAACAGATGACATAAAAACAAATGTTAATACATTTTGCTACCTTTACTCTTTTGTCAACAATTGAGCCTTCCCCTGAGTCTAGCATGAGAAAATAGATTTAAACATGGCCCACTGAACTTGTTGTCTGCCATTTTGAATTAGGTCAAAAACATACCCAGACCTTTTCAAACTCCCCCACACCAAATTTTAACAGGAGCTTCCCATATTAAAAGGTTTATTCATGATTAGGCATTTAAGAATTAGTAAAATAAAAAATAAAAAAATAAAAAAAGAACTTAGAAATAAAAAAAATTGAAAATAGAATAGAAATTTTTAATGAAATTAGAACCTTTTGGGTTTGTATCAGGAAATTCATATTTGATTAGTTGACAATCATGGTTGAAAAAAGCAATTATTTATTATTCTTGACTAAGAATTTTGGTTAGGTATTAAAGAAATAGGGACTTGTGGAGGAGTAACTCTGTTGGTTCTGTATGTCATGGTCACACATTCTTTTATATTCATTTAAAAACAAGATTTATCCTTTTCCTTCCCCTACAGAGTGCATTCTCCCAGGATATAAATATGGCAAATTGTCCCAGTATTGCAGTGATAAAAGCAATTTTTATTCTCGCCCCTACACACCAGCAATTCAGCCATGTTAATCACATTCCATTTTGAGCCTGCCCACGAAACAGCACCATATAAAAATTAAATAATTCACAATACAACTCATTTAAATTCTAACAGGGTGCTTGCTAATCTATGTCATAGCAATGCCAGCAGCCTAAAAATGTACATTTACTTCATATTGAGTTGTCAAAAAGCTCATGCATGTATTCTTTCCAATATGATGCCTCGAGTTGCATCACATGCATCGAAAATCCCAGATTTGAACCTGGGTTTGTGAAATGGTCTGGGTTTTATTTGCTGAGATGCAGTTACAAGATTCAAAGACACTCTATTGTTTCGTTTGAGTTGAGGTTCCACATTAACAAAACAAAGGTATTCCACCATTCAGATTCGAGACAGTAAAGGTAATTAAAAAAGAATGAAGCGACAATTTCTCTCAGATTTCATTATCAGGAAATACATTTGAAAGATCTTAAAATGAAAGATTTCATGCTGACATGCTGAAAAGTAATACAAAAAGTTGCTCATGCCTAGCCTAACTCACCAAACTAGTTAGTACATAGAGCCATATGCCATCATGCATGACAACTACCCTGTCTTCACATTAGTACTCAAAACCAATTCCGTAGAAACTCTTAGGAGGTTAGAGCTAAATCCCACGGGCCTAATGTGAGTGAGAGGAAAGGAATAGCACCAGGACTGTAGTGCTGTCAGCTTCGATCCATTATCCACAGACAGTTGACCTTCTGTAAGACCGCTGCTTTGGTTGACCTGGGGATGGCTTGTCAGTATGTGGCCGCTGATTCTGTTGAATGATGTCCTCAGTTTGGAAGCGAGGTAAAACGGGTTTGTCAAGAAAAATCTCAATCCCATTTTCCAAGAGCCAGCCAGGCATGGTGAAACCCTGGGTAGGTGCTTTCAAACCCAGCAGTCTCTGCTCCGTACAATGTGTTATTGGAAGTACACACCATTGTGCTTTTTTGCGATGACGAGAACACCCTGACCTTCATAGGCTCCATCTATATTCAACAGCTATAGTCGGTCTGTGGAGGATAATTGGATTTTTCAGCATGTTGCTTTGACGATGAAGGTGAGTGACTCTTGTGGAAAAGGGGTCAGTAGGTCTGTCAGAGAGATCGTGGTCTAGCCTTATTTTCTCGTCTACATGAATATACAGAACATGAACACAGATGCTTTTATTTGTTTCCTCACAATGTTCCGCTTGCAAATATAAGACTGCCCCTTTTGCTGTTGAATCTACAAACGTATGGAATTATTTCTCACAACCCACCGGTGATGATGCTTGTTTACCCCGAGGTACAACTTTTACAATCTACATAACAACACAAACATGGATTAGAGTTGATAGGAGAATGGCTCCTCCTGTCAAAACGTTGCAAACAGCGAGTTCCCCTCAAACCGGAAATGATTCTTTGTTAAATTTAACTCATATACATATACATATATGATCAGACATCTACAGTCAGGATAGTAAACCTCAGTACTAAGGTGATAAAAGTATTTGCTTGTAAATGTAATACATTGTCAAAAAAAAATGATACAAATGCTTTCCTGTGGTTCAGTTGGTAGAGCATTGTGCTAAAAATGCAAAGGTCATGGGTTCCAATCCCGGGGAAAGAAGCAACTGACACAAAATGTGTTCGTTCATTTTTTTTCAAGTCGCTTTTGATAAAAGCGTCTGCCAAATGCATACATGTAAATAATGCACAAATATAAAAAAAACTGAATATGCACAAGGATTTTTTTAAAGTTCCAAATACTTTCACAATATTTTGATGGATAGAATGCAAACAATCCTTAGCATGGGTTTCCACAAGGGGTGGGGGGTTGTATGGTCATCATCTCATTCTGGAAAGTAATGGACTGCCCAAAGGTTTGGACAAACTTATATAGTATATTTTCAAATAAGTTGGATGTTATACATCTCTTTATAATATTATAACTCAGCCCTAAATATTGGAATCAAAAAGATTCAACTGACCATTTGCTAAGCTCTCCTTAATAAATCATTTACTTTATTTGTTAACTGAAGCACCATAAAAAACAGGATTACATTTTATATATACGTTTTCATTCAAAAATACAAAAACCAAATAAAATAGATAAATCCACAAATGGAAAGTGTTTATAGAGTATTTGTAATACCATTTCCTAAGAGCACGTTTATGAAAGAAAAAGACAGATTAAAACAGTTTCAGAATTTGTTTGTTCAGCGGTAATTAACCCCTTCACTTAGTGAAGTTTGATAACGAGATTCAGGAGGAGTAATCAGGGGATGCTCCCAGCTGCTCTCAGCCATACCATCATTTACACCATTATTTAAAACAGCCCTACCTTCCTCTCTTTGACTTTAGTCTGAGCTTCACCCTCCTTCCACCCCTTCTCCTCACTGGGGGTATAACGCAGATCCCTTTTGTGACCAGACAGCTTCATTCTACATTTGTACTCACCACTCTATGCATACTATAAGGCAGGCCATGGTAGTGAACTCGTGAATATCATTCACGTTATCTGCAGTTAAAACTAGCAAACATTAGCCTGCTAGCGTGCTAACATTCTCAACAGACCAGTCTCCTTCTAAACGAACTAAATCCTCGCCGATACAAATTTCCGATGCACTTTTGATGACGTGAGTAGGACATGAAAGAGCCGCTTGGTGAAACTCATCCCATGTTTTCATAGTGACTTCACGCACAGAAAACAGGAAAGAACAGCCACCAACAGTATAAAACGTTTGACATCCATTATATTTTTATGTGTTTGATTAGTGTCTTTTTGGCTTCTTCTTCTTTCCTGTTTCCCTGTGTGGCATGGAGTGCATCTGTTGTATCACAAATGCCATATTTGGCAGGGAGCCTCATTGCATCAATATTCCCTCGACCCAGAGGGAGAGCACCCCGCTGAGAAGCCATACTTTTACGGGTTCAGCGTTGAGCCTAGAGTTTACCATATGAGATTGCACAAAATGAGGCTGTGAACCCAGGCGTCCAACTTTAATTCTTTCCTGCTTTTAAATCTCTCTATTGGATGTTCATCCTTGCTAAATTTTGGTCCCATGTATTCTTATTGGATACCAGACAGAGGTTTTTACAGCTCAAAGTAAGTTGGGCGAGGCTTAAGGATGTGAATAATCAAATCAGCTGTTAAAAACTTAGATGCAAACATGAGCATCCATCATCTATATACATAATAAAACCAATTACTATAATATTTATGGTCATGTTTAAAACATGCCACCACTTGTCTTATTGGAATCTTCCAGGTTGAAAGCCATGACACAATGATGAAGGGTTAAAGAGAGGCTTCATCTTGAAGGATGGTGCATTTTCAAAACTCGCAGGTGTCCTGGGTTTACCGAACCTCTCTCTAAGAACCCTCTCATATCCTGTCAGTGAAACCTGAGCATCATACGGTTAGCTGTCGCACTGCTGTCTGTCAAAACTCACAGCTGCTTGTGCCACGCATCCCATACTGAAAGTTCACAACACCACAGGGAGGATGCATATTCGAAAGCTTAGATGGAAGTTTGATGACTGAAGCTTTTTTCTTGATTTGACAAATTAACGAACTGTGCATTGAGATCCAATGGCGGTTTGAATGTGTAATTTGTCATTATGTGAAATATCATGCTGTACTGTGGGTAAAGCAGAGGGGGAGGGAGGTTTCTAAAGAGACGAGAAGGGTAATTATGTTCCTATATGGAGAGCAAAGTCCCCTGAGGGGGAGAAATATTTAAAACGCTGATACCAGGCTTATGCTAAGCCGGTAACTGCTTTTCCATCTTTCTGTCTGACATTTCAAATTATGTGCCTGTCCTGACACTTAATGTACATTTTAAAGCTCATTTCTGTTGCAGTAACCAACTTTGAGAGTTTATCCTTAAATCAAACAGCTCACTGATGATCTACAGTGTTTTCACCATGTAGTGGTAGGAGTTTTTTTCCACAATTTGTGCATTTATTTGACATTTATTAATGACAAACAACCACCCCTCAAAACGAGCATGAATATCAACACACACGCACACAAACAAAATGCACAAGCATGGATATAAAAGTGCAGACTGTACTATTCTTCAGAAAATATCTTACCTATGTCTGAAATCTTTATTTCTGTAAATAGCAAGAGCAGCATGGAAGGAAAAAGAAAAGGTGGAGAAATTGAAGGTTAGTTTGCAGAGAGAGATGTGGAAAAATGAGCACTACAGAAAATTATAGTAAAGTTCTTCCGGTGAATGATACTCTCATGGTAATTAAGTTAGTTCACTACTATGTTCCAGATCCTTAAAATATGATTGTTTTTTGTTTATGATTCTACATAAAATACATTTTTTTAAAAACAGATCATGGAATAAATGACAATAGTTCATTTTTTTTTAGTGATTATATGCATTTTCTAATTACAATGTTAACTCATAAAGGGGTCATGAACTCCAGAAACTCAAGAAGTGTTTGAAATAGAAGCAGTCCAGAAAACATTGCTTTTTGATGTAATAATGCATTTTTAGCCCCACCCTGTCCACACCCAATCCCCAGATCGATTTTCACAGAAGTGGATGTAGCTATGAAAGTCCCTGAATCCAGATTTGAATAAAGAGTTTATTATTTATTTTAATACAATTTGACAGTCAGAGTCTAGAAGAACTTTCATATTCCGTTTACAGATATTTGAACTTGATAAAAATAGCCAGTCCGAAAGAAGTGATTCCAAAGACCAACTCTCATGCCAAAAACATCTCTGTTTTGTTCGAAACTCTTCAAGTTAACTGAGATTTGATTAATGCACAAGTGACTTCCTCCTTGTTTAGCAACTAAATGCACTAATTATTCTTTAATGCAGACATAATGCAAGTATAACTTTCCTTTATTACTGGAAGCGCGTTCATTTAAAAATATTATTATTAACCTGATTCATTAATCAAGACTGTTCACTGTTTGCCAATTGTATTTGTCAATGTTTTCATTACGCCTTACACTCTGTGCTGCGCTACAATGGTGCTGTCTTACCACCCCAAACACTGCCACTGTTTCTGAGAAACTAAAATCACATGAGCTATTGGTAGTGTTGTCTTCTCCTTTTCTTTTATGACGGTTTTTATCTTAATATTCTGTTTTACTCATTGCTTTTTTAATCCTGTATTGTGCTGAGCTATGGTTGTACTAGTATAATCCTTATTATTATTATTTTATCTCTTAATGCCTACTTAAACCCCCCATTCTGAAGACGGATCTAAAAGGCCAATTGAAAATGTTTTTTTCCTTCAAGACAATCATAATTTTTGTGTAAAAATGGGATATTGTTTCAATTGGTCCTCGATGAACAGTATGTAAAAACAAAGCCGATCATGACTCCTATAAGCAACTCAGTCCACCATCACTGAAGTCTATTGCAAAATCAATGTCTTCATGCAGAACCAGAAGTCAAATTTAATGTTCAATCTAAAATATCTTGTAGATGCATGCTGGTAAATTATTTGTCTTTGTGGAAGTGTATTTTACTGTCTTAAATGCAGTACTCTATCTATTTCTAAATATGTTCTAAACATATATTCTACTAAAACCTCTATTATCTTTGCTCAACTTTGATAATAACATGACTAATAATACAGCATTTTATATACATAAACATATTCTAATTGTCTACAACAATTTTTCTATATCAGTCCAAAGAGTTCAAAGAGAACCATTCGGGACTCTAGGAAGTTCCATTTCAGAGAAGACCATTAGCATCAGACTTCACGTAAAATCTACAAATACTGAAGGAATAAAATGGTGAGCAGCTTGTATAATAGGTAAAACAACAAATGTAATGTGCCCTGTGTGTGCAGACTTCCATACCTGAGCTCCAAGACACTGGTAACGTTTCCTGTGGTGAAGATTCGGCGAACATAGTTGAAATCTCCCACATAAAGACTGCCGTCAGATCCGCAGGCCAAAGCTACAGGAGCAAGCAGCTTATTTCCATCCGCCAGCCCATTGCAGCTCGGACAGGATATACTGCGCCTGCGCCCGTTACCCATGATGCTTCCGATTACTGGGGGCTGCTGTGAAATGAAGATGTTCTCACCATTCCCCTTGTGAAGGATGCCTGAGCCAAAAAGACAGCAGCTGTAAGTATTTTATCCATCGATGTAAATCCACTGAAAAAAATGTTTTATATTAGACATAGAGGTTTAACTGTGAATTAGTTTGCCCAAGCCAACTATCGTATCTACATTGACTTCAGACTAAAGGTGCATTTATAGTGCCAGAACAAATAAGCATAGCACCATGGTCCCATTCATTTTCAATGGAGAGCAGTGAATACTAGCAACAAGAGAAACAGTGAGCATGAGTGACTGTGACCAGATGCAATGAAAGGATTTGATAAATAACTGCTTCTGATCACTGCTTTTATTTTCTTGCTTAAAAAAAAAAGATCAGAATAAAAATTTTGTTTTTGTGGATACAGGACAACACTGTCTTGGCTTCATTAATTAATAATAATATTCATTCATTCATTCATTTTCCAACCCGCTTATTCCCTTTCGGGTTCACAGGGGTCTGCCAGTGCAGCGCACATTGGGCAAGCCAGGAGTAACCCACGCAAACATGGGGAGAACATGCAAACTCCTTCCAGGAAGGTCACCGCCGAGGTCACTTAGAAATGTCCTTGTATTTCAATAAAAACAAGCAAAAAAAAACTATTACTTCAGTGTCTAATGGTACAATGTGTTTGCTCATTGTGGCAGAAGCTAAAGGACGATTAGAAAACCCTTGTGCGATCATGTTAGCACAGGTGAAAGAGTTTAGCTGATTTGAGAAGCAATAAAACGCACTTTCCTTTGAGCAGGTTGAGTATCTGGAGCTTCACATTTGTGGGATCTATAAAATGCTCAAAAAGGCTAGAAAAAGAGAACTTTTATGTGAAACTCGACAGTCTATTCTTGTTCTTAGAAATGAAGGCTATTCCATCTGAGAAATTGTGAAAAAACTGAAGAATTCCCACAATGGTGTGTACTACTCCCTTCAGAGAACAGCACAAACAGGTTCCAACCAGAGGAGAAAGAGAAGTGGGAGGTGCCGCTGCGTAACTGAGCAAGAAGATAAGTACATTGTGCAAAGGCATGCCACCCCCTGTGGACAGCGCTAGATTGGAGCCAATTTCATCCTAAAGCAGGACAATGACCCAAAAGTACACTTTCAAATAGTGCAAGAACTATTTAGAGAAGAAGCAGGCAGCTGGTCTTCTATCTGTCATAAATTGACCAGCGCAGTCACCAGATCTTAACCCCATTGAGCTGTTGTGGGTGCAGCTACACAAGAAGTGCCCATCCAACTTGTTGGGAAATAAAAGTATGACTTTAAATGGAAAACACAAAATTGTCTGGCTGACACCACACTTTTGAATGTGGTAAATAGAACAAGATACCATGCTTTTTAGTTAATATGACTTCAAGCTGCCTCAATTACAGTTAAACACTAGAGGGGCTAAGATAGATCCTTGGGGGACCCCACACAAGCAAGACCCAGTAGCTAAGGGATGCGTAGCCATTTCTACAAAGAAAAACTTACAGAATCCAAGCAGGCGCAACTCATCATCAGCCTAATCTATTGTTCATGGAGCTCTGAAAAAGGTCTTTTTGACAAATAATCTAGGCGACATTTTGCCAGATATTCCACACAGTTGAGGACTTGCTTTTACGCTTCTTTGCTTCTACACATGCTCTGACAAAAAGAAAAGTTGACAAAAGTGAACAGAGCAGTTAAGCAAATCACTGCTTTCAGACACAATTCAAACGCAGCAAGAAAATTGACCTGTTCAGCCCTAATAAGGACCTGCCACTGAGATGCCTTCGGTTTCTCCATTAGAGATCCTCAAGAGTATCCAATGATTGATACTATCCAATTATTGAACATATTCATTGTTAAACAGTACATTTGTATATATTGGCTTTGTAATATGAGTGTATTATATAATAATATTTGTAAGTGTAATATGACCAACTCTGTTAATTTTATGACTTCCTGTGAACCGTGGACAAAAGGCATTTAAAGTGTAAGGTGTGTCAGCCAAAGGTCCACAAAACAGAGTCTTTCTTTCGTTTTGGGTTTATATAAAAAGTAGCACTTATTTCAATGTACTGAACAATAACAATATACTAAACAAAAAAAAAAAATGAAAATAAAATCAACAGAAAAGTTAGTTGAATGGTTTTTATTAGGGGAACTATGATTTTGTTTATTTTATTCCAAATCAATGTTATACATAAACACATTTTTAATAACAGAATTTGAAACATGCATTTTAATATTTTTTTTCCATTGGCAAAAAAAGAATCATTAAGTATTTTCAGTTATTCGCAATTTAATTTCTGCAAAATATCATTTTAGGGAATGCTGACAGTGCTTTAAAGCATTGAGTTAAATTGACAGCCGTTGGCGGTTCTAGGGGTACTGCATTATCTGTGGTTCCCTTTCAGTCATTCACTCCAATATATGTCAAGTGTTAGACTATGGGAATCTTCCAACAGATGGACGCCCAAGACGTATCTCCGTTCCATCCTTTGGGAAATGGTGTAATCTAAGATGTTGTTGTGTTAAAGGAACAAAGATGAGCTTCAAACAACATGGTCCCATCATGAGACCATGACTGATCACTGTTCAGTTCAAAAGAAAGAGAAACTTTTACTTTTGACAAGTTTGACAAGTTAATATCCCCTGAATTATTGTAACATTCTCAATAACAGTTTGTGTCTTTTTAATCATCTCTAATCTTCTGACTACAAGAACTCACCACTTTGGATGTTTAAGGCATGATGTTTATCAAGGCTCCAGCCGCCCAGATTGGATGCTGTGGACTCATATCCCTGCAGAACAGCTGTACGCTTCTCCCAGAGGATCAAATCCGGACAGGATTCGTACTCAAACCCGACAGACACTATACCAGACAAAGATTAACAAATTTCTTTCTAAAAAGCAATGCATTAGGCAGCAACAGAACCTAAAAGGGCATTTCCACTCAAAAAAGGATCTAATTTCTCACCATCAAGTGATCATTCATCATCATTTGATAAAAAAAAAAAGATATTTTTTAAATTATTTTTAACCAATAGCCTTCGAAATCCATATTGGCCTGTGTGATTCGATGGCTAAGAGCTTCTTTATACAAAAAAAAAAAAATAAAAAAAAAAAAAATAAAACTTTTATTAGCTGATTTTCCCACTCACCAAAAGCCTCAGATAGGCCATGCACTTTCTGGCTGTAGACATCCGTTTTATCCCACACAAAGTCATACGAGAGACTGGGGGCTGCCGAAAACCATTTCCGGAATAGTCTTCCTTCCACAGCTACCATGAGGTGAACCTTCATGAGGCTGAAGGGGATAGTGGCGTGGGTCAAAGTGATCCGGAGCAAAGATTTATAACCAGACGTCCTGCTGCTAAGGTATCCCAAATGCAACTCTGTCCCTGGAATCCGCACATTCTCCTGCAATGTCTGGAGAGAGATGGATATTTGTTTTGTATGAATACAGACAAAGTGATCACAATTTATACAGACTTTCTGCAAAGCGAGAAGACGCTAATTATGTTTTAAACATTTTAGGGGGTGATTATTTGCCATTTTTATTGACTCTTTGACCTCTTTTATCTGTTGTTGTTCTATGTATATATTCATTAGTCATGCTAACAAAGCTAAGAGAGAACGAGGGTTTATTATGCAGGTGTAAAAGGAGCAAATCAGTTAATTCTGAGGGAGAGGCACCCCGCTGAGGAGTGTTTGCATTATTTAACATCTCTATTGTATGCACAATGAGATTGAATTAATATTTCATCATTTTGACACACTTTGTTATAGAGTACACAAATGAACAAACCTACTTTGAGACGTAGAGTTTTCATATAAGAATAACAAAAAAAGAATTAATGCTGAAACATGTTGGAATGGTTTCTCTAACAGCCACATTACATGTGTCCAAATTATATGGACATCACCAATTTTACATGTAGACCCCCCCCCCCCAGCTTCTCCAAATAATATGTGATGAAAATGGCATATTGTAATTTTTGTTATAATAAACGTTTTTATTATGGTTCTATTTTAAATAAAAGTTAAAGTTCAAATTAATCCTGTAATGAAAAAGCTGATTCATTTTTCTCTATTTCTCTTTACAAATTCAGTTGTGCTCATTAAAAAAAATGATGCTATGAATACTATTCTAGGGTACTATGAATACTGAGCTTATAATAGTCACAATATAACGCATTACAAAAAAACCCTCAACTTTCCTTTTTAGTATGGTGGCCCATTAATGCACAACACTACTGCAAATAAAAAAAACACTACTGCAAATAAACATTATTTTTTGTTGTTGATTGATTTGTTGCGCAAAATTTGTTCTGTATCAATGTGTACTAACAGGCTTCCGTACTTTAGGCAAATATAAACATTAACTTCAACATAAACAAAATGTAAATAAAAAAAGGTTGTGAATATTTAACGGGGTAAGTCTCTAACAAAAGAAACTCCTTGTCTGGAGAAATCTCTCAGATATACAGCATAAAATGAATGCAGTGGACAGCGGTGCACATGTATCAGTTACTCAGGCATCATTAACAGCGCTCTTGTTTCCACACAGGGAGTCGACCGGAGGCTGCTCATCGCTCACAGCAGAGCTCTCATTAACTCTCAGCATTTCATTACTTTATCAGAGTCCAGCACAAAGCTGACCAATAAACACTGCAGATCGTTAGCACGTCAATAAACACTGATAAGAAAAGCTCTTGCCTAGACATTCCTGTTTGTAAACACAGATGACTCCCTCTATCTCTATGGATGCATCTGTGTGGGTATAACCTGCTTTTTGATTTGGGATGTATTCGATTCATGCTCACAGAAAGCATAACGCATGGAAGGATGACATAATTATGAAGGTGGCAGCAGTTTACACAAGAAACACACATGGAATAGAAAAATATTGTGAAGGAACTGTTTTGGTGAATAACATAACAGGAGATCTTTGTTCTGAAAGGGCTGAGAGCAGAACCAAGACTAATTCTCTGGGTATATATCTCAAAATACAAGTGGATATAGAGCTAGAAAATCAAGTAGTGAGCTAAAGAAAATCCACATAATGAATGTAAAATGGTACAATATGTAATCATTATAACCTGTGGCGTGCAATGCTGCTAATTCCGGTTGCTATAGATGCTACGTAATTACATTATAAGTATCAAGAAGTGAGGTAAAAACATTGTAAGTTAAATTTTTTGTCAATAAAGTAAGAACAGAAGAGCATGACACCTACAACAAATATTAAATTAAACTTAAAATTAAACACTTTGATCGAGTTGACATATAGAAATTCTTTCAAAATCAATTATAACGTGGAAAAAAAATTAAGACAATGCCTTGGAGACACACATAGAGAGTTTTTCCCAGTTGTCTGATGTTTATTACTGTTTTGAGCTTATGTAGATAGTGGGATAATGCTAACGGCATTGTCAAACCACCATAAAAGAGACGGCATGGCTGCAGGGTTCGATTAGATCAGTGAATTTGAGGATTCCAGTTCTAAGAAAAAAGATGTCAGAAACAGAAACAAACTAAATGAAAGAGAGAAAAAACTAAATGAATAAAAACTAAACAGAAACAAAACAACCGTAAACAAAAGATTTTGTCAAAACGAGAGAAAACAAATATTTGGAGCCTAAATTGGTGGTTTAAATCGTGGTTCCGAGCCCTTCTATTTCCCATAATTCTCGACACTGAATTCTTTCGGGTTTTCAGCCTTCTTCAGCTCAGTTGTGTCATTTTAGCCCTCTTAATGCTCCCCAATCAAAACAACTCGTTCACACTCAACATTTGGTGATAATTCCCAAATCTCAATTCCCATGTCACTTGTTTTGTACGTTGTTCATGTTTTCCCTGATTTCTTGTTTTATTGATCTCTACCTAGGCTCATATTTATTTGTTGCACATTGACCGTTTTGATGCATGACCATAAGTCACATATTTGCCTCCAGTACTAGTCCTGAATAACTTACATTACAATTCATTACAATACTCCATGAAGAGGAAATTTAAGCGCAGAGAGGGAAAATATAAATAAACACTTATACACAGGTGGATGGGATCTGAGAACAGCACACTAGCAATAGAACTCAAGCCTTTTTGCTGTTTTTGTGATTTAATGTCATTACCTGTATCTCTGGAATGACGATGCCCCTTTCAGAGCAGGTGCCAGCATACGCTGTCAGAGGGGCAGGCAGGACGAGGGGCATGGGGCGGGTGAAGCTGCTCAGGTCACAGCTTGGTATGTCGTTGACCTCATGTCGCATCACAATGGTGTCCATTACAAAGAAACGCGCCCATGGCAACCATAGGGTGTGCTCCTGAGTGATGAACGGAGCACGCTCAAACCGCAAGGCAACAGCCACGCCCCCGTTACTCACCAGGTCGAAGCTGAAAGAGACAGTACATGTTTTATCAGGCATGTTACAGTCCAGTATGTAGAAAAGGAAACGTTTTTGAAGGTTCAAGCGTAATATTTTTTAGAGATTATGTCTTGTATTAGAGAAAGTAGTAGTTTTGCAGGTAAGTTATGCTTAAAATATGTGGGCAATATTGTCCCTGAAGCTCAAGTAAGCTCTGGCCACCATTGGGTTTCATAAAACATGATTCAAAGTTGAGCTGACAAATCAAATGACCGAAATTAAGTGAGCATAAATTACTTGTGTTTTATTTGTCTGGTTGTTGTGTCGATTTGTGTTGAATCGATATGGTTTTCGTTTATATCAGGACGCGTATCATTACTAGTGATGAAACCGCGACCCACGTATCAGGATGGAGGTGGTCTGCACACTTAAAATATATGTTAACCTAAAAGAATGGCAAATGTTTGCATTCTGTTTGTTTGTATTATGAGTTAATGAAAGTTTTGGTTTTGTGCATGAATTGCAGAGCAGTAAATTACAGGTTGATTGTAATATACGAGTGTGATTTACACTCAGTATGTACAGTATAAATTTCTACAGCTGCTGTTAATGTTTACAAAGGTCAGGTGGGAAAATTGCCCATAGGTTATTTTAAAAGTTCAAATGTTTCAGAATTTGTTAAGACCAAAATAAACTCTCTTTATGTTTGATTTGTGTTGTGTATGATAAGTGTGCATCTAACATAATGCCTAAAATAGTAAATGTGATATCCTAATTATTTAAAAAAATAAATAAATCGCAATTTTTTTCACAAATTTCTAGGACTTAACATCACAAAATGAGTAATTTTCATCGCAAAAATCACAAAAAAAAATCGTGAAATCCTGGAGGGACTGCTTAGTGTTTCTTATTAAAGAGAATAAAAGATATAATAAACATGAATATAGCCCTTGGTTATAAAAGAGCTCATGAGTTTGAGGGAATCTATAATACTTTTATTTAAAGGTAATTTAAATCAAGGCAACGTCCTCGTTATCTTTCTAATAAATCCAATTTCAACCCTATACGATTCATTAAATATAGTTATTTTGCAAAGGAATCCCAACACTCGCACTTTGTATTGTATTTTCATTTCCTTTTTAGTAAAGCCACAATGAATTTCATAATCTCATAATACCATTTATAAACAATTTAATCAAGCTAGCTCACAGTTTCTCTGCAGTGCCATCAAAACCAGTCTTAACAAAGGTTCTAACTCATTATGTTCCTCTAAATGACAGGATTCTGATGAAAAGAACTCGGCTTGAGATAGATACGATGGGTTTTATCTGGCAACCACACAATATGACTGGAACACAATGAGCTCTGGCTCAGTCTAATACACCATGCTTTTGAAAATGCATTAATAAAAAACAGCATGAATCGGTCGGCGTGCCATGTCCTATTCTGGCAAGATTCCTTGCTACTCCACCAGGTGTCTTTGGTGAGTGCTTGAATGGTGCTCTTTGATAAAGGAGGTGAGAGGGAAAATGACATTTAAGGGAAGGGTAAAGTACTATTGATCTAAGCTGTCGACGCTAACATTACTTTGCAACAATGCTACAAAGGCGGTACATGCTCCGCATGCAAAGCTGCTCTGTTGTTGACACTGCTAAACAGGACGCTAGCTCACACTAGCATGCTAAATGACTTTGAGGAAATACCGAGTAGTTTTCTGATCTTACAAGAAGACATCTTTGCATGCTCTGGTTGAGATCAAAGCACAAATGCACTTTAGCCACAATGCTAACAGCGGATTAGCAATACGTGCTGTGTGGATGCAAGGCTTACGCTGAACTGTGTGACTTTGTTCTCAAATGTTGGCAGAACTGCAGTGTGAATCTGTAGTCACACCTCATGCTCCTTGAACATTAATTCAACTACATTTCCCATAGGGTTATTCACAGAACTTTGGTTGGCACGGCTGATAAACAAAGGTCTGCCGTGCCCTTGTAGTTGTGCCCTTGCTAAAATGTGAGCATTTGTCTGTGCGCTGTGGGAGTTTGAGCAGAGCTTGCTTGTCTGTGAGAGAGTCTGTATGCCTTTTTATGTGCTCGTATAGCTGACGCTAATCTGCAGTAAAAGCTAGCCAGCTAGTCACATGGTTTGAGAGCCACACACACACACACACACACACACGCAGACCTATAACCATTACGCAGTCACACTCTCTGCCCTGAAGGCTGCCATGGCAATCGATGAATTATTCGCTGGCCTGTTATCAATCACACAAGCACCTCTGGCTTGGTTGACACACTTTATTAGTGCATTCAGCCTTTCAGTGCACACTTTGAGGGGATGCAGTGTGAACCCAAAGGGCTTTACAGGATCGATGGTTCAGCTCACAAACAAGTCAAAGCTAGCGAGGTTTAGCCTTTGAACTGAGGGAAAGTCCTGCCAAACAAACTCAATAGGGTTGAGCACTGTATTGAGAAAACAACTATACTTACAAATGTATAATGTAATTTGGGTTGTGTATTTGGTTGTGGTTCAGTTCAAAAAGGATTTTTATCCATTCCGGAGACTAGCTAGGACACTAAAGACTTTGAAAGTTGGGATCATTTCTATTGTGGAAGAACCAGCCACAACCCATCAGTGCTTTTTTGAGGGACGAATATATGGCACCAACCATCCTCCCCTCAATATGGTGGAGTCATTCTGTCATAACCCCAAAGCACAATGTTTCCATCCCCCTGCTTCACAATTGTGATGTTTGTGGAGAGTTCATTTTGGCCTCATCTGACCACATGACCTTCTTCCATTTCCCCTGAACTGTACAGGGTCTTATTTATAAAAGAGTGCTTAGAATCCTGACTAAAACTAAACGTACATCAGAAACGTCAAATTTGTTTGCACAATGAAAAAAAGAAAAAATCTGACAAAATCAAATCTATAAAACCGTTCGTATGCACATCTGACTATATATTGTCGATGCACAGCAGGTCATGAATATTTCATGTTTAGTTAGACGAGCGTTCCCTCCCCATGTTTGGAAGTAGTGAATTATGGCGGAGGTTGAAAAAAGAGGAATAAGCAGAAATTCTTGTAGGGGAGGCAGAGATCTGAAAAGCAATTGCCTCTGAAGTGCTGTACCCAATACAACACATAAATCCAAGAGAACCACTCCCGGGAATCTAAATCAGCTTATTAGCAACACATCTTCATTGCCCAAGAAATCATTATCGTCAGGAAATACAGTTTGTGTCTGCAAATCTGTACAATAGCTCACAAGTGTACTTGCCATTTGGTCTGTATACGTATTTGTTTAATAAAATAAAAAAAAATAAATAAATAAAAAAGTAACACCAATAGTGCAATCTTGTAATTTTTTTTATGTACAAAGTGAATAATATGAGTAATAGAACTAATATGAGGCTTTTTCCAAGCTGGACTGAAGACTGCCATTGAGCGTTTCAGACCTCCGCCTTAGGTCTTGTTCGCACACATCCCTCTGAGTCCGTTGTATAAAACTTATTTTATATTTATACAAAGAATTTGAGAACGACTTCTCTGAATTTGTTCGTTGGCAGTGTAAATGATCTTTCTCACGACGTGTTGACAGCGATACGTCAGTTCCTTTCAGTGTACCTGTCAATTGACATGATCCTACCTTTTTTTTTAGGGGAAAAATGAGCCACCGTGAACCACATGAAAATAAACTTGAGGCAAAAAAAAAATGTTGAAGTTTTAAAACTCATTAAAACCGTTAGCATAAATAACACCTTTTCTAAGCTTTTTTTAGCTTTATCCCATAGACTTTTCCCATAGGCAGAAATCATTCTGCAGCCAGCACCTTGGGTGCGATCGCCGAGGTTGGGCTTCACTCCGCTGGCCATGTGAGACACATTTGCTATAAACACAATCAAAATGACTCTACTAAAATAGCTCTGGCATTTTGAGACAAGCTAGAAAGTTGTTAAACAGGCTAACATCATGTTGTTTGACCGACCATATGCTTATGGGAAAAGAGAAAACCCTTTTTTTATGGGCAAAAACTGTTGGTTGCTACAAAAAGCACATTTTATTAAATATAAAAATGTGCTGTCGAGTCCTTGGAATATAATCAAATGTGTGTGTGCGTGTGTTTAATTGCTAACCTACATTTTCAAATACCGTTTTATCCCTTGGAGCAACTCACCTGCCGTCCTGTCTGGTGATGGTATACCCAAAGGCTGGTTTGTTAATGAAGCTGATATTTACACCGACCAGTGGAGTCCCATCTGAAGTAACCACTTGTCCCCGGATAACACAGGCATGACTGCAGATTTAAAAGCAAAGCAAAGTGCTGTGTTAGAATGCAGAAAGGCATCAGAAGCCATTGGTAAACACATATAAAAAGTGAAATGAATTTAACAGCTTTGAGGATACCTCAGTGGGTTTCCTGTCTAAGGCACCAAAGATAACATAAGAAATGCTATAGAGTTTGTGTCAATCCTGCTGTTTGAGAGAACAATGCGAAGGTAAGAGTGCTTTCAGTCACAGCAGATATCTATGCTTAGAACTGCCTCTTTTTGATGTTATCAGACTGCCTCGGGAGCTCTGACTTACTGATCGATATGAAAAAGTCAAAGATGGTTTCTAAAAAACCAGAACAAGTGCAAAACAACTCCACAATAGACAAACCTCGTTGCTCACAGAGCTAGAGGTTTTTAATAAGCTTTTTGACACTCACTACTATCACTACTATACTATACAAACATTTGTGATGCCAGTAGGTAGAAAAGGTAACTACACAATCATTTGAATGGTTTGATTTAATCTATCACACTTTTCAAGATTTGGATGATAACCAGAAGAATGGTGGTTATTCTCAATATACAGAAAACCCCTACAGAATGATATGTTAATTATATGAGACTCCCTACTATACGTTGAAAAGGTAAGTACTCCATCAATTCAATGGATTGATAACAACGTATCACACTAGTCGGAAGCGGATGATCACCAGAAGAACGGTGACTATTCTCAATATATAGAACAGCTAAACATAATGATATATAACCATGGAATCAACTAAATCCAGTGAAATTACAATAAACCATCTACATCAGCTGCTGATTCAAAAGTGGGAAAAAATACACATCTGGGCTGTTTCCACTCAGCTATTAGGTATTAAACATTCGCCAGGTAGCGGAACAATTAACACTGGTGTATAAGAAACAGGCCCTTTCCTGTCCTTACTGCGGGCAAGATCACACTCCCAACAATATCCTTGTCCCAGGGAAGCTCACTTTATGCTAATTTAAGCAGCCCCTCACCTTCAGCAGTCCTTGGCTCAGCTCTGCGTCCCTGTAAACAAAGCTAGCAGAGATAGCGCACGGGCTCCGAGCCCCACCGCAACGCCTATTATCAGACTTTGAGCCAGCTCCAGTAGAACAGAAAAAGAGAGAGGAATTGACAAAGAACGATTGCTAAATAAAAGGGTGGCAAGATAGAGGGAAAGAGAGAATGTGTTAAGCTTTTGTCTGTCTACAACATTGCTCGAGGTGACAGTTTGATTTAGAGTATTCTCATTCAGAACGGCCAGCGATGCAAGTTTGCACTGGGGGAACTGTCGACTCTGAGCCAGGGTGAAATAATCCAGGCTGATTCAACAACGGCATGAAAAATCACTTAGATATTGACAGAATAGATCTGATGCAGACCAATGGAAAGTAAGCAAATATGACAAAGAACCAAAAGTTCATTTATTCTGAAAAAAAAAACTGCTTTCAAAGAAGACAAAAGGAGCACCAGTGAAATTCTCAAGGAGGTTTCTACACAACAGACATCTCACCTTGTATAAGCCCCTCAGCATTGCACTGACAACCATGTAATTTTAGAGCGTGGAAGCAAATTGTAGGCCGCGTCTGACGATCATAGAAAAGACATCTTAAATAATAATGGAAGGGGCACTGAAAGGCGGCTGGCAGAACCAAGAAGTATATTTTCATAAATGGCTAATGGGTTAAAAAAATGTTTACAGGGCCCTGAATTCACCAACATTTCTTCTTTACAACAATGGTAGGAGGCAAACAATATTAGCATGTGTAATTATTCCATATTTTTTCTCTAGGCTTTAGCAGCAACTTAGAATCACTTCCACACTTTTTACAATTTAATATTTTTATTACAGTAATATCCTTGTACAGAATCAAGAGGCCGAAGTAGGACCACTAACAACGTATATCTTAAAAGAAGGGCTTAATCTTAAGCATTCTTCCGTTACACTGCATCTGTGTCCAGCTTTAGGTTTTGCTTTTGCTGAGTCGGCAACATGCTCTAAATAGGTTAAATACAGATAAATAACATCCCTTTTCTGCTAACCTCTGATGATATCTCCACAAGATGGTAAAAGGGGCTAAGTACACTCAGATGGAGCATGCAAACAACTTGACCCAAGTGCATCTCCAGACAAGTACATTATTGCTTTTGTGGAACCTGTGGTGCGCATATCACAGGCTGTAAACCAGCAGAACCCAGTACATTAGTAATCACATGACATTTAGATTTGAAGACCTTTTCAAACATTAGAAATTTAAATAAATATAAATCCCAATGTAATCCCATGGTGTATTTATATGACGATTTGCATAACCCAGGCCATCAATTTTTTTTTAGCCCAGATCCACACTCATTCACCATTCACACTTACCTTCAATCCTAAGAAGTCTAAAATTAATTTCAAACTGTGAGAGAATACCATAGATACCAATACAAGCTCTGGGAGAACGTGTCAGGGACAACAGTACTCAAAAATTTACATTGGCATATAAAAAAAATAATGATTACCTAAAGGGACACGATACACAGGATGTAAACAATATGATATTTTCAAAGATTCACATGCATTTAACTATATTTAGGACATTTTTATTGTCTACTAAATTTAACTGTGGGTAAAACTGAGAAATTTCTATTTTTTTTTCCACAATTTACTGAACTATTTTAAATGTTCATGAGCCTGACCTCTATTATCCCATGAGAAGATGCAGTGAATTAATTATTAATTACGCCTAACTCTTGACAGTCCTGTCAAGTTGCAAGACCATGCAGTAGTTCGGAGTTCAGATCAGTGGTGATACATGGCTTTCCCCATGATGAAGTCAGAGCTAAACTCTGGCTTCGGGGGCTTGGTTGGACACCAAAAACGTCAAATCTATGTTTTTTGTAGCAAGCATTTTCCTCAAGAAAGTTACTGGGGAGACTTAAATAATTTGTTGAAATTTTTAGTTTAATTTAAAACTCTGTTTACTTAAAAAATTGTAAACTCAAATGCACATTGGTTTAAAATAAACACATGAACTTTAATTTCAGTATAAAAATATATTTTTACATTGTCTATTTCCATACAAATTTGTGTTTTTCACATCCGCAGCAGCAGTGATGAGTGTGTTTTTAAATCTAGACTGAAGACTTTTTTGTTTAGGGAGCCATACCTCAATATGTGTTGGTGTTTGATTTAAATGTTGAGTCTATGTAATAGTGACCCTGGGTGTCTTGAAAGGTGCTGGCAGATAAAAAAATATTATTATTTTCATGATGGTATCATTATCATGCCATATTAAAAGCAATTCTCTACCTTTTGGGGAACACTGCTGTAAAGATTAAAACATTAAAGAACAATGTTCTGTGAAACTGCACTGATAGGTGACTTTGATCATTCCCATTCCTGTTTCTTTCTTGTGGTCGGACATGTCAGATGAGCATTTCTGACATGTCTCCTAGCATGCAGAGGTGGTTGTGCAATCAATGAAAAGGCCTGATCTGGTGACGGCAAGGGGCTCTTTTAGCAGACTGCGGCTGTGTCTAAGAGGTCCATCTGGGTGGCTGTCAGCCTCTCTTATATCTGTCAGTGGGTGGAGGAACTAAGAGCTAATAAATAATATATCACCCTTGGTATTTTTAGGTGAATCGAGGTCTCCGATCTTGCAGCTGGTGGCCGACTTCTAAAGCTTTTATTTATTTATACCCTTTTTTTCTTTTGCAATGATGGTAACGATGGTTTTCAAATAATGAAGAGGATATCGAGACTCCCCATGGAGCCTGCAGAAATGTCACCTTGGGAAAATGTCACACGGTATTACAAAAGCAACTCATGAATACCCACTG
Source organism: Danionella cerebrum (assembly GCA_007224835.1). Lineage (NCBI taxonomy): Eukaryota > Metazoa > Chordata > Actinopteri > Cypriniformes > Danionidae > Danionella > Danionella cerebrum. Next base: position 139,874 of record SRMA01025832.1, on the reverse strand, counting down.
ACATGTCCAAAAACACAAAATCAAAGTCCAGTGTTTCATCCTCGCATGAGGTTACGCACATCTGACCACACTGATCGAGGGTGCAGAGTTTTATGCAATAGAGGACCTTCTGGCAGATAAGACTGTGGAAATGAGTGCATGAAGGAGAGTGTTGGGCAGCTTTGAAGTGATCAGAGGCTCATTAGGATGGCGCTGGTTAGACAAAGGGAGTCAGTGCTCGCCAAAGGCTCAGTCAAGGAAAAAGCAAAAGGCCATTTGGTTTGAGCTGAACTGCATGAAATGGAAATGTACGGGATGTTGAAACACTCACAATTACTATAGCTCAAAAAATAGCTGCTCAGTGATCCAAAAAACAAAACATTTCCAATAAATTTTCCAAAGGAACAAAGCTGGACACAACATTGAAACAGAAGGGTTCAACCAAGTTCCTCTTTCCATAAACTAGACAAGCAACAAAATTGAGCCACATAAAAATCCTGAAGTGAAAGCCCCCAGGGTAAAACCATTACGAACATTCATCATGGCGAACAGGTTAGGAGTGCTCCCTGCATTTTCAGTTTTGCCTTTGAAATTTCTGCTTTCATGAAAGGAAAGTATGCTCTATTGAATTCCAAAAGAGTTTCGCCAAATCTCTGTTTTTGACTGTTTTTTTGCACTCAATCCAGTTGATGATGGGGGGAAAAAAGCATGGGTTGTGGAGCAATGTGTGGGATGCAAAATTCTGTTCGCACTAGGGATCATTCTTTCTACCAAACATCTTTGGGGCACCCTGGAATGAACCCCATGCACTGTTTGCTCATGGGATCAAGGATTGTAGATGGATCGACAGCTTATGAATATAGTGATTGATTGACACATCCTAAATATAACAGCGATTCTGATTAAACCAATTTAAACCAAATTCATACAGTAACACTCACATGCCATCGAAGGGGTTGGCACCAGGAATCACATGGGTGCTGTCGCGGCCAACAAGGAACCGGACACGTTGATAAAAGGACTGCAGGGTGCTCAGACTGGAAGAGATCTGGGTTTCCTGAATAATATCCAGTGGATCAGGGGAACCCACACAGAGAGATGTGGTGTGACATGATGCCTGCAAGCAGCAGTCAGGGTCCATGCAGTCTGTCAGCCCATCTGATGGAGAGAAAACAAGGAGAACTTCATTAACAGGAATAGGAAACTGTTGCCTTGACTGAAGCTGTTTTAGGTGGATGTTTATGGCTATTTAAAATGGATTCTTTATGTAATTGTACAAAGTTTTTGACAGAAGTGAATTAAAATGCATTTTTAAATACTTTCAAAAGCAAGGTCGTAACAAGCTCAATATAAATATTTGACAAAATGCTAAAACTTGCTTCATTTTACTTTTATTTATTTGAAACAAATTAATTGTTTAGTTGAGATCTAAATGTTAGCAATGAACATTAAGTAACAAATGTTAACATAAGCAGTAAATGTGTTTTTACCAGATTACATTTCTGCATTTTCTTTACTTCCTGCTAAAAGGTCTTTTTTGTTAATGAGGTTCAACATCAGTGAATCCAATTAACACGCATTTCGATCTACTTGTGATCTGGTAAAGTTAAAGTGTGTACTTACTGAGAGTTTTCTTAAATTATAAACTTAAAATGACAACTATCCCAACATATCACTTATATTACAATATCATGATGTATTGTAAAATATAATTTTGCAACCCTTGTATAAATATTGTCAGATTACATGTGATATACAGCTGTAATATAAATATACAATTATTATATGCATTACAATTTATGATTATGTTGTGGCCACATATTTTTCATATATTAGTTAATATAGTGTTTGGAATGGGGTGGCACGGTTAAAAGGTTGTTGGTTCGAGGCTTGCCGGTGACCTTCCTGAAAGGAGTTTGCATGTTCACCCCGTGCATGCGTGGGTTTCCTCCGGGTACTCCGGTTTCTCCCACAATCCCAAAAACATGCGGTTAGGTTAACTGAATAATCAAAATTCCCCTTGTGTGTGAATGTGTGTGTGAATGTTGCTCTGCGATGGATGAAAATGAATGAATAATTGAATGAATGAATGAATTGTTTGGAATGAACACCATTTTAATTGGTTAACTTTTTTTTAATAGCTAAATTGGGTTATTTTATTATCTGAAGTATGTACAGATTAATTACTGCAATATTTACCATTAACCAATGTGTTTATTAATCTAATAATTAAAATTAAATTAGCAACCTAAAGGCTCCCACTCCTTTTTCTACCAAGCTTTTTAACACCAACCCACAGTTATTGCTCCAGATTAGTGCTTCTAAGAGACAACACACATTTCATCATCCCACTTTGCACATGGGCCAACCATTACTAGGTTTTGGGAAACTTTTTGAGAAATAACCATCTCTGTTGGACAGCATCATGTGCCCTACAGCTTCTGTACATCAGGGAGTATGGACCAGCTTGGCTCCTCATTTCCGTCATGCTTTTTCTGTCTCTCTACCAGTTTCCACACCTCTACAAGAACCTCCTCATCCTCCCCCTCCTGTAATTCAGCGGTAATAATTCAAGACTTCAGGCCATGCTGAGAGGAACCCTTTAATGTAGTGAAGTGGGTCATCCCTTATTCTCTAAAATCTCTCCCTTTCCTCACATTCAGGACCAGATTGGCCAGATTATATATCAGGTTCTTATAGAAGGGTTGACAGAGTTGGATTCATCACAACATCCTTTAAAATGACATCAGAAAACACACCAGAGCTGGTTGTGCCCAGAGAACACATGCAGGACTCATTTCAGCTAAGATAGACTAGCCTTGAAGTCTCTAAAGGCGTTAAGAATGTCCAAGGTGAAGCATTACATCAAGGTACCACAAGAGGGATTAGAAAGCCATTACAGGCTCATTTGAATCACAGTCGTTCTACTTTGTTGTCACAGACTTATCACACTAGACCTTATAAAGCCTTTTGATTAACTTATTGGGGCATTATTTATGAGGGTTGGAGGCAACCAAGCACTGTAAAACTCTGAGGAAGGGTTTGAAGACACTGTTTGAAAGAGAATGCTTTCTTTGTGGCAACCCTAGCTTCTGTGTTTTGAAAATGGTTCTAAAAGTTCAGGCCAAAATTGACATTGTCATGTGTTATGTTGCATTTGATCTTTTTGTCTGTACAATGCAAACCCAATTGCATTCCTCAATAGTGTGTCAACTGATCAACTTTGTCAACTGATCAACTTTAAATAGACAAAAGCCTTCTTATAACAAAGAATACTTTTTAAGTAAACAGTATGAAGACATTAAACGCAAGGCTTTGGTATAGCGCTCAATTGTGCAGGCAAACCAGAGTTGAAATCCTGAGAACCTCATCCCCCATAACTTCCTGTCAAAATCTACAGTCCAATCACTAACACCATATTACCCAAAATAAATTATTACTGTTTTATAGTACTCTAAACTATTACGAATGCTTTGAGGTGATTGTCTAACTGAAGTTGTTGGGGTTTCATTATTCATACTTCAGACTAGGGGAAATGACAGGTGCACTCATTTCTGGGTTATATTCTTAGACCATTGTGCACTGGAGGTATCTTTCATTTCCCACCACCAGTTCCTAGATTCCCACCATCAGCTACTCAAAGATACAAACTTATGCTTCTCCATGAGTTAAAATAACTGGGCTTGGCAAATGATAATGCAAAAGGTTCCAAAGAGTAAACAAACCATGTGGCTATATCTGAAATAACTGACTTGGATGTACATAACCACCAAATGGGAACGGCCCGTTAATGCTCAATTGCTCTCGGTTTAAAGATGTATCCAGGATGTGGAGAAGTGTCAATTTCTAATGTGCATACTTTCAGCCAAATAATCAGGGTAGGTCTTAAATGAAGAAAAGTCTCTTAAAAGTTTTAATTACAGTGTTAGATTATAAACCATGTAATCATTTGAAGAAATTAATGAATTGTAATGATACTTTAAAAAATCACCTATACGTTATTTTGTAATTGTAAATGAAATATTTTGTATTATTCTTTTTTAAAAATGGCATTTATTGTTCAATCCTGCTGCCTTTAAGGAGTTTCATGTGCTAACAAAACCTGAGGAAATATTCTTAGTTTTTAGCAACAAACCAAAAAAATTATTATTATCTACCATAAAGGTAAAGGTAAAATAAATGGAGTGTGGGGTGGTCTTGAATTTGAAGCCTTAAATAAAAATAAAAATGTTTTACACGACCGTTCGCACTGAAGCTATGGTCATTTCCACAGAGATTAAAGAAGCATAACTCATAAACATCTCCTGTAAAGGCGAGTGGATGAGAAAAGACATCAAGCAAAGATCAAAGAAAATCAAGTCAGAGTTTTTTTGTTTTACCTCCGTCATTGTCCTTGCCATCGCTGCAGGCCGTTTCCATCGATGTGTCGCAGCCTGCACCCCGCCAGCCCAGCTGACAAACGCAGTACCAGCCATTATTGCCCAGCGTGCACCTGCCGTTGCCATTGCAGAGACCAGGACATCCCTCTGTGCACACAAAAGCGGAGCACTCCAGTTACTACAATCCAGCAACAAATACAGCTTTTTAGCAAACTACAGAAAACAGTAGCTTAATAAAGAAATGTAAACACACAAATGAAGAGTGTCTGGACAAAGGAGCGGCTCAGTAAAAAGAGAGATAACTTCAGGAGATTAACTGAAATGTCTTCTAAGCCTTATATCCTATAGAGGCTGAGGTTTACTGCAGAACTCCCGAACCGAATCAATACATTCTCATTAGAGCTAAAAGGCAGACGCAGAACTCAGCTCAAGGATCAGGGGGTGAGAAAGATTAAACTAATGAAAAACCAAATCTAAATATCAAATCACAGCACATTTTAGCAACACACACAAACCTTATGCAGATTAGAAGCAGTGCTAGATATTTTGCCATCAAAGTGAACACGTTTTTTCAGTCTTCTCTAATGGGCAGATTACTTAAAATATACAGTAAGTGCTGTATTAGAAAACAAGACATCAAACATAGACACAACAAACAACCGAAATAGTCAAAACATGACTTAAAATGCAGACTCTGGGGGTGTCAGTTACTGCGAATGCTCTATCCCTCTAGACTTGGTCTGAGGAACCACTAGCATCACCTTATCTGCAGACTGTGCCACCCTGCTGCCCAAGTTCAGACATAAATCTGTAAATCACAGTAGTGGGCATAACTGGTGTAATATGATGCAGCTTTCTGGTCCAGGCAGCGTCCTCACCGCAGTATGTTTTGAGATGAACTATTTACGATTTTCAACAGGTGGAGAAGACCCCTATCGAACAGGTAGAGGGGACTTATCTTGCTCCCTGCCAGACAAAGCAGAACCCAGAACCCTCTGCTTTATTCCTTGAGCCCCTTGGGCTTCCATTATAGTTACTCTTTTTGATTCCAAATAATCATGTATTCTTGAATTTTGGTGGTCATTCTTGTTGGGAAGAGGTAAGCTTTGAGATTTTTACTGTTGATCACCATTTAGAACCATGAACCCTTGACGTAGGCGGGTACAAAATTAAGCTTAGTTCCTGACTGCTATATGAGGTTAAATGAAGAGAATTTGATAAATGCACAAGGGTTGAATAATTGTAAAGAGGTCATTTATAGGCACATTTGCTAATGATAATCCAAACACAAATACTTGACCCACTTAGTTACATAAAAGTCAGATTTTTACAATGTGTTTATTGTGAACATTACAACACATCTGAAATAGGATTTCACCGTATTGACAGAATGTAGATGTAGCACAGATGGCACACAGTACTACAGACAACAGCATGCCCTACATGACAGCAAAAAAATTGCCTGTCACTGTCATGTGCTTCCTCCTCCCATCACTGCCACTTCTCAGCTACCTGTCCAATTTTATTTCCTGAGATAAAAACGTTGACAAAAAAATGAGTACCCCAGCACCATCGAACTCCAAATCCTGACATGCGTTTCACAAGCCAAGAGCTGCTCTTCAAGATGTCTGAGCTGACCTATTTTGTCAGCGACAGTTAGCACAGCCACTGCTCAAACATCTTAGAGACTAAAGGAAGGGAGAGAGTGAGTGGGAGTTTGTATAGAGGGAAAAATGTGCTGAATGCCTGATAAGACGAAAACCGAGATCCCTCCAAAAAGCTCATGATCACTAAGATGCTTCAATATGGAATGGCACGCAGGCTCTGTAGATCTGTATTCAGTTCTTAATGTTCCAAGGTTTCTGTTTTATATGTAGCATGTTTAAAAATAAAAGGACCACTGATCCTTCCAGTAGCATCCAAGTCTACACCTATAAATGGAGCAGCCATTGAGAAAATAGGTTGTAATGGTGATTAGCATAATTGCATAGCCGCTCAGATCAGCATAATATCTTGTAAACATAAGATTGAGCAATGGGTCTCTGTGAATGCAGTGAGCTGAGAACATTCTTGAGTAAATCATGGTGACTTTCAACTGCAACATTTGGCTAAATTGGTATCATTGAGGATTGTGTCCTGCACACGGTGTACCATCAAATGTGAGTTGGAGATAGTCATCAGTAAAACTCAGATGGAAAACATTAGGGACCTTTGCCAATCATGTTCCCCTATCAAATTAAAGAGAGACCTTTTATTGGCAAGAGAATGCCTTAAAATGCAATATTAGAAAGATGAGAATTTGAGCTATGTGTGCTAGCACCAAGCAACAACCTCCCAGAGATCTAGAAATGCATTTCATTAAACTGGCACCATCCACAACTGGCCAGTCAATGAATTGCAGCTTTAGTGACTTACTTCCTGCCATGCACCCGGAGGAGAAGTGAGAAGGTGCCACTTGAGTAAATGTCAGAAACCAACAGGTGACATCTAGCATACTACTTTATATAGTTTTAAGTCCATATGTAGAAATTTCCTTTTCTTTCTTGTTCTTAATCTGTCAACTGATGCAGAAAAAAGCAGGTTGTAGAATCAGCACAGTCACCGGTTGGCCCCCCATCAATGTAAGGGCAAACTATTTCTGCTACAAGGGAGACAGTGACAGTTATATACTTTGCTAACAAGCAAAGGGCAAGCTTGACCAGTAGACAGCAGGTTTCTCCCTCAAAATTCAAAGAGACAAACAGCTGCACAGCCTGCGGTGCCGAGACATCTGAATGGTTTGTTCTGAATGCTTATTAAAGAGCTAAATAAATAAAGATCTGTGCTCTGCTGGCAGCAGTTCAGCTTAATTGGCAGCCTTTTCAGAGAGAGACCCCTGTGGAGCACACCCAAGCATCAGGCTGAAACAGCTCCAGAGAGTGCCACAAACCGCCCTGTGCGACCCCTGCAGCTCATGCCAGCCCTACTGCCTCTCTGTGTTTGGGGGGACAGGGGAGTGACTGGCTTTACAAAGCACCTAATGGTAATAAAAAAAGGAGGAGGTGGGGGGGGGGGTCAAGGAGCAGGTAGGAGGTGTGCACAGCCCACAGCCCTGGCATCACCAGTGCATAGCGCACTTTAATTAGAAAGGCTGCCGCTTCAGCACCCTCTCTAGCATGCTTCACAGCTGCACTGGACATCCATTATGCATCGCACCATTTGGCAAGGCCTGTGCCCCTCCACCGGCCTCCTGATTGGATATTGTGGAACATCTTTCCCCCTGTGTTTAACAACAAGAATACTGGGGCTAAGGGCATAGTGGGAGCTATTCGAGCATACCGAAGTGGCACACAATGGTGCAACAGTTGCATATGCAGTATTTCTAGAACTTGACATATGGCTGATCTGAGCTAAAATTAACATTTTGAGATTTTGTTTCAATCAAAACTCTAGTGGCGTACCGCAAGGGTCACACCTTAGCCACCTGCTTTTACCATTTTCATGCTGGGCCATTTTTACTCTCGAGAATTCAGCAAAAAAAGGGGCATTAACCTGGTGTTGTAAACTATATCCCCATGTATGCAAATCGGACAAACATTATAGATTATGCAAAAAATCTGGAAACTAAATTAGTAAACTGCTTTTTCATGGTCATGGCATTCTTCTGATACTATCTCCAGCTCACTTTGCGCGAAAGCTTGCATAAACAGTGAACAGGTCGCCAATTCATTGCAGGACCACATTCACTCATAAATTGTCTCTTAAGAGGAATTTATAGTAACAAATTAATCTGAAGCACATTTTCGGATTATGGGAGGAAACCATAGCACACGAAGGATAGGTTCACACTCTGAACCGCAAAGTGGTGCAGTCCCATTCATTTTAAATGCAGAGCGTCAACGTCAAGGGACAAGAGCAAGAAAAGTTTAAATTTATGCAATTGGAAAGTGATTATCCCAAGCGACATCGAATAGGATAGATGTCGTTTGTATTACAAGTGGGGAAATCAACAGAAGAAAGTAACAGATTAACTTAAAGGCAGAGATAAAATGCCAGACAAAAAGACTATAATGCGACAGCTCACTGTAGATGTGTCAGGGATCCAGTTTATTTTAAGGAGCCAGTCCCCAATTAGAAATCAATCATCTCTCCAAGCAAAACCCCCTTTTACAAAGCCACCCTTCAATCACATCCATCTCTTTTCATCAATTAAAAAGACTCTTCCCTGCACCTCCTAATTTGTCTGATCCACAGTTCACACCTGCTGACTCTCTAATGTGACTACACATGGCAGTTCCACTCCTGCTTCTGTTGCCCCTGCTGTGTCTTCAAGATCCCACCCTTCCCCATCTTCTCCACTTCTGTTAACCTGTTCCTCCTTCTGGCACCCATCTCTGATTGCTGTGAATCCCTCTGAGCTTTCGCCAACTGATGGACTCCAGTACCAGTGATATTACTGGTAAACCTGTTCTGTTTCTTTTAAGGGGGAAAAAAAAACTTGTTGCTAACTTTTTGTTTAGTGCAAGGCTTGGAGGGTCTGAAAGAGTTAATACTGGAACTGTTAGGAAATGTATTGAGAATCTTATTCTGACACTGCATGAGTCAAGAGAAGAGAAGACATCTGGATTGCAAGTTTAGAGAGTTTATATCTGGTTCACTAGAAAAAAAAAATACAAATTGGGTCCTTTAGGTTGCATAAAAAACTCCTTTATGCAATCGACTAGTGATATCCCTAATTCTTGATATCTCTGATGAATAAACCTTTTTGTTGTTTTTTAATTTCTTGACCTAAGAGAACCAGGAAGACTCCAACAGTGTTTGAAGAATGGCATCTTCCACTGGCATTAGGCTTGCTCCTTAATTCCAGAGGGCGGTGGCTTTTGGTAGTTTCTTACTGAGAAAGATGACAATTTCAGTTTGTGTTCAAGTGGTGCTTGAACTTTTTCCTTGTGCAAGTATGAATTTCCCCAGGGAACTCCAATTCCCTTCCAAAAAATTATCATAGCATCACCGATACTTTCCTTTTCTGAAAATGGTTTGATACAATCTGCATCTAAAAATATTGACAGGTCTTACATAAAACATTTATCATATGGTGGTCAGAGGTGAAATTTTTAACAATGCTGTAAAAAAACCTATAAAAACCCATTTAGACTGGTTGGAGAAACACTATGATGAATGATAAATGGAATACTGATGGAATGGACTGTAACGTTTTCTTTTGATTAAAGCGAAGGTTGTTGGGGAGTGTTTTGAGCATTATCTTTTTTTTTACCTGGTGAAATACGGACTTGCTGGCTCTGGATTCACAAGAAGAGATAACTACACCAAATAAAATATCACAATTTTGGTTAAAATTTGGTCATTAGAAGTTTTCCCAACACTATTCATAGTTTCACAATTTAATTACAAAATGCACCTCACAAAATGACTCTGTTTCAAACTAAGTTCATGCAAAGTTTTAAACGATTGATTGTTTGCTGTATCAGGAAATAGGGAATCAAGCTCAGTTAAATTTTTCATCCACTCACAGACACAGAAACTGTTTCTTTCGTGAGACATGAGATGCCAAAATCTTCCCCACAGTCAAGGCCACACCCCTGGATATGATGCAGCGATGACTAAGTCTATTGGGAGAAATCTACGAATGCGGCTTTGTCTCGAAGGGGCTTTAGCAGAGTTTGTGTTTGTGAGGCATGAAACATGTGCTGGACGTGTGACAATATGGTTGAGCTTGAAGGGTTAGTGGAAAGGTGATGGACGACAGAGGATGACAGAGAAAGAGAAGATAGGACAGGAGGAGTGCCATACCTTTCACTACCTTATCCAGATAGTGAGCTTTGGGGGAAGATAAAAGACAAGGACATATAAGGGAGGATTTGAACAGTGCTGCTTTCCATGACAAGACACAGACAGCTAGAAGCATGAGCTGGTTGCTCGAGGCATTTTCAGAAACACAGAGGGGCAGCACAACCATAACACGGACATGAACATGCAACAAGCAGAACAACAAACTCCAGCTGGGAGAGAGTTAAAGGTATGGTGTGACCAAGCAAAGAAAGAGAGAAGCGCAAACAGAAACTCATCTCAGATTCACCTAAAATGCATCTGTTACAGGGAGTTTTGGCAACAAATTAATAAATTCTTATAGAGCTTTCGTTATATTTGATGGACAGCAGTGGATAGTAAGAGAGATTGGAGAAAGACATTATTATTGTGTTTATTTTACTTGCGATTTTTATATTGCAATAACTATAGCCCAAATGTAAAAATGAGAGACACTGTCGACTATTAACAAACAATTTCAATTAATGCAGAAATTCTGCCGTTTTTAAGATGGGGTCTAATGCAACTATTACACCGGGTGATGTTAAAAGCACAAAAAGATGAGGTGATTAATCTAAGGAGTGTTGAAAAGGCAAGACGTCATCTGTTACACCACACACAATGGAGCATCGCACCTACAGCCTTTAATGGCACACTCTTTATACCGCTGTATAGTCCCTGATGTGGGGATGCTATATTTTTCACTCTGAAAAATGCTTGAACAATGTCAATAATGCATTAGGAAAATTCTAGAAGACGTTATGCTTGCCTGTAGTCCTGGACCAACATTGCTTTTAGTGAAAAAAATTATATATAAAAAAATTAAAATATGAACTACACATTTTTGCTCATTACCAAAGTTTTTGTAAAGCTTTGGTTTACTTTCAGAACATTCCTGATTTAAAACTTTGTACTGTACACTGACTGTTTGATTCATTTATCTGCCTGGTGGCAGGAGAGGCATCAGTGGTGGGTGGGGCATGGTGTGTGAGGGCCAGACTTTGCTGAAAAGGGATTTTTAAAAAGTGACACAATTAATGTCTGTTTTTGAACACATTTGATATATTTTGGTTGTAAAATAAACAGTAGGTGCAGGATCAATACAGATTTTGCATTTTGCGGATATAAAAAAACAAATAAATAAGTAAATAAATAAATAAATAAATAAATAAATAAATAAATAACATTGTTACTTTGAAAAAACATGACAAAGATAATTTTAGCAAAACAGTACTACTTTAAAATGTGCACATATGTTTATTTTTATAGAGCAGAAGACTCTATAAAAGTAAAAGAATATTAAAGAGAGTAAAAGAATATTAAAAATCTCAGATGTTTGACACTGGAGATCTTGTACTTAGGAGCGTTACACTTGGTTTATCTTCATAAGGGGATTGCTAATACAAAGAAAGCCCATATGTTCATTATAAATAAGTTTTATTTATATATTAAGTATATTACATTAATTATATCTAAAATTTCTGTAAGCATCAGTTGTTACTATATAGATAGGTATAGGATCCGATTTGGTTGATTGGATCACAAGCAGAAGATGGAGACACATTCCCTTTTTAATTAAATCCCATCTGGCTACTTGTCTTCAACAACAAATCCCGTAATGTTTAATAATCAAGCTCGAGAAGGCAATTAATTGTAAATGTTCAAAAGCCTTCAACTAGATGAGCTTGCAATACTGCAGATGGTTGAATGAGTTACTTTTGGCTACTGGCTACTTTGGAAAGGGTCAGAAATGGACAATCTCACAATAGTTTGGAAACCACATTTACTGTTTTAAATGCTGAGGGGGGCAGATCTTGGTTGATGCTCCAAAACCTCTGAATGAGCAAACACTGCTTTTCAGATGCACTACAGTTGTGCTCAAAAAATAAAAAAATAATAATAAAACATAGTCAGTTTAAAACAAGCCATTTATTGTCAAACAACTGTGTTTACCCTTTTAAATTATAATAACTTTGCAAATGACCCTGCAAAAAGTTTACACGCCTACAGGTTACATTTTCTAGTTTAAATTTCCTAATATTTTGTGTTCCACCTTTAACATCAATGCCAGCCTGAAGTCTTTTGGGTTAGATGTAACTGAGGTCCTTTATCTTCTCTGTTGGTAAGCAGCAAATTTTTCGAAAAGTCTCCAACTCTTGTAAATTCTTGGCCTGTCTTGAACCGTGCATGAATAGCGTGTTTGAGTGGTTCAATGATCTTGTGGTCAAGAGACTGAGATGGCCACTCCGGAACCTTCACTTTGTGTTTTAGATCATGTTGGAATGTCCAGTAACTTCCCATAAGCAGCTTCCGTGCTGATGTGTCTTTGGAGCTCACGATGGTGTTGCGTTCTTGTTGACTCCTCTGCAAATGTAGGGTTTACAGTTGTGGCAAAAAAAGTTACATTTTTGTCCCATTGCTCCTAATAACTTTGTTCCAGAAGTCTCTAAGCTGTTTTGGAGTATTGTAAGTGGGCTACTTTGTGGCATTTGTGTAGTAATGGCTTTCTTTTGGTAACTTGACCTTTCGAGTAATTTTTCTTCAAGTGTTTTTTCACAGAGCCCTGTATTTCCAAAGTTTGAACACTGTTGGCATCCCGAGTTCCTTGGCACATCAATGGATGAAAGAGGCAAGGGTCAATCAGAGCCCCTTTATGCGCAAACATTGATTAAGGGTGAGGATGGTTACCTTTACCAGCCACTCAAACCCTTGTGTCAGTTTTTGTGCAAGTTATCAGACCCAATTCACCCAAAAACTTTTGATTAGGGGTCATTTGAAAAATCTCTGGTGTCATTATTATTTAAAAAAATAAACACAGTTGTTTGACAATAAATGGCTTTTTTGTTTATATCAGCAAATCCCAATATTTTCTGAAAAAAAAGGACAAGAAATAAGAAAATGTATACATTTATGAGCACAACTGTATATTCCCAAACCCTTCATTACCCACCTGCCTTTGATGTAACTGATGCCATTGAATGATGACTAATCAGTGCTACTTTAATCATACATTTTCAGTTTTAATTAAAAAAACGGTTGTTTTCTATACAAAATCACAGAGTATTTTATCACGGTAAATTAACCTATGTAAATACTTTGGGTGAGAAGTATTTTAAAGTGTTTTTTAAAGGTAGACTTTAACTAAAGTACACTTTTGAAATAAAAATGCTACTTTTACTTACTTACATTGTAAGCGTTCCTCAGTTAGTTCCTATGGGAAATTGTTTTATTTTTATTTTTTTTATTTTGTTGTCTCCATCGAAATGATCTGATAAAGCACATTGGCGTTCAAGCTCAAAATTTATTACAGAAAAAAAACTGAAAACGTAAACTTATGTATTCACTTTGTGAATGTTTTCAATAATTAGTAATGTTTACAGTTATTTTCAATAATCTAACTGAGTTTCAGGTTTAATCACAAGGGAGGTGTGCCTCTGAATATTTATTTTTATTACACCGCTATATTATTGGTAACATTTGTTTCATTGTGGGTAACTAATTCCTTCAGTAACATTTTATTACTTTTTTACTTTTAGCAAAAGTAAGAGTTTGATTAGTGTGTTACTTTTACTCTTAATTGAGTAAATACTTTCACACTTTCTTTTACTTGACTAAGCATTTTGTCTACTCTATCCACCGCTGAGGAAATGACAGACATAAAGAATGTCTGTCATAAAGAATTTCACAGATGTTTATTTGATGCAAGCATAATATTCAGATCTAAGACAATATTTTATTACAAAAGAGGTTTATTTTAAATAAAAAAGATTACGCAAACCCTAATATCTAACACTAACCCGTAAACCCTCTTAGCCTTTAATTTTAATGTATTTTCACGAATTATAGGGAAAACATTGCTTTTTTTCCATCAACACTTGCTTTTCTTTGCATTATTGCAAAATAATATCCGATTGTGAGTAAATAAAGAGTGATTTTTTATTTTGGGGTGAAATATCCTCTTAGCAGCAACATCCCTTTATTCCTCAACTTATCGCATGACTGCTCTGCTTGTGCAATGCTAATATTTGATTTAAACATGAACTAAACGGAAGAAACACGAGAGAAAGAGAGAGAGAATAAAAGAGTGAAAGGAAGGAAATGATGAAAAGACACCTTAGCACATTCTCACATTAAAATGCATGAAGACAAGCGTCATCTCCTTGAGCAAACCTCTTCATGCTATGCCCAGTTGCACAAATTCAATTATGCATGCTTCTCTCACACAAGCCCCTCCCCTCGAACCCCCATCCGTCCCACCCTGAGCTCCTCACCGATATTGCAGTGTTCTCCGTTCCAGCCTGGACTGCATTCACACTTGCCGTCCTTGCAGGTCCCGTGTTCACTGCAACGGGGGTGGCAAGCACGCTGCTCGCACCCGGTACCAGTCCAGCCTTCGTCACACCGGCAGCTGCCCGCTACGCAGATGCCATGTCCACCACAGTCGGCCGCACACAGCTCTGTCGGACACACAGCAGAGAGAATGGTAGGGGTCAGATCCGGTAGTTATTGTCAGTGATGGGACGGCCACGCTCGGTTGCCTTGTCTGATGGAGAGTGAAGGAAAACTCCTGCAGCTCGTAAAAGAAGCCGGAGCCTTTGGGACAATACTAATCTAATAAGACCAGTACAAAGAAGGGGTTTAGGGAGTTACCAGGGCGGATTTTCAGTGGGGAATCTTCCGTTTCTGATTAGTGTTTTTTGAAGAGTGCATGAAAATCAAGTTCAAATGCAAAAGTGTGATCGATAAAAAAATAAAAAAAAAAATCACTCAGACTTACTGTTGATGCATAAACAACATAAGACAAAGAAAACAAATTTTCTTAGACAATATTTTTTTTTATAGTATTAGTCAGTATTCTTCATCTTCAAAATTCTAGACTAATAGATCACTGACTTTAGAGTAAAAGCAAACGGTTTATTTTTAATTCAAGTCTTTGACTGTGAGCCAGAATTGACATGGCTCTTCTAGCTGCTGCATTATGAACAGCGTGTCATTTTGCAAGCAACAATATGTTAATCCCACATGAGATTACTGGATGACACGTTCAAGAGTCCATTGATTCACAAACGCTCTCACTTCATTTCCTCTGGAACCCCAAGATTACGCACTGCTGATAATTCCTCTAAAAGACCTAACATGTGCCCTATTTACTAATCTTGCATCTCCCCCTAAACCAAACTCTCAAACCGTAATTATTTTTCTAACATTTTTACATTGGCATAATTTAGATTCCCACACCTCAAGGGTCTAATTCCTAATTAGGTTTTATGGATCCATCTGACAGAGCAAACCTTGATAGAATGGAGCAGCGTTGAGGTGCAGGGCAGTGATTATGTGCTTGGGTTGTTTATAATGAGCTCAATGCATGTAGGATTCGTCAGGACGGAAGCAGCTATATGCTACTAATGAGTCAATTATGTTCATGCCACTCTGTCTTTTGTCATTGTTAAAAATGAAAACAGTTAAGTTTCTGTTTTCAGGCACAAACCATAACATGGCATTAGAAGATTTAAACGCTTGAAGGAAAAAAGCCCTTCCTTCATGCTAATTACAGAACAGTGTCTTTGATAAAATATGTAAATGCCCTTGATTTCACATGCAACATTTCAATTAAAAGTGTTTTAATGACATTTCGTTCATAGCTGCTTTAAGTTATCAAGAAAGCAGACACATGGTTGGACCTTTGCTCCACAGCAACAACTGCAAGGCCAGGAAATAGAACCTACTAGTAAGGAAAACAAATCAAGTTTATCCATTTAAACACCCATTTAAGTAGTAAAACAATAAGCAAAAACAAAAACAACCATTTAATTAAGTAAAATAAGTAAAAAAAAAAAAACTAACAAAAACAACCCAAAAATGTAATATTAAGTGAAATAATTATAATAAAATAAATAATAAATAATAAGTAAAAAGTTTAATAGAAATTAAACATATAAAAAATATAATAAATAGGGCGGCACAGTGGTGCAGTGGGTAGTACTGTTGCCTTTCATTTAGAGGCTCGCAGGTGACCTTCCTGGAAGGAGTTTGCATGTTCTCCCTGTGCTTGCATGGATCTCCTCCGGGTACTCCGGTTTCCCCCACAATCCCCAAAACATCTATATTAATATACTGTATTTTTCGCCGTATAAGATGCACTTTTTCTTCCCCAAAACTGAGGGGGGAAAGTTGGTGCGTCTTATATAGCAAATGCAGAGCGCCGCGGAGTGGAGGGCGGTCACGGCCGTAGGAGAGGCGTAAGAGAGACAGTTTGAGAGAGAACACAGCAAATGCAGCTATTTATTGTAAAGATTTAGCAGTCTCAACGCATTTCCTACACATGTGTTATCCGCATTGAAAGAAGAACCTCGAGCTTCTCAGGGCGGGACTGAAGTATGACGTGTGCTCTTAAAAGTTTCTGAAATTAAATTTCTCTAAATGACCACTAGATGGTAGTATTATATAGGAAAATTCCCATTACACTCCCCGCTGACGTCATCGCCCATCTCATCGATCCTACCATAGCGCGTAGAACTCCGTGGAGGAGCACATTGTTATAAAATCATTTAAGAAGTGTGGCATTAGTAATGCCTTGGATGGAACAGAAGACATCTTATTTGACACCAGTGAGGAAGAAAGTGATGACAATGACTGGGTGGATCTGTTCTTCCTCATTTCTGATAGCAGTGACGAAAAGGAATTATTGGGGCTCGAATAAAAACATTACAGCCTTTTTTGTTACTTTTACTGTTTACTGACTGTTCATGTTATATGTTTGGCATATAATTGTTCCCCCGTGTACCCCCGTGAGCCCAAAAGGGATTAAGCGGGAAAGAAATTGAGTGGATGGATGGATAAATATAATGTTTTATAATAATGAAATACCTTTACGTCAATAAACAAGCTCAATAAAAAAGAAACAGAAGTAAATTCATTTTACAAACTGAAAAAAAAATCAAAACAAAGCAATAAGCGAACAAAAAAAATGGATAAATAAACTTTAAGATGTCAATGTCCTAAATGAGTTAGAATCTAAAATGCTAAGCCATCTCCTATAAATGCTTCTTTGCATCGTTTTACTAATTCAGTAGTTCAGAAGTGTAATTTAAATTCAGTCTTGCAGCATCTTTGGAGTGAGAAGCCGTACAGGCTTTAAATGGCTATTTCCAGCAAAGCCCTGAGCTTATCTAATAGGTCAGCCTGTCTGCTTGACATTAATTCAGACAGGCCTGTTTCAAAACTTAGCTAAATCAAAATTCCCATTAGCTCTCTGAATGCTGAAGCTATGCTGCTGGAAAAAACACAGCTGTTGAAGAGAATATCTGCTTCAAATTTGTTTAAGTGAACCATTGTTTAGATTTTATAATAAGACAATATAATAAAATAAATAAGATGTAACGATGTGCATATAAAGACTGTTAACAGAGAACACATAATAGAGTACAACTTTGAAATAAAGAACCAATGTTACTGGTACAGTTTGTTCTTTGTGATTTAAATACAGCAGGTGTAGGTGCTGAATGGAGTCTGATCTGTAGTGAGCGATCCACCAGTTTAAGCTGAACTGAAGCTATAACTAGCGTAACTGTAACAGCTCAGATGTGGCGAAATCACTATGAAAGGCTTTTCAGGCGAGAAAGAGAAAGGGTTCTTGGGGACCAGGCTAAATTGTTTAGAAGCCATGGAGAATTTCATCTAAGTGCTTTGGCTTGATATTACAAGAAAAGAAATGGTGTGCTTTAGCCTCATCAAGCCAGTCTGTGGTTAAGCTTATTGCATAAAAGTGCCCTTTTATCTGAAAATCATGCAGATATTAAAGTTATGAAGGCTCTACAGATTTTTATTTTGTTCTACACTTGCTGTTAGCTAACAAAAAGCTAATCTGAAATTACCCATGATGCTGTGCAAAAAGTGCAGGGTCACAGTGATCAAATTGGAAGACACACCATCTGGGTGAAAATAATGCACACAATGTTATTTGATTTTGAATTTCTACTGCAACACTAAAATCAATACAAATGTTTATATAAAGATTTCTTCTTCAGTCTGGTTATGGGAATTGTAGTTTTTACATTTTTCTAACCGAATGAGATAAGTAGTTGAGCCTTGGTCTTGTCTATTTATTCTGTGACTCTTGAAGTCAAATTGTTGTAAAAAAATGCAAAGATAAAACACACTGCAGCTTTGAAATAGAGAGAGAGAGAGAGAGAGAGAGAGAGAGAGAGAGAGAGAGAGAGAGAGAGAGATTATCATTTACTGAAGTATGGTGGAGCACTTTGCATATATTGTTTCCTTACAATTTCCTCAATCAAACAAGCTGAGAAGAGAGAGGTAAATTATGTGGAGCATGAAATTACACTCTGCCACCTGTAGTCACCGCTGCCATGGAAACCAGTGGTGTGAAGATTAGCAAAGATCAGCTGCATCAAGATTCATTTAGAGATTTTAACACAGATCAGATCATGCGCCGACACTCATTAATGTATGATGAGCCACATTCAGAGAGAAATGCCGAAACACAGGTGCATGACTCAAACTTATTAGCATCATGCTAATGCTAAGCATATAATGTGATCTGAAGTATGTGAAAGTCACATGATCCTGTCAATCTTGATTCATACTGTCTCTATGTCCTATCGACAACTTTTTTGGACTTGACAGGGTAATGTTTTGGTTGTATAATTTGAATTAGTTCCTTTATTTAATCCATCAGTATAAATGAAAACATAAAAAGTAAAGGACTGTTTTGTGTTAAAGCATTAGGTGAAATTAAACAAAATTGTAAAATAATTAAATGGCGTAAAATGGAATAATAAAACTAAAAAGGCATAAGTAAAAATAGATTAAAAAAAATGATGAATCTACTAAAAAAATATAATATAATTATTTAAGTATTTAGAATAAAGTAATTAATATTTATACTAAAAACCATACAGTTTCAGCAATCGCTTATTTATAATTATTTTTGAGAAATTACCTAAAATCAAATAAGTTAATTGAAATGAAAGTGGAATTTAATTTAAAACAAATATATCTTCTCATATAACTTATCAACCAAACCTTCAGTCAACCAAAGACTTTACCAATCAATCAATCTAACAATCAATCAATCAATCAATCAATCAATCAATCAATCAATCAATCAATCAATCAATCAATCAATAACCTGTTCTCTGTCCCTCCCAGAGAACTGACCTGTGGAGCAGTCATGTCCCGTCCAGTTGGGATCGCAGTTACAGCTGTTAGTTTCAGCCATGAAGGTTCCATGTCCAGAACACTGCTCCATACATGAGGCCCGGGGGCTCTCGCACCCAGACCCGCCCCAACCAACGAAACAGTGGCACTCTCCTCGTACGCATACTCCTCTCCCGGAGCAAGTAGGGTCCAGGCAGTCCACTGCAAAAAAACACACAAAAATGAGACTCATTTTCACATCAAAAGGTAATTCAGAACAAAATTCAAAGCAGAAAGCTATTTCCCATCAGACCAAGTTCTTCATCAAAGACAAGAGCCCTAGATGAAGCTCGAACAGATGCATGAATTCACATTAAACCCTCATCGCTCAGTGTCCCCTGCTGTTCCTCATCCTTTCAGAGTGTGACTCAGGCCTTGGATAATACCAAAAAATAGCCATTGCAGAACGTTTTCAATAAAACAATGCATACTGATTACTTGAAGGCTGAGTCACATGACTTATACAGATACGGACAAAAAGAAATACTTTTACTTTTGTTGAGTCAGCTTTGTTTCAAATTCTGCCACGTGTACAAGGACATATAAGATAACTGAAATAGTGTTACTTTCAGAACACTGGTTATCACAAGGAAGATAGACAGTTACACAACATATAGCAAGTTACACAACATAGAGCAAATCAGAGCTTATTGCTTTTTTGCAAAAGGAATGGTATGAAGTTACCCAGCAGCATTGTGGAAAAACTGCTGAAGTGCTGTCAGAATTAATGAAGGTGGTACAGTATCAAAGCTTTGAAAGTATAGTAGAAACACGGGATATTTTTATGTGATTGATGTCTTCTTATGTCCTTTAAGTATACTTTAAATATCAACTGTTATATTTAGAACGTATTCATATTTAAGAGCTATATTGCAGTTTTTCAACATTTTAAAAAGGATGTCAAAAAAGTAACGGTTGCTATTTTCCTCACAAAAGTTTATATATGTTGTTGGATCAGTTTTTTTTATTTTTAATAAAACCACACTATTGAAATGAAGCCAGATAAATCCAGCATCTTCCTCCTTTTAAAATGAAAAAAAGCAATATCTCAATCCTGGGTATTATATTGTACAGATGGACAGATATGTATAAATTGAATCAGAAGATTATTTTGGCCACTTGCAAAGTATTTAGTCTGAGTTGGTAAGCTACACAATCTATGGGTAGTCTGCTGACTTGACAGATGTCTAAAGACCATCACAGATGGCCTCCTCAAGAAGGATGAGCCACAAAAGTCACTGCTAAATAAGCAGGAACCCAAAATAACCTTAGAAATTTGAGTAGAAATACAAAGAAGTGAACAGCAAAAGATTGTCCGGAAAAAAGTGCCATTAAAAGCATTTGGAGAAGCTTCTGTGGAAGTGGAAGTCAAAAAGTCAGCACACAACCCGATGCACATGTTGTTATCCGTACACTGTCACAGAGGACATTTAATGCACATAAACAACTTAAGCCCAACGAACTTAAATAAAATTGTTTTGGGTAATTAATGAAATAATTTGCGTATATTCTACTAATCTGGCACAAATTTGTAAAAAGTTTACATTTGAAGTTGAGTGTAATCCAACCCAATTTTAGTCTTCACGTCGACTTTTTTGTGGATAATGGATCGGCGGCATGTACCTTGCGGACTACATGATGGACAAGTAAAAGGTAAGGATAACAACGCTGGAAAATATTAATAAACATAAAAATATAAATATAAAAAAATATTTTTTAGTGATGTTCATTAGTCATAGCATACATGATAAAGCGTGTTTGAGAGGATCAATAACCCTCTTTTGACCACACGAGGCGGAACAGCTTCCATCGTAATCTGCGCAATAAAAAGAAAAACAGTTTGTGTTTCTGGTAATCCACATAACATTGTAAACGCACAAATAATCATTACATTAACACATAGTTCTTCACAAGTATGCTACGTTCTAACGGAGGCTTAAACATTTAGGCATGCAGGTGTGTTCGATGTTGTACTTTACGTAACTCTTTCATCTACTCAACTTGCAGAATATACACGCGTGTCAAACAATACATGTAGAGTCATAGTTGTATCATGTTCACGATTTGCAACTATTCAAAAGTGACAAAAGTGCTGCAACTGTCTTTTTGTGCTGAAACTGTCTGTAAAAATAACGATTCTGGTTTATTTTAAGTTAAAAATATTAAGGTTTTTAGTGTGTCCTGATAGGCAGACTGCTATGATTTCAACTGCATGTATTATCACTGAGGACACCATGCAGGTTTTTCTGTGTTATAATGGTTATGTTGTGTTGTATACCTTTGTTTCTGTGCCAAAAAATGTTTATCAATAATTAACATACGCATACACGTTGAAAATTGTACCGTATATAAAACAACAAACCTTTGTTGAAGCTAGTTTGAATAAAACAACTTAAAAATATAAATAAAAAAATCCATAAATCTACTCATCTAGGCGTGGTGTAACTATATTTTTAAGTGTTTTAAACTTTAAAAGGGAGTGAGGTGTAATCATCTTTTAAGTAGAGTTAACTTAAAAGATGATTACACCTCACTCTCTTTTAAAGTTTAAAACACTTAAAAATATAGTTACACCATGCCTAGTTTTTAAGCTAAGTATGCTTCAACAGGCAAGTACACATTACTCAATAATTTAGAGCAATCGGTTTCCTCAAATTTTTTAAGTAAACTCACTATCCTTCAGTGTATTAATGATCATGATGCTAATCAAATGTAATGGATACACTCCAAAATTAATTTCACCACTTTTTTTTTACCACAAGTAGCGAATGAGCCCAGAGCTCAGCCGCTGCAGACTTTGCTCCCACTACAAACCCCCTGATAGATTTTCACATGGTCAAATGAAGCATTTGCTTTGGCTGTGATGCAGTAAACTGGCAGGTGAAAGAGTCTCTCTCTCTCTCTCTCTCTCTCTCACTTTCTCTCTGACTCCTCTAGACACTGGTAATGAGATTTCCTCTCGGCACCAGGCAGGGAAAGACTGGCGCGGTCAGAGCATGTTCTGCTAAATTGAAAAGAGATGCTGAATGTGGTGGTCCCCCAGTTACTCTGAACCCAGAGCCAAGTGAGAGCGAATGCTAACAAGGACACCTACAAACGACCCATGGGCAAAACACACAGCTCCTGGGAACCAGGGTGCTCTCCTCTTCCAATTTGACTTGAGATGCTTTGTGAGGGCAAAAATGTTGTTGGAAGGTTTGTAATGAGAATTCTTACATTCAACAGTGCTATGAACCAAATACCAGGACCAACATAAACATGAAATTCAATAAACATGATGTGACAATAAAACATGATTTAATCTTATTTCCAGACTCGCACCGCATAAGCAAGAGCTTCTGCTTTCATATTGCTGGCAGTAATTCCATTCAGGTCAATGGAGCTTTCAGGTATTGTGACTATGGCTTAAAACACTATGTGTAATGTAACATGATATAATACAACATAAAATACCTAAAATAACGCAATGCACCTTATCAAACATAATGTAACACATAACATAGCATAAACAAAAGATCACATAAAAGAAGATAACGTAACGTGCCATAAAACTTCCCATTTACTTGATTTGCAATGTACGATTTCATCAGGTTTCTTCTATTTGCTTTATTATTTTTATCTTATTTTATTTAAATTTTTGAGGAATTTGGATGAGTTTCTTAAGAACTGGGGCGGTAGTGGGTAGCAGTGTGGCCTTCCAGTTAGAAGGTTGTCGGTTCGAGGCTTGCCTCCTGAAAGAAGTTTGCATAATATGTTCACAAATGTGAAACTTACCTTGTGTGAAGCAATGTGTCGGAGGAAATGGAACGGATGGCAGAAAACATTACAGCACCACGTATGAAAGTTAACTTTTTCGAGATATTTCACAAATTACTAACACAAGCGCATACAGCACAAGCGCAGACAGATGGAGAGTCACTTCTTAGAACGCGTCACAGGGTTTCTCTAACTTGAGCTACAGAACAGCACTTTCCATGTTATAAATTTGTTTCTTTTACGACACCTTGACTCTAACATTTGTTATAGCACATTATTAGTAATCTATACGTAACGTTTCGCTGTGTTGTTGAAGTGTTTTGAAGCGTATCAGACCCTTTTGGCACTGGGAGATAGGAGCGCAAGAACCAGGAAGCCAGGAAGCTACATATATATTAAGGGTGTACGGCCTGTTCAGTTCGGTACACTTGCGTACCCTTTCAGTATTTTTTTATTAAATAATAAATAATTTATTATTAGCGCGATATTAAGCGCAGCGGAACAATGTTCCTAGGCGAGTTTCCACACGGACGCAATTGAGTGATGCACAGTAGAGCTGCACGCCACGGGTAGCTGTGAAAAATGGCATCATGGCAACAGCGAAAGAGAAGCCAAAGCTTGAAGACCTTCCCACCTCACTACGGTCTCGTGTTTGGGAACACTTTGGCTTCTCTGTTAAAATACGTAACGGGGATAGACGAGTGGATAAATTTAAAGTTGTATGCCGACATTGTTCCACGGAGATCGGGCAGGCAACACATCAACATTTTCTACTGCTGGAGATATTGTCACTGCAACCAGATCTATGCTCTCTTCAGAAAATGTGAATAGGTTAATCTTTTTAGCCTAAAATTTGAATAGTTAGTTTTGTTTATATATTTAAACTGAAGCTGTGTTAAAAGTGTTAAAAGTTTTCAGGTCCTAACTAGTTGCAGTATTTCATTTTTTTATTTAAAAATTGTGTTTTTCTTTATAAAGAGTGCAATTTATTTAAAAAATCACTCAAATGTGTCAGTTTTATTTATTTTAAGCAAGAATTCTATTGTGTATTGGCAGCTCTTCAAAGTAAAGTTCTTATTGTTTTGTACCGAACCGAATTAACCGAACCGAACTCTCCAAGACACTGTACCGAACCGAATACGATTTTAGCGTACTGTTATGGTATATATGCTTCACTGAGGCTTTACAATGTCAATTCGGTGTAAAGAGAATTGTATTTGTATAGACAGTTTTTTTAATCATCGTATTTGAGCATTTGTACAATCCATCAACAACTGTATCCATTTAAAGATGCAAATTACATTTATGTGCAAAACTACAATATGGTATAAAATATTTGCGAATAAAGCATGGTTTCTATCCAACGCATCCAAAAGAAAATTGTCATTTTCTGATTAAATGGAGCCAAATATCAAAAGAAAAATGAATGTTACAGCGTTAACAAACAGCCTTTTTTCGTATATAATAACTTACTTGCGGCATAGAACATGTTGATGAAACACAATATCTGCAGTCGTCATTTGATTTTGGAGCCGGGAGACTGCTCTTTAGGAGTTCTGGGAAGGGATGATCCCGAACCATTTTGATGACAGACTTTGGGATTTTAGAATAACCAGATCAACATTTCAGATGTTGTGCAATGGAATCTGTCTGGTGGTTAGTCCACTATTGCCGCACAATAAAAAAAAAACACATTGCCATTGCATTGGGATTTATTCTGTAAATGCAATTCCATCAAAGTTTATACACATCATTTCGTAAGGGGTAAAAAGTAAAAAAAAATAAAATATAAAAAATAAAGATTAAAAAATTCTGTTCAGTTTTAGTGCAATGTTCCAAAATGTGCACAAAAGTAGGTGGTTGGAAATGCACCAATGCAACATACAAAATATGAACTTTCATAATAAAAAAATGAAAAACACTATTAAAAAGACCTGTTAATTTCTTTAAAAAATTGACTACAATTGTAGTGACTTAAATACAGCCCAAACTTACAGTGCACCTATTAGATATTGAATATACAAGGCAATAATGTGCCCTCACAGATGGCTAACATGAGGCCAGCTGGGGCATGATGGGAAAGGAAGGATGGGGTCGCTCCAATGCAGACTCCTTTAGCGTGGCACAAATGGGCGTTGAGAGCATTTCCTATAGACAAGCAGCAGTTCAGGTCTCTCAGCAGATGGTATGGGCGCAAAGCACAGAGATCATAGGCTAAATGACAAGAGCTTCTCTCCTGGCAATTAATCATAACCGCCTGAAGGTCGCAGCGAAGAAAGCTACAAGGCTTAAAGGGCCAGCATCGCCATTCACTTTCTCCAGTGGCCCACGCTGGGACCCAAAATAGAGCAGCCAAAGGCCAGAGGAGTCAGAAGAAACCATTTGTCAAAATCACCAAGACCATTTTTCATCTTGAAATGAGAGGCATCAAAAACCGCCAAACTTAACGGCTACTTTTATCTCATCTGTCTGCGGCTGCTCACTCGGCTCTTTTGGCTCAGAGAACATTCGACGTAGTGGATCTTGACACAAAGGAAATGTTCCTCTTTTAATGGGTTGCGCTGGTGTCTCAGAAGTATTCATAATGTATGTAAAAGAGTGAAGAGACTTCTCAGGCATAACGAGAAGCGTCAGATACTTATGGACTCGTGTGTCATGTACGCCCATCTTAAATATTCAAAAGGCCCATGCGCATACTAAATACAGAGCAGTTTCTCCATTCCTGTGCCATGTATTCTGTTTAATTAGAAGTTTTTACAAGTTCATTCACTCTTTCACAGTCGTGGAAGTATGAAGGCTTACGTGTAGCAAAACTCACACGGAAATACAATATGAAAAATGGCTAAAAATGAAAATACATTTCTTCATTACATATTGGTCATTTTGATGCAAAATTAAAATTAAAATTAACTACTCAAATTTAATGGACATATCTAACAATCAAAATCAGGAATTGTATGAATTTTATGATGAAATAAAATAAAAAAAAAATTGCAATCTTAAACTGGCTACAAAACATAAATGGAAAATAATAAAAAAAATTAACTCGCTCTTAACATTTAATAATACAATTGTTTAATATTAAATTAATTTTGTGCTAAATATAATACAATTATCAATTATACATTGTGTAAATTATTAATACATATCTGAGTATGTCTTTTAATCCACGCATTCTCAGAAAATGTGTCCCAAAATACAAAGTTTGTTCTCTTGTAAAATTTTTAAAAATAAATGCATCATACTATGGAATAAAAAAAACATACAGGGTATTATTTTCACACACCAAAAGCAGTTATTCTTGGTTTTTGATCCATCCACAATTTTGTATTCATCCTCAGTTTACAAGTAGTCAGTAAATAAACAAATAAATAAACAATAAAAACACAACAAGTATGAAATATATTTTCCAAGTACCTTCTTCGCAGTTCTCTCCTTTGTACCCAGGGTTACAGATGCAGGTCCCAACGATGCATGTCCCGTGTCCACTGCAGGTAATGTCGATGCACTGGTTGGTGGGAACATCACATTCAGATCCTTTCCAGCCACTGTGACACATGCAGCGGCCTTTGAGATACTGACCATTCCCACTGCAAAGCACTGGGCAGGAAGCTGAAGACAACATAGACAAGCACACATAACACAGATTAAAAAAAAGCATTCCGAAGATAAGAATCTGAGCTGTTTGGCTGTAGTAGCTCAGGGGAATGTCTTTGGGAAGAGTTAAAGAGAGTAGACTGTGGGACATTATTAACAAGGGAATGCATGCAACTCAAGCTCAGCAGTAACCATCTCACTGAAAGGCAGCTTTGCTAACCGCAGCACCACAGTGCTACAATATTTTTCATCATTATTATTATTTTGTAGTAACAGTAGAATATTACTCCCACTCTGAAAAAGACACACAACATCTCACCCCTGCTGCAGTCAGGTCCTCTAAAGCCTGGAAAACAGTGACAATTTCCAGCCACGCAGTCGCCATTTCCAAAACAGTTACTGGGACAGTCATCGATGGAGTCTGCAAGAGAATACAAACAGAAAACATCTAAAATAATTGTATTCAATAGCCATCAGTTATAAGCATACATACTTCCTACAAAACAAACTCCAAACTTAGCAGATATTTATTTTTTTACTCTTATTCTAGGATTAAAACACTATATTTGAGTAAACAGCAGCTCAGAAACAGCTGATATCCGAAAAGATTAAATTCTCCAAACCTCTGAATTTATTCGGAATCAGCTTGAACCCTGTGCATGTCTTAATCCGACCATTATAACAAACTGCTTATGTTTACTCCCAAACTGTAAGTTGCTTTAGATAAAAGCGTCTAAAAAAACATAAATGTTAATGAAAAAGTATTTTTTAGCATTTGCTTGGATTAGCATGCGTAGCAATTTCATATAAAGTGATCACTTTGATGTTTTGGAGAAGGATATTGTTAGACCCTAGAGGTAACCAATGGAAACGGCCTGGTGTGGTACTTAAATAAATGCACCGATGAGTTAAATTAAAAAAAAAAAAGAGTGGGCAAAAATATAAATCAGTCTCTGAACCAGTCTTTAGAGCCCATCACCTTCCTGTTTCAAACATTGCAGGTTCCATAATATTACACAGAAAGGTTGTGGTGGTGCTGGAATTATCTAGCTGCTCTAGTTTAGCTGTGATGAATCTGAATCTGAATACACATCTGATGAACTCTGGGACAGGGTATGCGAGAAGAGAAAAAAAATATGTTAAATATGCATAAGATTCAGGATGAGCTGAATAATAACAGCGAATAATACACTTGTTTCAAACCAGTTATTTTGTAATTAAGCATATATTTAATGAGATTTTGTGGAACCATTTAATCCACTTTTCTTCCTCTTCATTCCATGTATCAGTTTTATGTTGTTTACTATTGTTCCTGTAGTATTCCTGCTTGTGACAAGGTTATTCTCTATCTAAAGCAACATCTAATCACTGCATGAAAAAGTACTTCAAAAAAATATAAAGGCTAACATTCAAACTATTATTAATATAAAAAAACATGTATATTCCTTTAAAATGGTGCCAATGTTGGGGAAAGTACAAATCCTGATATAAGCTGTGGAATAAGAGTCACACACAGAAAAAAACTGCGTTCATGAGATAAGAATAAACATTGTGTGCCATTTTCTGAAAGTAAGCAGGTGAAGTAACTCTCAAGTGGAAACCACTTTACATGAACAGGAACTGGTTGTAATTAGTGCTGCTGTTTTAGTGAGCTGGCACTAACAGTGACCACTGTGAAGCCAACATGAGAGCAAGACACTTCCAGTGACACGACTAATGGAAATAACAACCTAACACCCGCATTCAGTCAAGCATGCTCATTTAAATTCAAGGGACGTTGACATGTCAATTACCAGATTTCTGATTTCAAGCACTAGCGTATATATTTATTTGAGGTATCATTAATGAAGGCTGATACATTATTGGGCTCCTGGTGAGAGGAAGCTGAGATTGATCATCTTTCCGAGAGTGACAGCACTTCAGAAGCATTAAGATTGCTGTCTTGATTTCATAAGAGCTCAGGGATATTATATACTGGTTTATTTTTATGTGTACTTTAATGGCTTGCAATGAATATAGTTGTATGCAATAACCAAACTTAAATGTGTGTTTATAAAAAATGTAAAAGTGAATTAATTTGAAATTAAGAAAGAAGCCCAAAAGCAAAGTTCACTCCATCTCATTAGATTAGTGAAATTTAAGTTCATAAATCTAATAATACAGTGATACCTCGAGATATAAAATTAATCCATTCCAGGATGGCCTGTATATCCTGAATTTTTCGTATGTCGTAGCAAGTTTTACATGTAAAATGCCTAGTCCGTCCAATGGCTCTCAGAACAGTATAAATTGAAAACAAAAAAAATTGGAAAACCAGAGAAAAATCGAGTAACTTTTCTTCAATCTTTACATTTACACATTGTTAATGAAATAAATTATAATAAAACAAGGAAAACACAATAGAATAAATGCAAAATAATATGTCCACAAATGTGAAAACTTACCTTGCGAGTGAGGCGATGTGTATTCACGAATTACAAAGATCAACACAAAAACAAAAACCTAAAAAAAAAATAACGTTTATAAAGTGGAATGTGCTGTTCTGTAGCAAAAGTTTCTGGAGAAACTGGAGTTTATGGAGAAACTTTTAGCTTTCATTTCCGAACTGCAATTTCCACTTTATAAACTTAGTTTTTACGACACTTTGACTCTAACCTTTATAATGACACATTATTGGTAATCTATACATAATGTTTTTGGTGTCACAACTTAACAAGCAAATAGCAGAGTAGAACTGTTGGTGAGTTTATTTCACTCAAATGACGCCCAGCGTTGACATTTCAAATGTTAACAATGTGGTTCGCGTGCATCTTGGAATTTTTTTCATATCCTGAAGCAAAATAATCTTGGAATCTTCGTATCTTGGATTTTTTGTAACGTGAAGCATTCGTATTTCGAGGTACCAATGTAATACTATAATAAATCATGTTATAATTGAATAATATTGTTCTGATTTAACACTCGAAAATGAAGTGCTACTGGTGATGATCTATGCTAAGCTATGCTAGGCATGCTATCACCAGATCCTGAGAAGCACACGTCAAAAGCCCATGTTTTTTTTTAAGTCAAAGACACTTCAAGCATATTTGTTTCAATCGAGGGCAAAGTTTGAAAACAAACCGGAACATTTTTTATGTGTTCCTCACTGAAATAAAGATGCTATACACTTAGAATAAAGGTCACATGACCACAATGAAGAAAAGGACGTTGAAGAAATATTCCTGACTTTTTTTTTATAGATATCTAGATTGAAAGTTCAAATAAAAATATCTAAAAAGTTAAAATAAAATACTTATTGAGATCAAGTAGTGTGTGGCTCAGTTCAGGTGAAGAAACAAAACTCATCTTTTGTTATATCCATTAAGAAGTGGAATTAAATTAGCAAAACAATAGCGTATCATTTTAAACTGAAAGCAATTCAACTAAGGAAAGGTAAGTAAGACTCAACTTGATGGGAACATTTAGTCGTATGCAATTATTGCACCAATTAAACACCAAAACAATGTTTCAATGACCAACAGGCCATAAAAAATGAGCAAAAAGTTTAAAAATGCAATGTAAACACCACGGTTTTACCAAAGCTCACATTGAAATGAGTTGTAGCTGTATCATTATTTTGCTTTCATGCTTTTTCACAGGCAACAGCGATCAGTATTACATAAGTTGTGTTATTTTCAGCATAACAACGATAACACAATGATTTGAAGTCCCTCCAGCTGACCAATTAAATTCATCCAATGAACTTGCGGCATCTTGTTTGAGAACTTCTCTCTTACATCTGTCGTGTTCTGTTCTGGGATTCTGTAGCTCAGTGGATAAACACACGGATCAACCACCAAATGCTAAGCATGAATCACTTTGCTCAACTGATCAAAACACAGGCACATACATATCTAGGCTAGCATTTTTTTAGCAAACAGTAATGATGCATGATGAACATTTAATGGAAGCTATTGCAAATAATTTTTCAAAGTTCTGGCACAAAAAAGAACAATGGGGCAACAAAGTGCTAGGAATAGTATATAAAGAGAGATTTTCCTGTTTTTAAAATACAATTATTAATTGCTTTTACTTGTCTTTGCTTTTTAGGAATTTATTTCTGAACACTAGATTTTTGTTAAAAAAACATTAAAAAGAGCTTGTTGACAATTTGTTACATTTTTACATAAAAAAGACACAATTTAATACTCTTAATTGTGCTTTTTTACAGCTTCAGGTTTGTGAAATTATTGTGTAATGTAATTAAAACATGTTTGTGGAAAAAAAAGAACCTGGGGATATAATAAAAAAAGGAAATCGAGCATTGCCACAAAACTGTTTTGAAGGAAATTTATTAGAGCACATTGTAAAGTAGAATAAAAAAACTCAAAAAGGTCCCAGACTTCTAAGGGTTAAAAACGCTGTAGTGAATCTACATTTCAAACCTTTAGACCACTTGCACCCCTTCACTTACGATCAGTTCAAATGATGTTGTCTGTCTTGCTCCCCTAGACTTCCAAAAACTAAATGATGTGACCTTGTAATGTGTTTGTTAATGCAGCACTTTTTTTTATTTTCAGCATTATTTTTCAGATATGTCTATTATTTTGAAGTGTTTGGTTCTCCGGTATGAGTGTTGCATGTTATGTGTTATCTCTCTTTTACTTTATTATGGCTGATTTTTATTAAATTACAAAGTGTTCGTGAGTGCCCAGAACGACATCCAAAATAACATGTATTTTTAATATCTGCATTTTTCCATTTTAAGATGATTGATCTGCTATATTCTACATAAACACATCATAGACGTCAGTGAACACTGTTCAGAAATCAACCCAATTCAGGCAGAAATGGAGAAACGGGGGAAAAAAAGGAACAAAAATTGCATAAACAAATAATGTGGTCGACAAACCTCTGTTTTTTCTGAGGCAACCTCATGCCCCATTTCAACACAGCCGAAATCAGATGCAACCTGAATTAAACATGAAATAGGGGTGAAATATTCCCTCTTCGAATTGCTGGTGTGCCCCGGGCTCGGCTCTCTTTCGACAAAGATGCTTTTGTATGGGACAAAGGGCTGGAAATGTGAGCCCGGACACAGCCTTTTCCTTCCTCAAGAGAGTCAATCATCGCGGAGGATGCAACAGACGGGAAGCTGAAGAAAGAGCAATGGGAGGGGGGTGGATTTGAGGGTGCAGAAGCGAAGGCGGTAACAAGACTGGAGAAGGTTTTTGAAAGAAAGTCTCTTGATGTGAGCAGAAAAGGCTGGTGGATTGGTTTCCCCCATGATGCTGGAGCCTATCTGGACTTTGCAAGGGCGTTTGATGGCATCCAGCATCCATTTCTAAGCTGAGGGCACATACAGGCTTTTTAAAAGAGGGGTGAAAGTGTTAAGGGGTGAGAGTGTGCTAGATAAATTAAGGCTTTGATTTTTTTCTTTTCTTTTTTTTGTCATTCATTATATATTTACATCTACCCCGAGACTGCATAGTGACCATGGATTGAATAAAAATAGACGCAAGGTAATGTCTGTGACATCCAGTTTCTGAAGAATGCTTTAAAAAAGCAAGAAATGGTGGAGCGATTTCTTGGTCACGATCTTTGTAGTGCAGTGTAGTTGAAAATGAGCAAAAGGCAGGATGTGGATGCGGCGTTTTAGTGGTCACTGACTCACTCAAGTGACCCCACACTTTTGGCCTCTACCCACCGATCCAAAGTTTAGATCCAAAGCTTTGTGTGACATCAAAAACAGATCGAAAAAGTGGTGCCATATTGAATCCCTTTTTCGGAAGGAGATTGGCCAATGAGAGCTGTTTTTTTTTTTTTATTACGTGAATAGGACAAAAAAGAGCTGCTTGGTGGCGCTCATCCCACATTTTCATAGCAACAGGAAATAGCATCAATTGTACCATTTATGCCATCTTCAGGCAGGGAGTGTCATTGCATCAATATGTCCTTGACTCTGACCCTGCTGAGAAGCCATAGGGAGATTCGACAAACATTTAATGTCTTCCAACTAGGGAAAACTGAGAGCATCAGATTTTAATACCATTTCAAATGAAAACTAAAATGGAGTTAGGTACATCTGAAAAACTATCTTCAAGGTTAAAAGTCGCATTGTTTTAAAATTTTATTAACATTTAATTAACAGAGAGATCAAAACCGATGAAATAAAATTATATTTATGTTATTATGACACGTCTCTCACTTAAAACTCACAAATTAAGTCTACTCTTGGAAAATGTAGTTCTTTAGTTCAGTTCTATTTCAAATATTTAAAGACTTAATATAAATTGACATTTATGCATTTAGTCTGACATTTATATGTTTATTTTTATTCCACTGCTGTTATGATATCACTAATGTTCAGGGATACTTTTTAAAATAAAAAGAAGTTAAAAATAATTTCGTAAGAGAATATCTATTTTAAGCAAAACATATTTAAATAAGTAAAAGAAATCTGGACACATGATAATTTAATAACAAAACAAGCCAACAAACTATCGAAACAAAGCCAGGTCTCACTGTGACTCTTCGTCCCTAGTGCAAAAAGGTTGGGGACCACTTGTCTATAGGATGCCACTTTTGAAGCCAGCCTCAAGCAAGGCATTAATATGGACTTTTTGAAGGAGAGCTTCAAATAGTGTCCCTTAAATATTACTCAGTACATCTTATGTAAAGCTTGTTCAACATTAGGGCTGATCTGAGCTCAGCACCTGCAATCAAAGCCCTGAATTCTCTGAAAGTATCTAGAGTAGTTCAATCTCAAAGGAGTGACAGAGGAGCTAGTGGCCAGTTAAGGTTTTGAAGACTTCATAGTTCTGCATGCTTTCAAGAACAAAGCTTAACACAGAGAGTGAAGAGGGTCAAAATAAAT
Source organism: Danionella cerebrum (assembly GCA_007224835.1). Taxonomy (NCBI): domain Eukaryota; kingdom Metazoa; phylum Chordata; class Actinopteri; order Cypriniformes; family Danionidae; genus Danionella; species Danionella cerebrum. Next base: position 106,286 of record SRMA01025832.1, on the reverse strand, counting down.
CTGTATCTTCCTGTCTAGCTAGTTGTAACTTTCCTCTATAGTTTCATACCTATTATTACAGTTCTTTCCAATCGCTGTTGAGCCCTTGCCCTTATTAAACCCACAGGAAGCCACTAATAAGGGCCTTCAGACTAGCTGGAAATTCACAGTCCTTCTGAAATTATACACCTTTAAGCTACAAAGTGTGTTAAACAAAGTTTAACGTACTTTGGGCATCAAAATGCAGTAGATAAGAAATTAACATTGTCCACTTCCATTATCTCACATTAAACGGATGTTCAGAAATCTCACGGAAGAGGATGGAAAAGGATTTAGAAATGGAGATGAAGCAATGCATCAGAGGCTGACAAGTCAAGCGATAATGAAAATAATGCATTTAAAGCATATCCATATTTCCTTCATTGTGCACATAATAATCAGATTATATTAATAATTTTCCTGAAGAAAACATCAATTCCGACAGACTCCGAAGGTCATGGCACACTGAGCCAAATGTTTGCTGGTTTGAAAATAATTATGACCTTGCTTTATATTCACACAAATCTCATGCAAAGTATAGGAAACAATCAAAGCAAAAAAAAAGGTCGCCCGTTTGTTTTAACATTTTTTTGCACCTGAATCAAGACCTGATTTGATCGTTGTGGCAGATGTTTAAAAATACAGAGCCATCATTGATGGAAAGGGAGAAGCCTCAACGAAGACATTTAGGAAATACACTCTCTTCAAGGATCATCACACATTATTTAACAACAGCTAAAAAATATAGAAATGTGTATTTATTCATTTGGTCTAACTTGATAATTCCTGACACATGAAATTAAGGCTGATTTAAGAGTAAAATTACTGACTTTTTTCACCTAAATTAGACAACATCAGAGTAATTATAGAAAAAAATCAAATCAAATTAACAGAGTCACATAAATAGAACACCCCCTGGCACAGTCACAACCAACTCTACCCCTTACCTGTGATGGCCACTCAACACAGACACTTGAACTTCAATACCAATCAAAGGGAACTCTTACATAAACTCCCTGTGTTCTATAACCCTGGAATCTAATACAGACAGCCGATCACAATAACTGTTCACCACATTTGTTTGCTTGTAAATGTCTTCATGGGCAGGTTGTACTGGATAGACATTCTGACTTGAGGTATTTTTAACCTCAATCTGAGTTGAGGTATTATTGTTCTATGTAGGGTCAATAACCACTAAGCATGTAAGATTGAAAATTAAATTAAAATGAAAATTTACGACTACCTTTAGACTTATCTGTTGGTTAAATGAATTATTGGCAGAAAAATAATTAATTTTGTTAAACGACTGCATGTACACTAGCAAAGGTCTTGATGAACCAGTACGTTACACACTCAATAGACTCATCATCCTCTTTACTCTCTGCTACTGATCTGCCAATAATTAATCTTTAAAGCTCAAGACTGCTCTCTGTGGCTTTTAACACTCACAAGGATCTAATATTAGAATTGTTGAAGGTCTTTCATCTGCTCAGAAAGCTGAAGGACCAGAGAAATCAGTATAGTTATGGCTAGAGAAGTGTCCTTTACTCTGACAACATAGCATGGAGGAAACTGTGTCACACCTGGGACGGACACATTTGCTTTGTAATGAGGAGCTGTGAGAATATCGGGGAATAGAGGAAAATAGAGACATAGATAGAGCAAAAAATAAATAAAAAAAGATTCACACAGAGAATAACAATCTTCCAGAAACTTAAATATAGCACAGATGAGGTGGACCCAGAGGAAACATACATTTCTTGGAGGTTTCACTTCAGTAGCTCCTGAAGATCAGGTGATTTTTAATTTAAGAATTAAAGATGTTCAATAAAAACAATTTTTTTAAGTAAATCACAGTCCATTTTTTACAGTATTGTAACAGGTTGATCAAGAAAATCCAACAGCAAAAATCAGAAATGTTTGACATATCCTTCACTGTATCACCAAAGATATACGTTTAAGTATCTTTCCATATTAATCTGGGTTTTTTATCTTCCTGAAGGTCATCCTCCTTCTGACCCACCTTCCTCCGGTACTTTACATCCTTTCAGTCTGATTTTATTCAAAAGTCATTCACTTGCCTACCTCTGAGTCCTACAGCTTAAATCGACACCTGTTTCCAAAAACCTCATCATACAAGACCCGAGCCCCAGGTGGCCAACAAACTCCCAATGGTGCTACATGGAAAACAATGTCACCTTCTCCATTCATCCTACACCCCTCTTAAACTTCATGTCTCACACACTATCGAATTCCATCCTCACAGGGGGTGTCAGGGCGCTGTGCTACCTTTCCCCCGGATGACTTGAAACGGCAGAAATGGATGTGAGGAGACGCATTCGCATCGATCGACAGGATGGCACCCCTCCTTGTCTGGTCACAGATGGACCATGGCCAAGGAGCGTTTAATTAAAGAGCGTGTGAGAACAGCTCCCAGCTGCCACCTCCATGAAAGCTGAAACCTCATGACCAAGTTGACTTCATAATAATCAAAGCTGCTTTGAGGACGCAGAACAGAAAGGACAAAATGAAAATACCCTCCATTTGAGGTGAAAGGAGGGAGGCTGAATATGATCAAATAATGACCAAAGACACGCATAAGAAAACGGAACAGTCGTCAGTCAAAAGCTTTAAATCAAGGCCACTGTGCTCTATGCAAATTTACAGTAAATTAGAAGCGAGATTTGCAGGGAGGCTCTCAAATACTAACAAGAGGCTTATGAGCCATCAGAGAAGCACACACGCAGGCATGCTGAAGCACCGCTCACTCGCACAATCTTTCTTATTCAAATCCACCTTGATTACTCTGTAGAAGTCTAGGGAGAAGGAGATGGTGATGCAGAAAAAAGGGTAATGGCTGATTCAGAAAGTTTTGTGCAAGATTTGAGGATGGAATTGTTAGAGAGAAATAAAATGTAGCAGTTTCATATTTCCTTGGCATTTTGAGTCCAGGTTGGTATTTATAACATGCATTGTAAAATCGTAAAACTTAAAGCCAGCAAATGTAGAAGTTAACGTTCCACCCGATATCCAATATTAATAATATAATTCACATGCTTCATTAGAGCCACCATATCTACATGCCTTCAGTAGGTTAACCAGGTCCTTATCATCCAATTCTAACCCAGATAATTACATGTGCACCCAATATTTCATTTGTAGGCACTATTTCACACTAATAAACCAAAGGATGGATTTTATTGTCTGCAACAATAGTCCTTTATATTATATTATAATTTGACAACAAATTTTATTGTGTCCCTGTATTTTTCCAAACATCAGCCTAGAAAATATCAATGTATCCTTTTCTGCTGGTCTTACAAAATAATAAAACTCAAGTTTTAAATAGGAAAAATATGGTGTGTATACAGGAAAGCTTTGATTCCTTTAACTGACACTCTTCTCTAATTAGATTCCATGATCATGCTTGTGTTTTTCTAAAAGTGCCACTTTGAGGAGAAACAATGCGAAGGAAGACTGTTTGAACATTTAATTTAAAACACATAAAAAGAGAAACCTTAAAGAATTCATATAAAACAGATTTTTTTCGGCCATTGAGAGATAATAGCCACCTGAACCTAGAGAAAAATCCAGCTCGAGTCATATTATGGAATATAGCAAATGGTTTTAGCAAGACAAAGCGATTTTGTTCTGGTGGATCAGCTAAAATCAGTTTTGATTAACCTCTATATTCATAAAAACAGCTTCAATTGATCTGTCGGTCCATCCTCCTGTTCATCCATCCATCTATCCGACTGAGTGAATGAACATCAGAACAACTGATCAAGCAACCAACCAAACAACTGACCTACCAACCAACCAAACAACCAACCTACCAACCCACCAACCAACCGACCGACCGACCGACTGACCGAACAACCAACCAACCAACCAACCGAGCGACCGATCAAACAACCAACCAACCAACCAACCAACGCTTTATTTGTATTGCACTTAAACAGCGCTCATGCAGCTGGCCAATGCTCACCAAATTTTGGTTACTTGACCTTGAATCTTTCACCTTGAGTTTCCCACAATAACTTCTGTCAATCACCATGAGTTCAATCCATTAACAAAAGAACACAAACAAGTCTAGGTTGATGTCCCATTGAAGTAAACAATAAATCTTAAAACTATGCAAATTCACTGGCATTACAACAAGAGCTAGAGCAAAAGCTGGCTTTCATTGGCAACATCCATCTCAGAAGCACAAATAACAACAGTAATGCCCAAAAGTTTCGTTACCAAAAAGTTGATCTGCCATGCTGTGGTATTTTTTTTTTTATTATGCCAAATTTTGGTCCTGTGCTGTTGCAAAAGCAAATAATGTAAATTTATGCATTTGGCAGAAGCTTTTATCCAACATTTCGAGGATTTAACACATTTTGATCAGATCTTTTATTCTTGTGTTCTTTGAAAATTAAAACATTTCTAAATCCAAATTGAGAATTCTCTGGAAAAACATCAGGTGTACTAATTCATTTGCCCATGACTGCATACCGGTTGAAATGTTACCAGCTCCTTAGTGGTTCAATTAGTACTAACCGATGGCAGTTGTTAGAAAGGAAACCTGCTCGGTCTCCTTTCCATCGTTGTACACAGCCAAGTGCCAGATGCCAGAATCCATGTACTGTATGAAGCCTGTATCGTGACTAGTGAGGGGCATTAGGCTCCGCTGCTGGGCTGGAAAAGATGGTCCCTCAAGACCTGGCAACCCCTGAGACAGGAGCCGACGACCATCCAACAGCTCCACAAAGTCAAACTGGAGACAGGGAGAGACAGGCCAACCACAAACAAGCATTAGGATTGACACATGAGCCTGCAGCATCTGATAGATCAGGAACCAAAGTTGTGAGGAGAGGACAAAGCTTGATGTCTAATGCTTATGCTAAATAAAGGGTTATAACCTCTAGGATAAAACAGATTACCATGCACTAGCTGGCCATTTTGATTATGGTCATGTTTCTCCCGATGTTTCTTAATATTTGCAATAATAGTGTTACTTAAGCAGTCAATAATTCATGTAAATCTAGCATACATTGATTTTAAAAGCAATGAAGCAGATATTGAATCACTGTTATGTTGTTCACTATATTTTTTAGTTACTGGGCAAAAAATAACATTTTCTTTTTTAGATTCATTTGTGACAAACTCAATCAGCTAAGATTTAGGAGTAATTGCCACATGCACAAAATAGCCAAATCAATAAATGGAGACAGACATTTTGTCGCGCAATACTGAAATAAAGCATCTTCTAAATTAAATGTGACAAAGAAAATAAAAAGTTCTGCCAAAACATTGGTTTGTTTATTACAACAATAAGCCTAGACGGCATCTTGCCATCATTGGTATGATATTTAAGATCTCCATAGGGGTGTTCCAAGTAAAAAAAATACTATTATCTTAAATATCTGAAAAATAATATTGACTAGTAGATGTGGAAGATGCTTTTCGATGTAAACATTTTAATTCTGCTCCAATCACCATATAAATAAATTCACATAAAAAATAATATAATAGACTAGATGGCTAGATTACTAGATTAGATTAACCCCATACAGACTTTGGGTTGAAAAAGTGACGTTTAAAATATTTTTTTTAAACAATCTTCCCAATGTCACTATGAGTAGAATAAACCACCTGGATTACTCTATCAATTTCATAAGCTTAGATATGTATATGCAATCTAGTTTCCATTCTAAACAGTCATTTAACAAAGCTAAGGTAGAGTTCAGAAAATGTGATTGCTAGGCAGCTGTCAGTGATAAAATGTTGTTACTATGATCAACAAACAAATCACCATTTCTCAAAACATCACCTTAAAGATATCTTCATTGGGTTTTCACATTCATTTTCAATGGGCAATATCAATACATCATTTAACTCCTTCTAGAGCCTAGGGTTCAAATACTTTTGCATAGTGGTTGCTATGTCCTTGCACAGACTGGCAACGTCCACAATTGTGGTCAGTTTGAAGTTTCCATAAGCTTCTCAGTTTGAGTTAAGGTTTTACAAAGTTTGACCCAATGTAAAGTCAACCGAACATTTTCAAGCATTGTCTGAGATTTCCCAGAATTCCTTTAGTGTTACCAGTCTGAAAAGATAGAACAACCTGAGTCAGACTAATTTAGATATCTTAGCATCTTAGTTTGGTGGCTGTAACTTGAATAGTTCAGGAGCATATGTGTTTAGAAAAGGTTTTTGGCCGGAGCAAAAGATTTTCTTTTACAAGCCAAAATAACGAATACTATCTCGTTTAAACTACTGAGAAAAAAAAACACCTGTCAGTATAATAAAATAAAGCAATTACAGCAATTACAACAAATGCAAGTTAATTCTATAAAAATAAAATCTGACAAAGTGAAATAATAATTAAAAAAATAATAATTAAATGTACAAAATAACAGAAAAAAAACAACTGATCAAATAAAAGAAAAACAAAAATGAAAAACACAATAGACATTCCTGACAACAGTTTTGAAAACACATCTGTTTAATTTCAGTAATTAATTAGCATGTTTATAGGAATGCATAATGCTACAATTAATAAAGCAAATTATGTTAGAGCTTCTTACAGAAGTCACTCAATAATCAGTTTGAATCAATAAAAGTTCAAATTAGCCTAAAAGTATGTTTCATGTAATATTGATGTTTTACTTGTAATTAAGCCTATTAGTAATATTCTGGCCATCTATCACCTGCCGTTTAACTTTAAATCATCTTAAAGCATAAGTCTAGCATCAAACCAACCTGTGTGTGTGATGGAGGCAGGCCTCTTCTCCCGTAGATCCCCACCAGGGCATCTTTACTCAAGGACACATTGAATTTGAGGTACATGGGGTGGTCAATGAAGATCTGTGACCTCCAGAAGATTCCAGGAGGGATCAGCTGGGCTACTTTGCGCCCAACGTCTATCTCGCCCATGTCTATGAAGCTGTCCTCTGGGAAGAAGCTATCCATTTTACCTGTGGGAAATGAGACCTATCAGTCAACTCGACGCCCCATAAATCTAGTGCATGGTGCGAAGAGAGGATTTGTGTGCGGGGAGCAAGACCCAATGCATCAATGAAAAAATAGCTTGGGCTTCCACTGTAAGTAAACTGGGAGCTTCCCTAAACTGAGAATTCATCACACAGGCATGAAAACAAAACTTTCTGTTACTCTTTGTTTGTTTAATAAGCAGTCTTGTATTTCAAAATACATTTTCATTCATACAAACGATTAATTTTGTATTTAAAATGAGGTTCATAGGCTTGATTTGTGATATTTTATTTTATAAAATCTATTTGATAAAACATTTATGGTTTTTCCGAGCATATATTGGGTACATGGTCTGGGCTGATTTCTTTTTATGTTGTTTATGCATTTAGAAAAGTGTGTGTGTTTTTATTTACTCATCAGAATGCTTACAGTCAGTACCCCCCTGGAGTCTCTGCACCTAATGCTGATGTGTTTCCTCTTTGGACCCTGAGGAAACAGTAACATCTGTTCGCTCATGTGGACTGGGCAGTTTCTGCAGTAATAGCGACAGAAGCAAACATGCCAGCAAAGAGAGCCCAGAGGATTCTCCTAGAGCCTCCGTGAGCGGCAACACGCACTGAAGCAGATGGCACTCTCCGCAAAAGTCAATCATTTGCAATGTGTTATATGTGGAGAGACAGGGCATGCTTTCCCCGCCTTCCAATTTACCACCTCCATATCACGCATTACACATCTTGTGAACATTTATTCTTGCTGCATTTTGTCATTGGCCAAATTTGTGGAATCAAAACTTCACCAACTGCTGGTAGTAAACCATTTGCGATTTAAAAATAAAATAAAATAACCTTTAAAAGTATTATTACCTGCTATAAACAGCATATATAACAACAAAGACAATTGTGTAATTAAACAAATCAAACTGTAACAGTAAAATTGATAACAACATTACAATAATTAACTAAATCAATACACACAAAAACTATAAATATATATTTAAATAAAAATTAAAAATACAATTCAATCAAAACATTAAAGATAAATACGGAATTGAAATCCAATAAATAAATTAGTAGATTGTAAAAAAAAACTTTACAAATATTCTATGAAAAGATTAACAAAAAAAAACACAGAAATATTGTATAATAAACAATGAGTAAATAGAACAAATAAAAAATGTTTTAACCATAAATGCAAAAAGAACTCACAAAATATATTGAACAATAAATCTAATCAAATAAATATGTCTTGATGAAACATCAACAACATAAATGAATATATTCTACTACAATAAGTAAAATGTAACACACCAAAAAACATATCTAAAATTAAATAGCCAAACAAATAATCAAACAATCAAAAACATAATTACACAATAATAAATAAAAAAATAATCAATTAGTTGAATAAACAAAAAGAGCGACACAGAGTGGTGATACTGTGGGCTCTTGCAAAGAGCTTCTCAGACCGAGTCTGTTCAAATCAAAGGTTTTGTATCAAGTTTTCTCCTATTGTCAACAACACGGCTGTCATGGTGATGAGTAATCAGATTAATACAATAATATAAAGGATTGTCAAAAGCAATCAATCTTATTGAGCCACTGAGCGGTTGGATTTAATCAAGGTTTTGCTGCCACTCTTCAGATAACATGTTTATGGGTAATTGAGCCGACGACTCGATGCTGCAGAGTTTAGACGGTCGGAAAACCTCTCCAGTGCAGTGTTTATTCAAGCTAATGCCAGGGATGTACAGCACAGCGACACTGGATTGATTTGCTCTGTTCCTGATGACAATGTTACTCTGACAGTCAGAATTAAAAAGCCCAGCCTATCGATTTCCCCTCAGCCGCAGATGTCACTCAAACAGACTCAGTGTTTGTGGTTTCGTTCCCACTCTGCCAGCCTCTAAATGAAAAAAGACGTCTTGCCGACTCATCTATATGGTAATGGTCTGATCGTCCACCTTTTAGTCCAAGGCCTGTGGCAAATCAAGTGGCCAAATATGAGTTATGTGCATGGAATTTTGAACTTTTACTTCCGAACAAACTTCAAGCTCCTTGTGAGCATAGGGGTTAATGTCTGCTTTCTTCTGTGGCCAAGAAAGCTCTGGTCCAGTCTTGGAGATGAAAGAAAAGCATGTTTTATTTTTTCAAGTTCTAATCTGCCTTGAACCCCCAGATACTCAATCCCTAAAGATGTGCCATTCTTTCTTCCAGGAGCAAATAATAGCCTTCCCATTTGCCCTGCGACTTTCATTGGATTGTAATACAGATCTCATGCCAAGCAAACTGAGGCTGAGCACAGCATGAAGCTGGCTGATGAGTAATCCTGGATCTGGAGGTCTTTGAAAATCAAAAATAAGACATTATAATACTGGCTAGCACTGAGTGAAATTAGCAGGAGATGAGTTCATGAGAGTTTGGCAGGGAAACTGCTAGAAATGTTGGAATGTGTCGTCGGAAATTAGATGAATGAAGGGCATGAGTTCAAACGCTTGGAAAACAAGTCAGGATGACTGTAGCTCAAAGTTTGTTTCTGCTACAAAACTTTTTGAGCTGCTGGCTTAACCGATCTGCTGGTAAACAACAAAGCCTAGGAGAGCCAATCAGAAGTGCTACAGAATTCCAGGTTTTTATATAGATACTAAAACCCTTCATTATTTAATTTCAATTTCACGGCACTTTCTAATTTCAGATTACAAAAATCCCCTCTCACAACCTGGACAGATAACAGTCAGAAAAATTTGGATTGGGTTCGCAACTATTTGGTAAACTGTAACAAATTTGTCAGTTCAGAAGCCTCAGTTGCTTTCAAATATCAAAAGCCACCCAAAAATAATCAGGCATTATTACATCGTTAGACTTACAAAAAAAAAAAAAAAAAAAAAAAAAAAG
>SRMA01025832.1:4584-96376 GCA_007224835.1 Danionella cerebrum | reverse complement strand
AAAAAAAAAAAAAAAAAAAAGAAAAGAAAAAAGTCACACTGCTGTTTCTAGGGACTTGAAAAACACAAATATTTCAAATAAAAAAAAACCCTTACATTAACTTCCATAAACGTCCATCTGAAACAAATACCCAGTCTTTATTGATTACAGACTGCATTGGGACATACCGTCATCTCTGCCTCCTCGATCTGGAAACTCTAGACCTGTGTTCCCTAGTGGTGGTAGACCCAGGTCTGTGGGGAGATGCAGGCCACTTGTGTTGTCCTCTGTCAGCTGGTAAATCTGCCTCTGCACTGGCTGCAGATGCCAGTTCAGTCCAAAGAGGTGCATGGCTGAAGAGAAAGAAGAGTGGCAGATGGTGAATATTTGTGTGATTACTGAGCTTGTGTTTTGGTTGTGTAATTAAACACTTGTGTAATTGCAGTAGAAACACAAATGGATACTGCAAAAAAAAAAAAAGAGATCAGAGATCTTTATTAATTAATATCTGAATATTTTCTTTAAATTACTTCTGAATAAATGCATCCAATCAATTGCTTGTGCTTGGTATCATTAGTGTGGACTGTGACACTCAAGTGGCACCCACCAAAACCAATACACAGCACGTTCAAGTCAAGTCCAGTCAATGTTATTTATTTAGCACTTTAATGCAGATGCTTCAAAACATCTTCACAGAAAGATGAGGATACATCACAGAAATATGAATAGTGCTGATCTGTTGTGTGGGACAGTCTGAACAACATGTCTTATAGGTTTCATTTAAATTGGCAATTTAGAAGAATCCATTAACATAGAGCATGTTTTTTAGATGTGGGAGAGCCCCAACATGACTCACATAGGGAGATACAAGGAATTTCACCAGAGAGAGTTCCACCTGTGGGTGAGTCCAGGGGCGCATTCCCCCCATTGGGAAAGTCACAGACATTCAAACACCAAAAGTGACATGGGGATTATTTTACTATATGGTTATTATAAGGACAGAATAACAAAAAGAACAGTGGTAAAAGACTAAATCTTTATTTTGTTAGGTGAAAAAATATTTGGTTGTGAAATATGTATAAATTATGAATACATGCACCATATTTTTCTTCCCCAACTGTATTCATTTTATCCTCCTGTAGTAAAAACCATGCAGGCTTTGTTTAACCCACCCACATGCTAAAGAACTCAATAACGTCTGATGTTTGGAAAAAGGTAGGAGAGAATCTTCATTATGACACTTTTGAATTAAATCAATTACTAGCATCATAATCAGTTGCAAAGTCATTTAGGATGAGCGTTTTAAATACTGCTGTGCTAATTTTGGTTAATATGGTGGACTAAGATATTAGTGATGAGCTAAAACTTGTTAGCATCATACTAAAGACTTGCAACATCATATTTGATACATGCTAATGCATGGTGTACCATGCTACTTTTAGAATGAGCATTTTAAATCCTGCTAGCATCAAGCTAATAATGTGCTAATTCGGGTTAGGATGCTAATGGCATACTAATAAATTACTGATGAGCTCATACTAATGACTTAACATTACACAGCATTTTTTTTCTTTCTTCATTTTGTAGTCTTTGGTTGTCTTTGGCCTACTGTGGACCGTCTCGAATCAACCCAACAAATGTTGCCCATGCAACCTGCAGCTTTGTAAAATGACAGGTTAAATCAAGCACATGGTGATTGTATTAATAATAATGATCACACATCTTGACTTAGTCTGTCATGACAATTGATGTTCAAGGTATTTTCATTGGCCCCTTGGAATGTAGGTCAAATATGTCAGTCAAAAAGAGCTGTTAAAAATATATTATTTTCAATAATGTTCGCCTATGTAATGTTCTTTTATATAATGATGTGTAGGTCTTTATCCAGGAGACAAACTCCATTAGTCTAAAATCAATGTGTGAAAATTTGATTGGCAGCTGGGATTGCCATTCAACAGATTATCGACTGGAATTCCGTCGTGGGCATTCTGGGCAAGTGTATCCTCCTTCATGTTAGCAAAAAATTGGTATTGCAACAAGTGAACCAATGACAGGAGTTACATTTTACAGTATACGTATCTTCTCTACAAAGGTGCAGAATCAGGAAGCACAAATGTGAGATTTGGTATTGACATATATATTTAAATGCTTTACTAGAGTGTCTCAGAAATTTGCAAGACAGTGACCCACAGGGAAAACGTCTTTTCACATCCATTCGCTCACTAATCCCCCCATGGCTATAGAGACAAGAAAAAAGATCAAGTCAGCAGGAACATAAGAGTTGTGGATGAATGCGTTAGCAGCACCAGAAGACATGGTGATATTTCACAAGGTCAACAAAAGAGGCGACCAGTGGGATGAACTCTGATGGTGCAGTGAACAGGGAAGGAGGGGCCCGGCATGATGGATCACTAGGACGAGAATGGTCAGGACCAGCTTAGCCAGGCAAAACCTTGTCCTAGAAGTCTTCAGTCAGCAGATAAAATGCCAACAAAAGAGCCTTGGAGCTCTTTCTTACATGGTTTGAATAGAGATTCTAAAGGCAGGATGTAAATAACCAAGCAATTCAATTAAGTGTGTGAAGAGAAAACATGGGATGCATACCAAAACCCATTCAAAGTTAAATACTTTGATGGTAATGGAATACATTTTTGAATCAGTGTTAGACAAATAGGGTAAAATAAACATAATCATATTAATTATTTGTAATAACAAGTATATTTATTTGTGTTAATCTTTGCCCATCAGCAAATTCCTCACTTAATTACTTAAACTATCAGAAATAAACACTCCTCTCAAAATGTACAAGGGAAAGCAGGTATTTAAGTGTAAAGCATGATGTTTTTAGGAGGAGGTGAACGTAGCCATGGATACACCTAAAGTTGATTCCATATTGGTATGAAGCCAGCACAAACTATGGTGGGCTATACGGCTGTGTCAGAATAGATCAAATACATTATCTTGAGCCTTGTCTCTTTCCTGTGCTCCATTTCCCTTCCTATGTGAGTTGCCATTCCTTCTTCATAAGTACAGAGCTGGTTTTAAATTGCACAAGTGCCTTTCTCTGCCACACTCTCTTGACAACCTGTAGTGACAATTCAGGACTAAAATTACTTTTCCGCTGCACTCAATATCTCGCTGAGGCGACAATGTATTTGATTTGTGTGGCAGCACATATCTTGTTTAAATCAGGGTGAAAAAAGGTCTAAATGAATGATTTATTCTTCTGTCAATTTGTGATAAAGATATTGCAAGGATAATTGGCAGCCCTCCTCTCAATTCCGACCTCTACTCAAATTTATGTTATGCTGAAATTCTTTGGAGATTCTTTAACACAGACAAAACCAACAAGTAGTATGTTAGGATTTCCAGACCATTAAAACGTTTTGATGAAAAAAAAAAAAAAAACAGAAGCAGTAAAGAAATTTCTTCATTAGTGTTTTTCAAGTGGGGGTATGTATATAAAAAAAGCTAAAATTGTTTTTAAAGAATGTTATTTGCATGTCCATAAAACATTTTGCACATAAACATTGTAAATTACATCTACAATAGCCTACCTTTGTTTTGGTATATATGGCTCTTTATGATAACGTTGAAATCGACAGACAAGGACATATTTGGAAAAGGGCTTTGGAGAGGATCTTCATTTGGACTATGCTGAGTGACAGCATTAATTACTAGCATCTTGCTAATGGCTAGTTTTAGCATAGACATTTTAATTCCACCTAGCATCATGTTTATGTAATACTGTTTCAAGTTAGCTTCAGGTAAAATGCTAATAATGAGCTAATTCATGCCAGTATCATGTTAATGACATAGTAAGTCATGGTAGTTTTAGCATAGACATTAGAAATCCGGCTAGCATCATGTTTACGTAATACTGATTCAAGTTTGCTTCAGGCCATGGTAACTTTAGAACAGACATTTAAAAGTAAGGTTTATGTTAACCTACTAATGACGAGCTAAGTCATGTTAGGATCATGCTAATTGCTAGCTCCGGATATATGTATATATATTTCATATCCTGTAAGCATCATTTTAATGTTAGCTTCCTGATAAGGACATCTTTCTTTTGTTTACTAATCCATGTTAGTTTCAGGTTTATATATTCTTGCTGGCTACATGCTAACAACATGCTGGCTACAAGCAAACCCAATTGGATCTCTACAGTTTTCTGCTACAGTAATCACTCCTCAAACTGTGCATGTATATCAATAAATTTGCATCAACACATTTCATATTTTATTAAGTAGCAGTGTTATAATTACTACTAGAAAATAACATTGAATACTCAATGTGCACTTTATTTCAAATGCTTTCTTGATCTACAGATAAGTTGCTGTAGTCTATGTGTGTAAAAGGTGCTACAGAAAGTTAGATTTATTAAAGAATACTCTTTACAAAATAAAAAACTGATTGAATTAGTTTTCCAAGAGTAAGCAAACAGCTTTGCCAGACTCTTTCATTTGCATCTTGGCAGATACTCTTATTTTTCCTTTACATATTATAAAATCAATGATCCTCAAGAATCTTTAAGGATGTGCTTGCCCTTGCTTAACCAGCGTGTGAATTGGCAGATTAGTCCAGCGTACAACTCACAGACGGTTAATCAAAAATCTCACGATAAATGACAGGTTCTCATTTGCATCCGATTAGATGTTTTGGTCATTTATTAACGCCACTATACATAGTCACTATTCCACATTTACTAAATCATCGAATACAAGGAAGCCTTTGAATAGGTTTGCAACGCCAGATGAGTCTGGCCTTCCTCCGGCTGACTCAATCAATACCCATTTGGAAAATTGCAGGGTGTGCATTCTGTTGATTGCATACCATCAGATTCATGGAAAGCTCTGAATCTTGCTGTTGCTTCTGCAAGAGAGCGTTTGTGTGGATGACAAAAAGTTGTAGCTCTCCTGAGACACAATATAATTGCAAACAATGAGATGCCGCCTTTGCTTCTTTCACTAGCAGTGGAATTGACTGCGTCAAAGGCGGACAGGCACTATATGAGACAGATGGTTTGGGTTGTCACCAACCAAGATCAAGTAAGGCATTCCTCTAGCTCTCATACTTCCCGCAGTATACTTGCTGATTTGTAGCTCTGTAAGAAAAAGTGTATAGTGTTGCATGAGCGCAGGTAGTGGGGGGAGGGCAATCAGGGCAACTGCATCAAGGTGTCATTGCAAATGTCCGAGTAATTGCTCCTTCAAGAAGCACATCTTCCATCTGGATTCCATCTCCTGACAAGCTCTGATGTAAAATACCCCACATATCCCTTTTACCAAACCTCATTATGATTTATATCTGAGATGTGTCCATATCTATGATTTTCAAGAGTGCACTGGGAAGAGTCCAGCCTCTGAAATATGACTCCCACCCTCACCCCAACACTTCCATCATCCACATTCACTCTATGAGCTGTCAGCCAGGCTCCCTGAGAAGCCTGCAAAGGGACAGTTGGAAGCAATCCAAGATAGGTGTTTTTTTAATGAGGGTCCCACTGGAATGGCAAATGGAAAGACCCAACGACCTGTTGCTAGTAAAGTGGCACCAGTGCTGAAATACAAGTCAGGACCCACACAGTGTCCATGCAATCCCTGCTTTGTCAGACCACTTGGCAGATCTGTGCAAGCCAATTAGGAAGCAGAAGGCTTGAGAAAACTACCGCTTCAGTCAGAGAGGAATACAAGCCTCATTACGGTCCTAACTCTGTGTTTCAAACATACAACAATAAAGCACAGTAACAACTGTGCTAAACCCTAAAGGACAGAGCTGGAATCTGAGGATATGGTAGTCCTGTGTTGAGAAATGCCATTTCTTACTCATCTGTCATAGAGTGGACAGGCCACATTAGCAAGCATATGGTTAATTAATTCCCCTTAGACACTTGAATGGATGAGCATTGAACGGGGCAGCTCTCAGTCCTCTCATTAGTCATCTAATTACTCAGACACCCCACCTGCAGAGATCCTGGGGTGCAGGATCTTTGCCACTAATTTGAAAGCTATTTCAAACAAGAAGCTCTGAAACTTTACCAAGGAATATAGCATTCGACTTATTTAAAGGCAGATGTGGGGGAAAGCGTCATATGGGAGAGAGGACATTTGTGTTCTTTTTTTTTTTTATAAACAGTGAACATTAGAAGTTTGTTTACGTAGACAATTGCAAAAAATAAATGCCACCCAATCGAATTTGATAGGGTTTCATTAGTGGCAAAGGTGCCAAATCAAGCTCTTTCGATTTACATATCACGTTTTGATCATTCCACCACCCTTTTCTTCCACAGAGAGTTTCTTTGCATCCTCTCTAGTCTTACTTCAGTGTTGACTGTAAATGAGTAAAACCCCTATCATGAGCAAGCCGGTTTGAACTTTCAAACCAAAACAAAGAGATTTCTGTCGATAGAGAAATTCACTTTATTTAGTTGAGAATAGGATAATGTCTCAAAGAAGAAAAGTTTCCTACTCAGTGCTCTGCTGTCGTTGTTTTTTTTCACATGTTCCCATGTTTTATCGTGTGACCACCATGATTATGGACTTCCCTCCACATCTACAAACAGGTAAAATCATCTAAATTGACCAGAACTCCATCTCTCACTACTCCATGGCTCAGGACACAGCTTGCCTTAAAGCGCTACAAGTCTCATCACACTTCTTCAAGTACATCAGCATATCTGGACAAAAGTGCTTTTCTTGAAAGAGTCTCAGCCAATAACCATACCTCTGATGTGGGAACAAGGCAAAGGGACTCAAGTATGCCAGAGGTGCTCTGGACTGAAATATCTGGCTGTAGCAGTAGCCAGTTTGTTGAGAGAAGGGCAGGAGAGTGGCAACAGTGAAGTATGGTGGAGGTTCCTTGAATGTTTGGGGCTACATTTCCGCAAATTGTCTTGGAGATTTGGTAAGGACTAATGGTGTTCTCAATGCTGAGAAACATAGGCAGATAATAATGTGTAATACCACAAGGGAGGAGTATGATTGGTCCATTATATTCTGCAGCAGGACAAAGACCACAAACATACAGCCAAAGTGATTAAGAACTATCGACTGCGTATCGAACAAAAATTGAAGCGTCCTGATTTCAATATCATCAACTGTGTCTGGGATAACGTAAAGAGACAGAGGCGTGGATGGCTCTTTCCCCAAGATGTCTGAAACAACCTACCAGCTGAGTTCCTTCAAGGACTGTGTGCCAGTGCACCTAGAAGAATTGCTGCTGTTATGAAGGTTAAAGTTGGTCACAACACCAAAGAGTGATTTGACTGAGATCTCTCTTTCACTGCATTTTGTTCATTGATAAAAAAAAATATGATTAACAGTTTTATTTTCAAAAGTATTCATCCACTAATTTAGTCTAATACACATTTGGCCGCCAGCCTGTTCAATCCACGAATGTAGGTTTCTTTATGATGCAAGACTCAAGTATTTGACAAGTAAAACAAATTTAGATTAGGCTAAACCTAAAACACAATGAGCTAGTTGCATGTCTCAGGAAACAAAGAGACAAAAAATAATGCTGCACCTCAAAGTCAATTGACACGTTTCATATGAGTGTCTTGTGGCTTTGACAGAGGAAGCATGTCGTGCAGTACAATGAGGGCCCAGCACGCCAAGAAATGAACACAGAGGGAAGCTGATGACCTTCAGATGCTGAGGACATAATGACCTTCTTAATGAGCATGCCACCACTGAGAAAATGGCACACGACTCTCAATTTTGGAATCTCAATTCTACCGAGGAAGGAATTCTTGTAAACTATGTGGGAAAAGAATAGAGGGAAACTACGCAAGTCAAAAACATCTGTCAGGAGGTTTAATTGGGTTCATTAGACAACTCGGCAAGAGTTTCCAATTACAGGCCGATTTAATTAATAGCACTTGAAATTAAATATATTTCCTCATCAGCTTTTAATTAAACGTGACCCCTTATTGTTGATTAAATCCCAGATTCTCAGGGTGCGCTACGGTTTCACGTGTGTTTACCTGAGGTGCACAGGGAGATGAGCTTGATTTTGGAAGAGGGTTAAGATTGGCTGGGGTGTCTGTAATTACACGAAGTGATTAGAAAACATCAGCTCTGTGGGCTTTGAAGACTGCTAACAAGGTCAGAGCTTAAGTGGCTTCCAAGATAACTCAGAGACTAGCTTCAATATAGACATTTAAGCTTTTTTTATATAGACTACACATAAATAGTATACACCATAAGATAAACAAGTTTTCACTGCTTTAACTAGGGCTTTATTGAGGCATAATGATATGATTAATTATCATTATTGAGACATTTCTAATCAAGACCAATGACAGTCTTCCAAGGCTGTCCTGGTTTTTCGCTGAGGGTTCCTGGGAATGTGCCTAGGTGCCATACAATACAGATAACTGAGCAAACTCTTAATGTAGTATGCCGAGTTCCTCCTGAATGACAGAGCTCCAAATGTTCAAGGGAGCGCCCCGCCACCACGCAGAAGAAATTGTAAGCAGTCTGTGTCCTTATTCTTTCGATCATGACCCAAGCTTATGATCATAGGTGATTGATGTAGATCAGGACCCACTATTACAGCAGCAAATTCACAGACCCATCTGCCAATTTCACACTCTATCTCTCACCAACTCATCAATAAGAACTCCTTCATTTGAGGCAATAGCTCTCCTCTAACCTGACTTGAAAGTGATGTGTTTTGGGTCCTGTCTAACAATTTACTGTCAAGGAGAGCCGTAACATCAATGCACCACACCAACAAAAATTACCCTTTGGAAATTATCAAGATTTGAAGACTTCCAGATTCATCTTTCAACAGTTTGTTTTGTACATCGAGTGCATTTTCAGGGTGTTTATGATATTTTTTCTACTATGAACGCTACTGGAATTAGCCACCAGAAAATGGGTATACTGTGCTCATAAAGGGACGGACATGGTCAGCAACAATACTCAGGTTGGCTGTGAGGTTCATATGATGCTCACTTGGTACTAATGGACCCAAAGTGTGCCAAGAAAATATCCCCCACAACACTACACCGCCACCACCAGCCTGAACCATTGACTTAAGTCAGGATGGATCTATGCTTTCATGTTCCTAACACCAAATTCTGACCCATCCAAATGTTGCAGCAGAAATCGAGACTCATCAAACTAGGAAACATTTTTTCAGTTTTCTATTGTCTAATTTTGGTCAGTCTCAGTTTTCTGTTCTTAGCTGACTGTAGTGGCACTCGGTGTGGTCGTTTCTGCCTCAACGAGTCAGAGATTGGTACCTTTTCTGCATACCTCGATTGTAACCAGTGGTTATTTGAGTTACTGTTTCCTTTCTATCAGCTTGAACCAGTCTGGCCAGTCTTCTCTGACCTCTTAAAAAGGAATTAACATAGAATTTGGGCCCAAAACTCAAACTCAAAGGTTTTCTCTTTTTTTTATGAAGATTCTCTGTATATAGAGATGGTTGTGCTATCTAATTTCAGAAATACCAGCACCTCTGGTGCCAACAACTATCACTTAAATCATCATGTCTACAAGCCTCATGCACTGAGTTGCTGACATGTGATTGGCTGATTAGAAATTTGCATTAACAAGTAGTTCAGCATGTGCACGTAATAAAGGGGCCAGTAAGTGTATACACGGATAAAAGCGCCAGTCACCATAAACAAGAGATACATGTAATGTGTCCGCTATTGATCAATAGCCTCCTACTTCTACCCATAGGCCAATTTAAAAACCAATACAAGATTCAAAAGCAATATATTTCCCATTTAAGCCTGTGACTTTATCTATTCCGAAAGCAAAGAAAACACAATCAAAGTTCCAGATACCATCTTAGATATGTCAATCTTTGCATGCAACAGATACCATCAATCATAACATAAAGCCAATAACTTACCGATAAAGTATGCCAGCAGGAACAATAGGGTTACTGAGATGAGGATGGCACTGAGAGCGGCACATTTCCAGTTGCAGTGCTTATAGGGTTTCTTTAAGCTAAAGGCAGGCCGTGAGAATGTGTTTCTGGGTAAGGGCCGGGGTGGGGGCGAGTAAACCGTGCTGGATGTCAAAGGGTAACCAGGCGAAGTTGTGCAGTACAGAGGTGAGGTTCCACTAGGCTTGAAGAGAAAGTGTCTGCAGAGATGGAGAAAACATAGTAATGCTAATGTTCTCAAAAACAGGAAACAAGAGTACAGTGTAATAAGGGTTTCTTCAATATCAGGTATCCCCGTATTGCTCAGTACTGCTGTCGATAAGCACTTTTCCAAGCTGTTGCCATAGCCACCACAGATCCATGGCTTTCAGCAATACACACAGTTCCCTAAGGGATGCGTAATATCGGAATTCTGAATCAATATCAAATTTAATTTACAGCGTGCACGGCCACTGTGGACTCTTGTTAATACATAACTTCGCAGTGACTTCTAATTCACCTTAAGGGTGGATGTGTCAAGGAAGCATGGAATATTGCAGAATGTATATTATGAGGGCAGTTATAAACTGTGGAAGAGGTCAGATCTCCTGAAATTAGACTCTGCTGTAGCTACAAAAAGTGGGAAAGATGAGTTACAATCTCTGACTTGGAAAGCTGCTGTCATGCAGTACTGAGCAGATGAGGGGACACTTAGAAACAAATCACAGTAGCCTAATGAGGACTGAGAAAATGGGACAGGCTTAGAGAAGGGCTAGTGCACACTACATGAACAAGCTTGTTCGGCTTGATCTCCTTCATGTTTTAAGTTTGACTCATGAGCAGCCAAAAGATACAGAGAGTAGCCTCTTTGCATGTCTCACCGATGCCTAGTCATGCCAAGACGCACTGATAAATGGTCTCTGACATGCAAGAGGGCACTGAGCAACATGCCAATAAAAAATGTAAGAACTGCCGGCAGTGGGAATGAGCTACTACCCACATCTCCCAACTACTGTTTAATTTCTCATATTTTGCACCGTCAGTGTCAAACCCTGCTATTTTTATAGCCTTTTTTGCCATGATGATGCATTGTTAGGAATCAAAATGTGCATCAAATCTGATTGTTAATTGGATTCAGCATTAAAGCAAGCATCTAATTTCCAAATACCCTCCATAATTGTTTTGTCTGTTTCCATTAGTCATAACTTGGTCCTTTTTGGCAAAGTCATAGCTGAGAATGTTGTATGGAAATTTTTATAAAATGACTGAAATTGGCTGAAAAATGAGTTATACTGTGACTTTAACTTAAATAGATTTATTAGCAGCATACGATTCGAATTCTGCCAGCATTTACTCATTTCAAACATGGATGGCATCCATCAGGGTTTCTGTCTTATAGTGTGCACTCGACCTTAAAAACAAGTCAATAGGATGTTAATGAATTCAGCGTTAATTAGGTTGATAGTTTGCTGTTAAAACAAAACGTTGAACATGCATTTCAAAGAGTAAGTGATGAAACGTTGGATTCTGTTCCAACTGGCTCCATGTAATGAGAAACAATGTAACACTGTGTAGCATGGCAAAGCAGATTCTCGCAGCTGCGGTCCGATCGTGCAACGTACCCATCCATACACGTGCCATCGCGGCGAGCTGTGGCCAGTATGTCCATCTCTATAAAGTTGTCCTGTAAAGTCTCTAGGAATGTCTGCTTTGCTATGTTTCTACACACAGGTGGAGAGATGGACAGATGGAATGAGAGTGATACATGCAAAAAGCAGACACTGATGCACAAATATATAATCACCCGGCAAATTTGTGTAAGTGGGCAGAGAGCGACAGGGATAAACAATCCCTCATTCCCTCTAAGAAATGGTGCAGGTGCCAGATTTGGTGAACATTTTGGAACCAAAAATATTGAAGGGCATACAACAAAATCTTTTTTGATTTAAGAAAGTTCCAACAAAGCTGAAGGTTTGTAAAAAAAAATAAATAAATAAATTCTATACTAAAAAAGAAAATGAGATGATGAAATAAGGTAAATAAAAGAAAAAGGAATTAAAAATGGAAAAATGCTAACATAACTGGAAAGGATGTGAAATGAAAGTGAAGGAAGGGAAATGAACACAAAAGGAAAGAAAAAAGTACTATAGCTGGAAAGTAAATAATGGTTCAGAACGGGGGGGGGGGGGTTAAGGAAAGAAGATAAGGAAAGATAAAGAAAGCATAAGGTATGAAAAGTTAAGAAAAGAATGGGGGAGAAAAGACAAACGCAAGGAAAGGCAAACAAATCTAATGAAAAATAGAAAATAAAAGGAAAGGGAATTAAAGCAGATAAAAGAAAATGGAAAACAAAAAGGAAAGTAAAAATGAATATAACTGGAGAAAAATATATATGGAAAAGGTATGGGAAAACAAGGAAAGTACAAGGTAGAAAAGTTATGACAACAAAGGGGCAAAAGGGAAAAAGGGCAAGGAAATTAAAAATGAAATTAAAAGGAAAGGGAATTAAAGGATCTGCATGGAAAGGAAAAGGAAGGGAAAGGATGGCAACATAAAAGTGAAAAAAAAGCAATCTTTTACAAACGCTTCCTGGATGGAAACTTTAGTTCTTACTTTGCACGTGAGCCATCTAGCCATCCTCTTAAGACTCAAAGAAAAGCTCAAAAAGAATCATCCCTGAAGTAACAGAGCTTGATATCCTTGATCTTTTAAAATGTGATGCATCAGGTTATGAACATTTGTGGCTCCAGCCATTTCTTTGTGAGGGTCCCCCAGAAGGGCACCAGCACCATTCCTTTGAAAGTGCAGTAAACATAGCCAACGTCCTTATGGAACTAAAATGTGGTGTATTGCATTTATCCTTGTGAAACCCATCACGCCGACCCAAGAGCACTCACGCTCTTTCCCCACATGTGTACCTTGTGTTGTACGACCCATGCCCCTCTCTGCAAGCGTCCTGTTCCTCTCTGATAAACATTAGAGTATTCTGGCTCCTTTATGATTGTGGTTAAAAGAAAACAAGGCGTTACTATTTCATTTGATTCTTTGCATTCTCTCTCTTTAAGTGGCTGACACAACACTTTTCAGAAGAATCACATAAGATACTGACACAATTCCCAAGTCCCTATTTTTAAATAGATGGTTTCATGGAGCAGAGGTTTATTAATATTCAGAAAGCTGCTCTGCATGCATTCAGCCAACTTGTTTGCTAGAGTTCTGTGCCTCCAGAGACCGCTGCTCCATAGGGGAAGACTGAGATAATGCAATGGAGAATGAACCGTCATCATGCACAGGGAAGGCACACAACGTTTCTTCAACAAGAGAAAATATTTGTTTCTTTCTGTCATGGCTGTTCCAGACTGCCAGCTCTGCTCATTTTCTTGTGGCATCTAATGTGAAAACATTTATAGGTTTGGACATCGAGAAGCAAATTAGAGTTTTTAATGAATAACAGAGACAAGTTTGGAGAAGTCAGAAAAGAATGTCTAGATTCTTCCTGGAACTCGTAAGAAGGGAGAACTCAATAATGCTGTACATATCTGAGGACACGTCCAACCCCATCACTGTACAAAAGTCGTTAAAGCAAACCATTACAAAGCCATTAGCTAAATCCTAAATGACAGGCCATCTTTCACTGCCCTTGTGGATACTGCTAATGGTTCCAGTTTCATCAGAGGGATGCAGATAATTGATCACATATTTTAACATCGGAGGGAGGTGTGATGTCACTGCTTTACTCTGTTTCCACCACTCTCCTCCTGCCACATGTCGGCTGGCATGGCCATCTGTTTCCCTCTCTCATAGGAATACCTGGTCCAGATTAAAGTTTGGAGAGATCTGTGATGTTTAATCAGTCATTATGTTCCTGACTGTTCCCTCAGCAGATTCAAATGAACATTCATTTTCCTGTTGAATGGACCATTCATATCCATGCTGGTCACAGACAGATCAAGATGACAAAGAACAAAAAAGATGTCAAGACATTTTCTGAAAGTTCAGTTTACTAGTAACAATATTCCTTTGAACCTGTGATGAATTGGGTACCAGTGAAGTAGCAAAAATCTGAAAAATTTATTCCATCATGGATCCCTTTAGGAATAAGGTATACATCTAAAATGAATGAATTGATAAAATTCAAGACCATTAATAATACTAATAATAATAATAATAATAATAATAATAATAATAATAATAATAATAATAATAATAATAATAATAATAATAATTTATTTATTTGGTTGCAAATGTTGTTATTATTATTATAGGTATTATTATCATAGAAGAAGAAAAAGAAGAAGAGGAAAAAGAAAAATAAGAAGAGGAAAGAGACAAAGAGGAATAAGAAAATGCAGAAGAAGGGGAAAAGAAGACGACGACGTGCATACAAGGAAACTTTGAAAAGTAAAAAAAGCACATTTATATAACTTCATACACAGCTTCAACAGAGCACTCATTCCTTATTTTAGACTGACCTACAGCATCTTATTTAACTTTTTTTCTCCCAGTAAATCATTACAGTTTGGAGACCTCTAACCTTCAGCTCCAGTGAAAAGTTTCAAACCTTTAACAACCACTGGAACAAATATAAGACTGTCGGCTTGAGCAGTTTAGTAGGTGGAGGTATTCTGAGTATCAGTGTGTATCATTTCTCTTCAGGCCAGTTTGACAGCGCTGATTTGCCTTCGCCATGCATGAGCAGAGACCTGAGCAATGCAAACAGACATCTGAGAGGTTCTTGACTGATCTCCTCCACACAAGCGCCTCACACAGACGCAAACCCCGCAAAGGCTGATGGGAAATAAACACGGGGTGGAATTTGAAGCTAAGATTTGTTGCATTTTAGGATGATTTTATGAGCAATGCTGTCTGGAAAGCTCAGAAAAACACACATTTTCCCTCATTGAAGTTGTTATAATTTGGAATGCATGTTGTCTATAGTCTTGGACTTAAAAAGAGAGCTGCGTGAAACCATAAAACTCCATTAAATTATCAGTAGTCATTCTTGTTATGCAGTTTTGTTTTTTACATTTTACAAACAAAAAGTTACACAAAACCTAAGATAATTTAGTAAGAACCACTATAAAATTAAAGCAAATATTTTCTTTTCTTTATGAAAATTTAAACCATAGATTAAACCAAAAAATTACGAAGGATACACTATCAATGACATGTTTTTATTTATTCATTTATTTAACGAACAACAATCAGATAATTACCTCTTTAAGTTTTATTAGTGTATTGTTATGCAGAAACGTTTGCCTTAAATTCTTAATATGGGAATAATTTAAAAATGGGTTTTTTTTTCAAAATCTTTGATAAAAAAACTCTTGCGTGCTTCTTTAAGGTCTTCTTTAACAAAAAGTGCTGCATAACAAGAATGACCCATTAAACGCTCCTGTTTGCAAGTCAAGCTAGGAAAGGCTAAATTAACTATTAATAATATAACTATTCTGTCAAACAGATACAAAGAACCCAAAACTCATCATGCCGCCAGCAGATCCATGCCTTCTGATGCATTACAAACACACAGTTACCCATTTCTGCTCTTTCAGGATGAGATCAGAATGTACCTGGTCTCTAGAGGGACGTTGCTGTTGAGAAGCCAGTTGTCCTGGACACTGCCGGAGTCCTGGGTGCTGGTAGGAGCCTCATTGGGTGCTGAGCTGTCGGTGGGTGCTGGGCTGGGGTTACTACGATGAGTGTAGTTGCTGTGGCTCAGAGAGCCAATGGAGGCGCTGTGGTGCTGGCTTGGAGAGTGCGAGTGTGACAGGGGTAACGGTGGCGTTCGTAACCTCGAGTGGTTCTGGAAGGAGCCTTCTGCAAACAATGAGGAAACAAAAAGAAATTATCTTTAGTTTAAGTTTAATTTTATTTAATTGTTCATTCATTTTATACCTTTAACCCCCATCTACTCAAAGTTCAATATTCAGGGTTTCAGTGATTCACAGATTTTATTTTATGGGAAACTGGCTAATGTTCAACATAGAGGGAAATGCAAAAGCAGAACTCACTATGTTGTGTGCATTTTTTCACAGAAATCCAGTCATTGGTTGCTATCTGATATAGAGCACAGACACATTTAAATCCCCTGTTCTGATTGGCTGCTGGGCTGCTAATGTCCCAAGCACTCACAGTCAGACATGTCATAAATGCATAATTCACTTTGCCGACTCTAAAGCAAAGGGTTTCTCCTAATTTCAATGTATACAACAATTTATTTTGCAACTTTAAATCCCTTCCTAAAATTCATTATTTAAAATGACATCATGCCTGTAAGACTGTCTCCAAAGGGGTTTTCTTGAGTCTAAGTAGACATGTCTAAGATGAGACGGAGCTATTTAAGAAACACCAAGCATGCCTCCTATACTCAAGCATCTTTAGCTTCTTCTAACCGGTGGATCTCACAAACACTCGTCAGGCAATATACGCTGCATACGATCTGTCTTCATCTGCGAGACAGAATTGCCATCGTAAACCTGTTTCAAATTCAGTTTGAGCCAGAGGGAGTTTCAGCCTGATCTCATGAAGCAGATGAGAACGATCAGACATGAGATCGTTAGCTTCAGAGTGTGGTATTCAGACAGCGATGAAGGCCCTTGTGCCCTTGCACAACATGGAGTCATTCATTTCCATTTCCGCTTAAACATTCATCAATCAATAAGCTAACGCCTCAGTGCACCAAGAACCCTTACTTAACATGAACAAAGCCGTTTTATTTTTACACCTGTAAACAACAACTGGTGGCCTCTTTACTGATGGACCGGACTGTTGTTCAGGGGAGGCAAGTGCATTTATGTTTTAATTAGATTTAAAAACCAATTAACATGCATTTAATAACATGACTAATACAATAAAGGTGCTTTATTTACTGTTCTAGGATTTTTAATTACCCCTTGAAGTAGCAAATGAGAAAATGTCTTCTTGTTCGGGTTTAGATTTAGTCACAAATTATTGATTAGAAACGTTTGTTAACAAGTTATAATTTATTTACACAGATACATTTGTTTTTAAATTTCTGCACTTGGCAGGTCCTTTCATCGAAATTGACTAACAATTCAAGGCATGAACTAATTTTTTAGTATTTGCTTTCTGGGTAATTGAACCCATATCCTTGGCATTGCTTATGTGCCACACCCAACGCACTGAGCCACAGACAAATATTTCTATGTATTTTCTAAACATTTAAGAACAGCAAAAATGTAACTGGAAACAATTCTGAATTTGGAGCCCCAGATAACATCTGTATTATATATGAATGCCTAAATAATTTACAGAACACCTGATATCGACAAAGTATAAAACCATTGATGTTTTGTATATTGCCTAGGCATTCTATAGAATGATGAATTGTATAACAGACCTACTTTTTCCCCACACCACTGCTGTGTGCACTGGATTGTCATTGCACATCATGAAAGTACATTAATTTAAAAAAGTCTCCTCGTCTAGTGCCCATTAACACTTGCCAAAAATGGAAATTGAAAGACTGCCTAGAGAATGTATAAAATGCCTTTGCAAAAAACACATGAGGGCGTCTATACCATGCCTAGGCATTCTAAAGAACAAAACAAAACAAAGATTAGCAAATGGAAAAGAGATGGTAAAAAAGTCCAACCTGATGTGTGTGTGTGCGTGTGTGTGTGCGTGCGTGTGCGTGTGTGTGTGTATGTGTGTATAGTATACAGTACATAGACAAAAGTATTCGCTCATTCATTTATTCATATTCTTGTTCCCTTTCGGGGTCATGGGGGTCTGCTGGTGCACTTCTCTAGCTCACTTTGGGCGACTGGCAGAGGTACACCCTGGACAGATCACCAGTCCATCTCAGAACATAGTTCCTAATATGGGATTGCTTTGTACATTTGAATAAAAGGGAATTGGTGGGGGAAACCAGAGTACCCGGAGGAGCCTCGGTGAGAAACGGTGAGCCTCGAACTAATAACCATCTAACTGGAAGGCCACAGTGCTACCTACTGCGCCACCATCATTGGACATCATGTCATCAATTCTTTGCAGCTACAACAGCTTCAACACTTCAGAAAATCCTTCTCATGTTTATGTTTTGTGCATGGGGGCAATGGGCCTTCCTCAAACTGTTTCTACAAAAATCTCTTGGCAGCTTTCAGAGTTCCTTTAACCTGGAAATAATGAGCCATCTGACTGGATCTCAATTCATATTGGAAAGTCAATAGATTATTACAACAATGAAAGACAAATTACCCACTAGCATAAATTATAAGACAATTCTTATTTTACTTTTGTAAATTTGAGTATCAACTTTTATTTAAACGTGAAAAAAACTTAATGAGGAATGTAATACACAGCTCAACATCATTCGTTACTCTGGAATTTCACTGTAGGTGCTCTCAGTTATAACCTCCAGTGCCACAGTGTGTTCTCTGTCACCTAGGTATAAGAACCCTATAGCTCTCACATTTCTCATTCAACTAAATGAATGCTTTGCACCATGTGGTGAGTGCACATTTCTTCTGAAGATCATTACGGGATGCGTCACTGACAAGGACCCTGTTACTTTTTTGATTCCCTTTCATTTTGGGCCCAGGGTTGGATCATTTGTCAGAGCCACTGACAGATGGGCCCGCACCAAGCTGCATTCCCACAATCCTACGCTACCAATTACTCAGAGCTGTGCTGCGTCTGAGCCAAGCGGATGATGAACCTGATGAAAGCCCATCAAAACAGACAGAGATGCAGGAGGGGTGAACATGCACCATGACGCTAGGAAACGTGCAGGCGTAATAGAGGTGCAATGAGTGTAAGAAAAGCTAAGTCTTGATTAGTTTTGGGGCTACAGGCTGAATTCAGAAGCCCCGGTTTGTCCAGTCTTGATGACACCTAAGCACTGAATAAGTACGAGTCAGCAAAACAGAGAGATTTAGACACAGAGACTGTGATTAAATTGTTAAAGTTGTATTTGGACCTCTTTTTCCTGCCAAGAGGACCTTAGATTGCTACTGATTTGCAATGGATCTGCAAATCTTTTGGGTGAAAATCTGTGTAATTTTCTGGAATAAAATCTCTACGAATAAACAAAAGAAAAGAAGCTGAAAGCACCACTAACAACATAGTCAATAATAATTATACTAACTTTTAGTGACGTTTACCACTCATCATTTTTTCCTGTTAAGATATATTTATTATTAGATTATTATTATTATTATTATTATTATTATTTATTATTATTATTATTATTATTATTATTATTATTATCATTATTATTATTATTATTATTATTATTATTATTATTATTATTATTATTATTATTATTATTATTATTATTATTATTATTATTATTATTATTATTATTATTATAATAAAGTGTCTTTTTAGTGTTATTTTTAGAATAGGACAAAGGTATCTCCATATTGGAAAAAATGCCTTTCAGAAAAGCTGCAGAGAAAATCTGGATGAATTAAAAAGATGTCTCTAAACAAAATAAGGGTTAGCAAACACACACACACACGCACGTGCACGCACACACACACACACACACACACACACAATCAATAAATAATATTTAATCATAATTTAATCTAAATTTCAATGTTCTGAATCTATTGCAACTTTTTTCAGTGTCTCTTAATAATCAATTCAATCTGGCAACTGAAGCATGTCGCTAAAAACATCATTCAAGACTTTGTTGGAAAATGCAAATCACAACCTCCGAGCACCATGAAAAGATACTAATACTTTGAAAAGGTTTATTGGATTAAGAGTAAGAGGCTGAAGATGTCTTGATCGCATGGTTGCAATATAAAGCCTCCCTCATTTTAAGGAATGACACTTAACCTTAAAAACTAATTTCTGTTTGTCTATGCTACTTAATCGAGTTAATGATAATCGATATGTATCTTTACGCTGGAAGAAATTCAAAAGTTGTTTTTTTTTTTTCAAAATTTCAATTTTACTATAAGTCAATTGAGCTAAAATAAAGACTGCTGAGTGGAGAAAGCAAACTTTTGGGGATTTTCTTCTGAGCGTGTGCGGACTTCTACACTAGGTCCTATTCCTGCTCATTTTGGCCACAAATATCAGAAGGTGGTGTTGCATCATCCATGATTTTACATTTTGGAGAGCTTTGCCACACATAAATGCAAATCCTTCATGACAGGAGTGGACAGGAGATGCAACACGCTTGCGAAACACTAGTTATGACTAGAGTGTGATAGAAAGAATGAAACAGAATAGAATATTTTATTGCATCTCTTCTCAACTTGAAAACAGTTCAATAGCTAAACTAAAAAGCAATCCACAAAGCAGAAAAAAAATGTTTTGAGCCTATAATTAACTAAATAGCCATAATAAAAGGAGTTGCCTTCAGAATGATTATAAAACTGAGCCTCTTAACAAAGTAGCATTGAACCGAAACATTAAATCCTGCCAGGAAAATGAATTATACACGTCAAGCCCTTCAAGTAATAACAACAGCAGCATAAAACCCATCATGCAAGTTAGGAATGCTCCAAACAGTAATAGACTGCAACAAGGTTAGCTTTGCAATGCGAACGCTTCACTAAACATGTCGAAACCCTTGCATTTGCAGGACACAAGTCCTGGATTTCATTCCCTAAGCAGCAGCTGGTAAACAAAAATGCTGATGCGGCATTCGCCGGCTGGAGGGTTATTTCCATTGAAAGGCACAGAAGGTACGCTCATTCCAGTCCTTGAGACAATGAGTATAATAAAATGAGAAATCATGATTCAGCAGAAACCTTCCAGCGCAGTCTAGATAGACTTGCAAAAGTGGAAGGTCTCTGATTGAGCTGTAGCCTGAACAATACACTTTCTAGTTCTTTATGCTCTCTACATTACATTTATAAAAATCTATCTTTGTTAAATGGTGGCCTCAAGTTTTTTTTTTTTTTTGTTTTTTTTGAATGCTTCACAAAACAGTGTAATGAAAGATATACAGCTATGTATTAAATTCCTAGTCATGTTTGTTCAGGTTTAAAGTAATGACACTCCTATTTATAAAATGTGTGTGTTTGCAATTCTTTTTTTACAAAGTAAAGCATACTTTAATGCTGAGCATCTTTTTAACGCATTATTTTTGTGTAAAGTAGCTAAAGAACAGCATTGGCATTTGATTCTGAAAAAATCTCAACTTTTGGTTGATGTGAATCTCAAAATTATGGCTATAATTTTCTTTAAAACATGTACATCCAATCTGATTGCCTGGCTGGTCACTTTTAATCATCATCAGTAAGCATTTACCTCTACTTAATATTGGACATCTATAGCCACAACAAAGACTCGTCCTCCATTGTACTAAAAAAAAAAAAAAAACAGAATATCCTTTTCCAAATTCGATCCAAAAAGCAATGGATATAGCTGTTCAGTATCCAACACATTTTACAAGTGAAAACATTTTTTTTAAACTAAAAGAGTTTTAAAAGATTTGTCAAAACACAGGCTTCACTCTTCCAACAGTCTTAACTTATAACGGAGGAATTAACTATTGTGAAGCATGTTGGAAGTAGATGTTTTGAGTTTAGACTACTACACAAATCTACATTTAGAAAATGCTAACAACTTGAGGAGACACTTCAAGAGATGTGAGATGTAATAAATAATGATAAATATATGATTTAATGAAATATATGACGCTTTCTTTGTTTTTCATGGTATATAGCAAATCTAACCTGAAACTAATGTAATTGAGTTTGTATAACGTGTTTCAGGAGGAGCAATGAGGGTGTGTCACCATTGTTTCCAATTAAACCATCAAGTCAGTCCTGCCTTGTCTCTTTTGATCAAGTTTCACCCCATGCTAACTAGCACAGATACGACTGTACTGCAAAAATGATTAATCACCCGGTGATGGTGCAAAATACAGTTTTAATGCACTTTTAATGCAGCAATAAACAAATCTGTCTTTAAATCCGGTTAGACTTTCTTCCATTAAAATGTAACTTTTTTTATCCTTAAAAAATGAACCTGTGTTTTAGAGATGCCTCTCAAGAGATTGATCATATAATAGGTACCTAATTACACTAGATGACACTTTTGCAGGATGTAAAATTGCTTTATGATTGCAATGACCAAACCAGCAATTACTAAAGGAGACCATCTTTTCTCTGTGGAAATCCCAGTGCTGATTTACGTTCATTACCTACTTGCTTTAAACGGAAGAGCGGTGGACTCAAAAGAGGTGCCAGAAGTTAAGTAAATTGTGTTAAAAAGCTAATTTGATCTGTGAAGATGTTTTTGATGGGTTTGACACCATTTAGCAACTGATCATGGTCCAGAAATATTTCACAGGCTCTACTCTCAAACTCAATATTTACAAGCCTCCAAAGCCCATTAAAGAAGTCAATCTCCAAGGAGAAATCGCATTCTCCCATCAGCAGTGCTAGTTAAACCAGCAAGTGACACTCAAAAATCAAACAACATGCTAAATTGATGTAGGTTCATGAATCAATGAGAAACAAGGCCATGGAAATTGAGTTACACAAATTACACACACACACACAAAAAAACCTTAAAAATTGGTTATCTTTCTCGGTCGGTCACTAATTAACCATTTATTTCATTTTTATTCATTAATACCTACATCTTTAAAGCTACTAAACATCTCAATATGTTGATGTATCCTTTTTATGCACAATATACAAAGAGCTTTTGAGTTTCTGTTGGCAGGTGGGTTGAGGTAGACAATTAGATTACAACATAAACTTAAAAATGTAGTTAAAAAAGAAATAGTAGGTTTAACTTTCTTTTTCTCCAAAACAATATTGTTTTGGAGGTAACCACTAGTTACACAAGGCCCCGGCTTGTTAACATTGCTTGAAAAGCTTCTATGAGTCATTGAACTCTTCCCCCGTCTACTGGCCTTTTGGCAAAGTTTATAGTACACTATAAAACAGGCGGTTCTCTCATTTAACAGAAGTGAACAGGAGTTTACTGGCTTCATGATTCCTGCATCATGATTAATGTTGTAAAAATGTGTGAAATGCATTACATTTGTTTAGTTCATCAACATAAGGGAGTATAGTTCCAAAATGCCACAAACTCAATTTATCCAAAAATAAAAAAGTTAAATCCAGATCTGATGTTTTTTTTTTTTTTTTACTGATATGTATTTCAAACAGTCAGCTTTCAAAAAAATACACAATTCTTGCAATGTAAAGTAGTCCTGCATTTATTATGAGACCTTTAACTTACAGCATTTTGGGGAAAAAATAATAGATTTAAAAACACATCTTTAAATTTTAAAATCTTAATTTTACATTTTTTTGTTTGTATGACTTCATTTAGATTTACCTCAAACCACTTTTGTGCTAAATTTTTACTCAAATTCCTCAAAATTGAGTTGTGGCATTCTTCATATATAGAGAGATGTATTAGTGGTGTAAATGAGATGTAAATCAAGATCTAAACATACCATTTACATAACATTTTCATGTTTGGAGAGGAATTCATTTTGTCAATGTCCCTAACAAAATCAATCCCTAGTCTAATGAATCCATTAGACATTGTCATGGGGAACATTATATGCAAAAGTAAGTTTAAACATTAGTATTTGGAGGGGGGGGGGTATTTTTTATAGGCCTAATCTAATAGACAGCATCGAATCTTGAGAGAATATGTTTGTGGAAGTGTTGTGGAAACTCTTTTTGACTGATGCCATGTGTAGTAATTTTTTAAACACCAGAATTTCATCGTGTAAAACCTAATTTTACCTTTATGAATTTTAACAAATAAATGGGTCTACTATTTGAACTAGAGGTCTCTTTGTCAACAAAATCAGCAAGGGATAGCATAGCTTATTTATGTCTATTTGTGTTTATTATGTTATCACAATAATTATTATTGTTATTTTGTGTAGTTTAACATATAATTTACATATAAATTGCAGATTTTTAGAAATCTGATAATTTGTAAGCTATTCATCATAGATTAAAGGGGCTTTAGAAAGTCTATTTTTGTGTAGAATAACAGTCTCATTCCTGACAATCACACCTTAAAGTGTGAACTTGAATGATGTGCCAAAGACACCCGATCGAATTTGCCAGGTGTGAGACTGGTTGCCAATTTAACCAAAAACCTTCTAGAGGAATGAGATAATTAAACAGCATGTAGTGTTTTCTGCAGCAGAAAGAGTGACTGTATTGCTGACTATTCATCTGAGTTTGTGTTTGATATCGACAGGGAATTACGACCAGCTATGGTACCCAAGGAAAATTTGCTCTGCACTTAACCCATAATTTAACCCTTTTAACATAGCAAAAAACACACCAGAGATGTCAACAGTAATTAGTACAGGGATTAGTGGAAGAAAATGGTGCCTTGTGGAATAGATTGAGGTTTGATCACTTACCCTACATTCAACTCCAAATGGAACTTGGGATTGAACCAGCAGCCTTCTGGTGCCCACACAATCTCTCTCTTTAACGGTGCTATAATAGCATTTTTTCAATATATTTACTTG
The DNA here is from genome assembly GCA_007224835.1 of Danionella cerebrum. Taxonomy (NCBI): domain Eukaryota; kingdom Metazoa; phylum Chordata; class Actinopteri; order Cypriniformes; family Danionidae; genus Danionella; species Danionella cerebrum. The sequence goes on along the minus strand of SRMA01025832.1, from coordinate 72,057 downwards.
GACACCTCTAGACCACTCTAGACCAGCACTGCACGTTATATAAGTTTAAAAACTGAATATTTATAAACACCGTCTTTGAATCTCAGCCATATTTTCAGTCTCCGCCAAAAGCTTACCCCTATTTAAAACTCAGCCATGATTCCCCTTTAAGGAAACTACTGTTTTTGGAAGAGTGTGAAAAGCTATCAGCCACCCTGAGTGTTAATGGACAGTTGTGTGTTGATTGTTTTCACGCTTTCTCTCCATTCAGTCATCAGATAAGGTGTTATTCTTAACAATTACTCAAGACTAATACACATGGGGATTCAAGCTGTCTGCAGTCTCATAAGAAAGCTTGAGAAAAAAATGTTCATGCACATTGCAATGCTCTTAAACTCAAGTTTGAGTGATTGACATCAACACTGGCACCGTTTCTGCTATTCTTGGAAAACTAAGAAATAAACAAGTCAAAGCAAATGTGGGGCTTTTGTGTAATTTCAGTGTCCCCTTGGGTTCAAAATACACATTTGATGCTAAAACATGCAGATGGCTCTGTCTAGCACTTTGTTATCACCATGGTAACCTCACAATAGATTGTCTAAACGAAGCGATGATTCATGAGCATAATGTGTATATTTACAAAAGGTGACAATGCATTAAGAAAACAGCTGCCTGGTTGCAATTTTAAAATATAGACAGCAGTTGCATCCCATACACAGCTCATAAATAATGTAACACTATTTTTACTTGGTAAAATAGTTAAACTCAATCTACTTAAAAGATCCTACAAACTCAGCTTTTAGATGTTGACAGATACAGATTTTTTGGTAATGTGGTTATATTCAGATAAGTACCAGACGATTCCTTGTGAATGGTTTCCTCGTGTTAAAAGTTACGCAGAAAAAAAAGTTACTCACGGATGAATTAGAGTCCTCAGAGGCAGAAACTTTTCCGTGACTCCGTGAGGATTGATAAACCTCTCCAGAGGAATAACCGTAGCCACAGCCAGGAAGGAACAACTGTTCATCGTCGCTGCTTGGCGTTAACCAAAGCGCTTTCAGCCCCCATATTCCGTAATGAAGCCAGTATTGTCTCAAAACTAGTGGTATTACACGCACGGAAACCCAAACAAGTCAAACAAAAGTGCCGATGGCTTCACCTTAAGCACTTCACTTTTCGTGTAAAACAATAAGCACACGCTTTAGTTTTAGTCATTCACTCCCGCTGTGTTTCTCTAATTCTCTTCTTTTTCAAAATCCACAGGTGTATCTCTAGGCCATTCAGCCTCCCTCCCACTTTTGTTAATGAGGTCCAGGGTACAGTCATTGGCCAGGTCATTGGTTAGCTTTGAGTCTGTTACAATAATATCAGGTGAAACATCAAAGAAAAAAATGCTGTTTTCAAATCAAGCTATGGGTTCCATTGCTTACTTTTTACAGATCTGTACTGATAAGCGTGTGGACATAAGTTCCAGAACGACCCTTAAAACCTTATATGCTCCCTTCACTCAGGCAAAAGAAGGGGGTGATTAAATAAGTTCAGACGAAACCCAATTGATCTAAATGTGAAGCTGCAGGCTGACCCTGCAGCTTAATTTCCAGCCGCTCATTCCTGTCTGGTCAACTGCAAAGGCATGTTGTGCTAGCCCTAACAGAGGAGGAATCCATAAACCATTAGCGGCCCGCTGTGGCCCAAGCCTCATGCTGCTCAGAGTAAAAGGATGCTAAGACAAGGGGGGCTCTGTGCTGAAGAACAGGGGCTCAGCAGGGAGCCTGTGGCCCAATAGCCGGCTCTACGGGAACAGGACCCTGAGAGAAAGCCAGGGGCCATGGAGCAACACATGCTCAATAAAAAAAGAGCTCAAGCTTCAACTAGTCGGTCCCATCAGGCTAACTGGACCTAGCAGGCATAGATATTTTTCACACTTTCTTTTCTACAATTTCCAGCTAGCTAAAGCATAGCAAGCATAGCCACTTTAAATACGAAAGACATCTGCTCTCTGGCAAATGCAATGAAGATTGAAAAATGGCAACATTCAATACGGAGGGGAGCCCTTTGTGCTATTGAATGCTACAGATGGATTTTTAACAGATGATAAGGAACCACTCTGGGAAAAGTAAAATTGAATCAGCCTGAAAACTCCATCTCTGGTTGACAGCTATAAGCAGAGAAGAACTTAAGCAAGTGAATAGATTTCCCAGTGGCAACATTTGTATACATAACTGACCACAGAGGATAGATCCCTGATCCTGTTTGTAAACATATGGGACTTCCTTAATGAAATATGAACATGTTTTAACAATTCAACAATATGATATAAGTCCTTTTACATTTTTAGAAACGAACAGTAATAACTCAGTGTACTATTAAGTCACATCCATGGATTATTAAGATAAAGAAATAGGAATCACTAAATGTAAAAAAAAAGAAAAATGTAATGGAAATTATGACGAAGATAGACATTTAATTGCTTCAGTTCCATTTAGGGGTGTAACAGTACGCTAAAATTGTATTCGGTTCGGTACAGTGTCTTGGAGAGCTCGGTTCGGTTTATTTTCGGTACAAAACAATAAGAGCTTACATAATCTTTATTTTGAAAAGCTGCCAATACACAATAGAATTCTTGCATACGATATATAAAAGTGACACATTTAGGTGATATTTTAAATAAATTGCACTCTATAAAGAAATACACATTTTTAAAATAAAAAATTAAATACTGCAACTAGTTAGGACGTGAAAACTTTTAACACTAGCAACAGCTTCAGCTTATACATCAACAAAACGAACTATTCAAGTTTTAAGTTTTTGGCTAAAAAAGATTAACCTATCCACATTTTCTGAAGAGAGCACAGATCTGGTTGCAGTGACAATATCTCCAGCAGTAGAAAATGTTAGATGTGTTGCCTGCCACATACCCGATCTCCGTGGAACAATGTCGGCATAAAACTTTAAATTTATCCACTCGTCTATCCCCCGTTATGTATTTTAACAGAGAAGCCAAAGTGTTCCCAAACAGGAGACCGTAGTGAGGTGGGAGGGTCTTCAAGCTCTGGCTTTTCTTTCGCTGTTGCCATTACTTGTGCAGCTCTACTGTGCGTCACTCAATAGCGTCCATGCGGAAACTCGCCTAGGAACAATGTTCCGCTGCGCTTAATATTGCGCTAATAACAAATGTATATTATTTAATAAAAAAATATACCGAAACGGTACGCAAGTGTACCGAACCAAACAGGCCGCACCGAAACGGTTCAATACATTCCCGTGAACCGTTACACCCCTAGTTCCATTGCATTCAGACCATATGTGACAGTACAGCCAGTCATAGGTCCAAGGCCAGGTTGACCGATAAAGGAATGTGGATGCCCCCACAACTCTAGAGAGTGGAGTCGGCATTTCTCTTAAATACACTGATAAGTATGTGATCATTCCCCAGGAAATGCGGAACTTTGCTCTACACCCCAGACCTGTACAACATATAAAAACCCTGAAGAAATGGTCAATAAACTTGGACTTGGTTGATGCAAGAACTCTGTGTTATGTCTCTTTTCTCGTTGCCCTGAGATCTCTGAACTGTGTCTCTCAAGTGGGGAGAGCAGAATCCTGCCACAACAAAGACTAGCTGTACAAACCTCCTGAATGTATTTTCCTTAAATAAAAATGTATTATCATTTTTTTGCTGCAATATTCCTTGCAGCATTTGCTAAAAATAGAGAATTGACTCTATTTAGACCAGCAGCATTTCAGTTTACAATTATGAAAGCATTTCAATTCTCTTTGGGGTGTTGTGTGTTGTAAAAACTTTTATATTTTCAAGACTAAAATTATTAGGAACTATACTCGAGAAGGAGCAAGAATGAAGGTAAACCATGTGAATGTGATAGATACCAGCTCCAAACCTTTTTTTATAAGCTTAGCATAGATCATTGAACATGATTAGACCAACCAGGGACAATTTCCCCATTCCGGTGAAGTAGTCAAGGCACAATTTTACCATAACACGTATATTGGCAATGTATTCTCAATAGGTAGCATGTAAGATGTTTACGGTAGCAGCCTGTTTTCTTATACTCAGTGATATTGAACCTACTGTGCACATTTTACAGCTATTAAGTGTCAAGGTTTTTCCACAGAAATGAGCATAAATCTTGGCTGTCGGCCAAATCATGTACATGGTGTAACTATACAACAGTGAAGTTTTAAACAGGAAAAATATGACACGTTTTGACGATTTTTATTCAAAATCTCTCCATCTTGATTTAAAGATCTAGTGCTATCATGTCAGGTTTTCAAGGCACGTCTATTTCTTGTTTCACCTGTTGCTCAACCTGTGGGCATTACTGCTCATTGCCCTTGTTCTGTTTAAGAGTGTCTGTGTGCACTGGAATCTACTTATGCATTATATTGTTTTTCTTGACGTGTTTCCATGTCGTGATCAAGCCTTGTCGTAAATGTTGGTGAGAGTCTCCCAGAGATCTACCTTGTCCTGGGCATTCAGTGAAAGACTGCAACCTCGCTTCTGGACCCTACTCATAAAATTCCAATTTCACTCTTGTTGACTATGGTCATTAAAACCAGAGTACATCTAATTGTATTCCAAAAAAAGTTATGGGCATATGTCGTAACTTTGGGTAGAATTAGAGTTTTTTTTTCACCACCAGACTTTTAAACTACTTTCCCATTTTCATATGTCAATGCTCGTTCCTTCCCTCTCTCTCTCTCCAGAAAGTGACAAATACATAATGCTCACACCAAAGAACAGCGCAATTACAAAACAGTTAAAATAATAACTGTACGCTGAATTAAACTTCTGACAATGTGAGGAAATAGGAACAGGAGGTATTAGTACATGTCAGTGTCAGCCCTTAGAACATGTCAAAAAACTAAAGCCCTATAAAAAAATATCAAGACATCTGCTTGTGTTTACACAAGGACAGGGTGTAAAAGGGGTCAAAATCTGTGAAATATTTGGCACCAACTGTGCTAATTAGTCAACAGTCTATGTTTTGGATGGCAACTTGTGCCACTCAGCGTGAACATATAGCCTTCATTAAAAATATAGGATTGAAGTGGGAAAAGCTACCAATTCTGAAATCTGAGATTATGCAGGTATTGTGGACCTAAGAAACAGTATCTGTGTAGGAAGAATATGCTAATAGCAGAAAAAATAAACTAGGTGGTTGTTTAATCTAAGGTACACTCTCTGAATGAAAGGGTAAACTGTTAAAATTGACTCGTTATTATTGTTTAAGTGACAAAACACCAACACCTCTCTTTTCTTATTATAATTGTGGCCTCGGTCTGTTGAAAGGCTCCACAAACACAATCAGAAACAAACAATGAGGGTGCTCTTCAAAAAGGAGGCTAATTTCCATAATTTACCACTTGTTTACCTAAAAACACAATGGTTAATTTGAAAGAGCCAACGTTTTGAGTCTGACAAGCACATGACTTTCCAAGAGGCCTTTACTTGCCAAAAATAAAAAAAGCTGAAAAAGCAACTGACAGGTTCATAGCAAGCAATTTATAAGTTGTGTGACTACTGGAGACAACGTAAATCCTGGTCATATTCTTATAACACATTTAAACTAAGTTTCATTAGATTTCAATTAACTGAAGGGAAAGATAACTTATGGATTTAGCATCTCGGACTGTATATTCACCTCCAAAGTTTCACAGATTGAACAAAGGCACTATTGAGCTTTTAACGCCCACAAAAAGAAACCAGAAATCCAGGAGCTTCCGATCTTACAAAAAAATGTATCGACTGGAGTAGCAAAGCAAAAAAGCAGGATTAAAGCTTCAATCGACTTTGTCCAACAAATCGAAGCCTCTGGCTGGATCTTTACTATTTTACAACCAGGCTACTAGATGTCAGCAGTGATTTCACTCATGTACTTTTCATCAATCAAACTGAAGCCATACTGTATCATCTAAACAAATTCTGTTTAGAAGCCAAACTTAAAGAACAGAGCCCTGAACACTGAAAAAATAAGGTTTGTTTTTCAGTGTCAGAATGAATCGAAACCCACTTGAGCAAAGAGAGGATCTCAACTCGTATTAAATGCTGTAAAAGTACTAGCAGAATTTTTCTACACAAGCCCTGTTGTCCCAAAAGCATCATTTGGTGTTGTATTAATGCACTGAGACTTGTCACAATAAAAAAAAGCATTGGCAAAGCGGGAGGCATTAGGCTTCAGCTGAAAAGCTATTGATTCATGAGGTGACATTAAAAGTAGTTTAATTTTAGCCCACCTTGATTTTGTGTGACAGTATGAAGCTTTTAGCCAATTCCAAAGCTTTATGTTTAAGTTTTTTGAGCCTTTTTCTAAGCATCAAAACTGAGTCGATTTTTACTGGCGATGTGCAGAGTGAATGTAAAAGATCTCTCCATGAAGTTTCGATTTGAGCTCAATAAAACACAGAAATGCACCAGTAAACAATGTAACACTGCACAGCTTTATGATTCTGACAACCACTTGAGACGCATAAGAAAAGAGACTGTATTTATGTGCTTGGTAAAAGCCCTGGCAAGTTATTGACTAAATAAAGATACCTTCTGACACTCACTTGTTTATACAGAAATGGTGTTTATGTACTTTCCATTCTCAATAAATTAATTCATAACTTCTGACACAATATCAAGGTCTCATGATACAATATTATCATGATATTTATTATCATAATTTTCATTCATTCATTCATTCATTCATTCATTTTCCAACCCGCTTTTACCCTCTTTAGGATCATGCTGGTGCCAATCTCCAGCGCACATTGTGCGAGTGGTGGGGCTACACCCTGGAAAGGTCACCAGTCCATCGCAGATTATCATAATTTCTGTTTAGACTTATAAAAATGGATTTAAACATTATTTCTAAACACAGGTGACATAAAAAAATCCATATTTGTAAAAACATACATAAATAAATAAATATTCTAAGCACATAAAATAATGAGCAAAATAAAAAAAGACACCTTTAAATTAAGCATCTGTACATAATCATGTTAACTTCCCATTAACTGTGTGACCCGAACTCTAACTAGTATTTCAAACTGTTTTGACAAAACCATTACCCCAGTGTACAAACACAACAGCTATGTAGCCAAATGTAACAAAAAACATGAGCCCATCCTGCATCTAATATAGAGTTTAGTAAAAAAAGGATGCAAAAAAAAAGAAGGATCAGACTTCACATTGACCTTCTGGCAGCAATCCAACAATTTCCAACAGAGGATTTAAGCTTAACTCCAACACATAAACTTCCTCGGCCGTGGCTCTGTGCTGTGCAGCTTTGTCTATGTCAAATAGAGCCTTATGGTGCCTTGCATAGCTCGAAGGCAAGAGACCGATTCCTTTGGTGAGTGTGCTACCCCTCACTGACAGCCTGAGGGTAACCTATATACCAATGCAAATCACATCCATTCGTCGGAAAGTTAAATTCCATTTTAACACAGGGGTGTCACGGCTAGGTGACCGGAAAGCTCGCTGGATCCTGCACACAAGAGGGAGGGTTCTTGCCACGGGAGGGTAATTCATTGCTTTACCGAGTGCCGTGTGGAGGCAAGCGGGAGCAATCTTCTTGAGCTTGATGTAATTCCGGCCTTGGGTGGTTAACTTGTAAAGGCTGATCAATTATTTACCGCAGTTTTTTGTTCTACTCTGTAGAAGCCTTGAGGGAGAAGGTGAGATCTGCTAGTGATGACAGGCTTCGACACAGAAGTGCTCTCTCTGCTCTCATCCACTTATCAACGTGATAGGAGGCATGCTGAGCATGTTTACAAATCTTTTATTCTTTTATCTGTTGCAGAACAAATGCAACAGAAATTCACATTAGTTGTACATTACATAGAACATCTCTTTAATTAACTCATGAAAAGGCTTTCAACATGGTGCTGTGTCATTTAGAAAACTTGCATTGCTAATAATCAGTAAAATGTCATACATTTGACATCATTAGCAGTACAACCCAATAGCCACGTTTCCATCCAAAGATTCAAGATTCTTTATAGTCACTGTACCCCCCCCCCAAGTAGCACAGCAAAATTAGAGCTATCCATACAGTGCAAACATAGACATACACAAAAAACAGACAAAAAAAAGAGCAGCAAATGTAAACAATCACTGTAAACAAGGTGAGGCAGTAGGGTTTATAGAATGAAAAATATTAATAGCTTTAAGTATCTTCAGGGTGCATGTGAGAGATTACGAGCCGGTGAAGTTTAATTTTCGTATAGAAGTGGGGTAGAAACTGTTCCTGAGTCTGTTTGTGCAAGAGCTGATGGACCTGAAGCAATTGCCAGAAAGAATGTTTTGAAATAGATGATGTCCATGATGTGACAGAATATTTTTTTTTTTTTCAGAATATTTTCTACTTAAATGTATGCACAACACTGGAATATTGCATAAATCTTTTGCAAATAAGGCATCCTTTCCATCCAACGAGTCCCAAAGAACAAAATGGTCACTTCCTGGGGCCAAATATGGGGCCAAACTGGGGCCAAATTTCATAAGAAGTCTGCATTAGGAGACACTTTTTTCAAATATAATAGCCTACTTCAACTTTGGAGGCAGGAGAACGCTCTTTGGGAACGTAGCTGGTCAAGACAGTTCTGAAAAGTGATAATCCTTAATTACTTTGATGACACACTTTGGCTCAGGATTTTTGTAATGACCAAAACAACATTTTAGATGTTGTGAAATGAAATCATCTGTTCATTAGTCTATTAATGCCCACCATCAAGCCTCAGTTCAGACAGAAAAACACATTGCCATCGCATTGGGATTTATTCAGTAAATGTGTTTACATCAAAGTTTATACACATTTCTTATCGGGTAAACGTTTATCCTACTCAATTGTGCATTTTTAAAATGTATGAGTGCATTTATGCTTCAATCCAGTGTTGCATTGAAATAGGTTGACGGGAACGCAGCTTGTGTCATCATTCCATCTGCTTCTCTTCAGAAACTCAATAGATAGTAGTAGCAACCAACAACAGGCTGAAATGCCCTAAAGGCAAAAAAGCACTTTCATTGTCTTATAATACTGTGTATTTTAAACGTATTACTCTCTAACTATTCCTCCAGAGACCATCCAGTGAGTCGTGCTTTCGAACTTCTCCTCTGCATTAAAAAACAAAAAACAAAACCTGTGGTGATTTTTGGAAGTGTGGCCTGGTTTGGTGTGATTTGATTGTAGTGTGTAACACAGGGGTCACCAACCTTTTTGAAACCCAGAGCTACGTCCTGGGCACTTATTAAAATGAAGGTCTTTCTTCTAAAATAGCCAATTTGCTCAATTTACCTTTTAATAAACGTCTATTTATAATTAAAGACATTCATCTCTGCAAACATAATGATCATGTTAGTAATTTCTCACAATGAAGATCAACAACGATTTAAGAAGAACAGTCTTGTGTGAAAGTGTTTTTTACTTTTCAAAATGATCACTTTGAGGAAACAATCCTAGGAAATCACAATGTCGAACTGTTTTTGCCAAATCATAAATTACTTAAATAATAAACCATATAAATACAAAAAAAATTCATCCATATTCAAAAAAATCTAATTCTGAAGAATTGTTTACATTTTAACAATTGTTACATTTTACAAACACATTTAACAAAACATGAACTGGACACCAAATCTGGTACCTGTTTCTTTCAGTTATTGGGAAGCCTGGCATTGCATGCTGTTTACCAGTATGTTGTAACTTGACAATGCAATTCTGACTGAGTCTTGCAGGTGTAACTCACTGGCTTTTTCAGCACGTAATGTGCTGCTCTGTGGATAGTTGGTAATTTGTGTGACATGTTGTGGAATGTCCCTCCACATTGTGCCGCTTGGTCGTTGCCATAGTCATCCCGCAAATGAGACAAACACATGTTCCTTTTAGGATTGTTTGTTTCATCGTAGCGCATTAAACTGAGTCTAACCTTTCAACTAGATCATAGTTAATTTATAAAAAAATAAAATCTTCCTCATCTTCAAGTTCTGCATCTTCATGACATGATGCTACTGAAATTGGAGTGTTTTGGGAGGCTTACGTTGCTATTTTTTCCCAGACTGTTCCTCTGAACGTCAACAGAGACAAGTACAAGATTTGAACAGAGCCCCTTTACAACCTCTCCGAGTCAACTTTTCTGCATTTCAATATAGAGCACTTTTTTAAAAACTCATCTGCAATGTAAAACCATGTCAAATGTTATGAAGAGTGCTTTTGGAAAATCAAAAATATGGGCAATATGAGTCAGTGTAAATTATAAAATTGATCAACTGTTTTCAAAAGGCAGAGTTTGCCATTAAACACTTCAATCGATGACCTTTAAGCATTTACATTTCATTGCATGAAATATTCTCAGTCATGAATTCACAGATGCTTTTATCCAAAATGACACTTAAAAAAAAATAGTTTTTGCTTTCCCTGGGGTTTGAACGGAAAGATCCACATTTAGACTGCAGTCTATTGTGTCCCAATCTTGAGTCAATTTTGCCAATATGTGACCTATATTGGATATTTTCTTAACAGTTTGAAAATGTCAACTCAGGATTTGTTTTTAAAGCTGCCCCTTTCAATTGGGGAACTAAATCAGTTAAGCAACAACTTATTTGCAACGCAACAGAGTATGAACGATCTATAGTTTGTGAAAACCAAAATGCTCATTGTGTCGCTGCCCTTAATGTTTTTTTGTTCTTGATTACACCTCCTACACAGTAAAATCCTAAGAGTTAAATTAACTCTACTCGGAGTGTATTTGGTCCCACTCTATATAGAGTTAAACCGACTCTGAGAAAGAGTAATTTAATAATCAATTTTTTTTTCATGTTTTTCCAAATCTGCATGGAAAATGCAAACTAAATATTAACTATTCAGAGAGGGACCAAGTCCACTCCAGAAAGAGTAAAAACAGACAAAAATAGACTGTTTAGTTCAAATAGACTTATTTAAATAACTCTCCTTCAGAGTTGGTTTAACTCTATATAGAGTGGGACCAAATACACTCTGAGTAGAGTTAATTTAACTCTTAGGATTTTACTGTGTAGTTTTGTGTTCATCTCACCATCCCCTATGTCTCACTACCCGAGCCCCGACACTTGATGGCAAACACTCTGCTGGCCTTCAGACGAGACACAGCTCAAGCCCCTCCTCTTTTGCTAACATGAGTAATGTTTATTTACAGACTTCAGGAGGTGTAATCTGGACTTTCCACAGGTGCTACCAATCATGCTACTCAACGCATTCCTAGATAAACATAGCCAACCATATTGTCTGCAATATATTAATTAAAATCTAAATTTCAAAATAACCACAGATCACTAAAATCTATTTGTTGATTTCAATACACATTACACGTGTATGTGTTTACAAATGTGTTTTCTTACACATTTTGTTTTTAAAGTATATAAATTTCAGTGCAAACCATTAAAAGTCACGTGAAATAACTATTAACAGCAACCAGCTGCAAACTCATCACCAAATATTCATAACCCCTCCAGCATCTGTCACACATCCCTGAATCTCAGCTAGTTCCACTTATCAGCAGGTCTTAGTTAAAAAGTTCCTCCAAACACCGCTAGCTAAAATATCCCCAGCCTGCTGGGCCTGTGAATGCAGCTGCAGGAGCACCAGATCAGGAGCGGATGGGATTGAGACTGAGAGCGAGCCACTCACCGTTCAGAGATGCTGCGGACGGAGCGCTGACCTTTCCTGAGCCGCTTTCTACTAAGAATGAACTGGGGCTAAACTCATCCTCCGACTCAGAGTCCCGGCCAGCCTGAGCCCCACTGTTACCTAGCAACCTTCCCTGGCTGTAGTTGGCTGCATGGGGAGGGGGAGGGTAAGGGGAGTCGACGGGGGAAGAGGAGGCAGATGAGCAATGGAGAGCAGGACCTGCAGACCACAAACACAGACAACACACACAGACGAGGAGAACGTAAAACAAGACGCAACACACACCAATGAATCAACGGCACGTGATCATGCAGAAAGAGAGAGAGAGAGAGAGAGAGAGTGTAATCAAATGAGCGGAGGGATAAAAGTATGGGTCTGGACTCATCTGTCTTTGCTGACTGGAAAATTGACATCCTTCTGATCACTTTGTGCTTTGAAACTCCAAAAAAGGTCTTTTCAACCAGGAAAGACAGATTGGCGGACAAGCCATAAAGGAGTGATGAAGTGATGTTTGAACTTTTTAGAGTTCTCATAATTGTTATATTTATCAATTATTTATTATAATTATCCATCACAATTAAGAAGATGTTTGTTGTTTTTGAACCCCATCTACACCAGTATTTCTTTTAAAACAATAGCCAATCCCAGCAAAGTTTTAGTCCATGAAAACCACAAAACAGCCCACAAAGTGCTGCCAAGGCCCAACAGGTGGGGATATAATCAGAGGAGTAGCAAGCTATTTAAAAGTGTGTGTGGGGGAGGGGTCCTGTTTGAGGGGGTTAGAGGAAGGCTGAATAATAGTTTTTTTAAATGGTACATTTTAGCTTATTAGATAAACGTTGTAACTCTACCGAAAGATTTGGTTAGGGTAACCAGCTGTAGGTTGCAATTTTAATCTTAATAGCTGTTGCATTGCTGAACTGTGATTACCTTCCTGCGTCAAAGGCCCCAAACTGAAGATTCCTTTGCAGCTATGGCACTAGCAGACTTACAATGGGTGGTACATGCCACCAATATGCACTTGAAATAGACAATAGATTATTTGCAAATTAACATTTTTAATGTATGGCTCTCAAATACGTTGCTAAGCTAAAACGTAATGGGTCTGACTGAAATAAATATGAGATTGATACATTTGACTTACTAAGACAACGTTTAGACCTCCAACTGATGACTTCGTATGGAATTTGTGGAATAAAACTCTTGTAAACAGAAGAAAGAGGTGGAAATGTCCATATTTCCCTACATAGATGAATTGGTTTTCAGCAGGTGATGTCATAATTCAACTTGCATGAGAGTTTCATCAGAGAAAAGAGGACAGATGAACCAGGTGTTGAACAATGAGAGATAAGAGTGTTATGAGCAAAAATAGAGAAAAGACGTTTTTTTTAACTGTAAAACAGGAAAACAGGGACCCTATGGGCATAGGATAGCCTCAAAAGAAGGTTTTTGATTAGTTCTTGCTTTCCCTGGGTTAAGAACCAATGATCTACGCATTGCTAGCACCACAGAAACACAGTAAACACTGAAACTCATGTGAAACCTATGGCGGTATTGCATTAGTCATACCCTAAAGAAGAAGCTGTACAAAACCTGGTCACATTACATTGTAGGGATCCTGATCCAGGCAGATGCTACCGCTACAAGACTTTCCACAATCCAACATAGAATCACAATGCTCTCTAATCCACTTTATAGCCATACTGAAGCCCTAAAACTTAATTTTTAGTTAAGAAAAAAAAAAAGCTTTTAACTCTCCAATTCAGCTCAATACACTCAACATGATCCACCAACTGCTGGCTTATGCTTACATTTTCAGTCTGGGAATTTCAATTGAAGTAATGATGAGCATAAATATAGGGTCAGCTTAGCACAAATGTATTATTAAAATGTGTATTGATAATGAACACCACTAATAAATTCAGATAATGAACACCTAATTCAAGTGTGTCTCAGTATTTATCTGTAAATACCTGAAGGAATTAATGCCTGTGGACTTTTTATGGTCTGTTAAGTCCTCTTTGATTTCTCAGTTCATCACCCCATTAATCCAATCATGAATATCACTTTGTAAAAGAGTCACTGGTAATTAACAGCAATAAAGACAATTAATCCGCAGTGAAGACATCAGTTATTGGTTGAACCTCACAAAAACATACACAGGTCAGATTGAAAAATATAAATAAAATAAAAAGTACACATTTAAAATTGAAAAAAAAGCACAAGCAGTTATCTCTCAAGGAATTACAGTGTTATAGAAAATAACTTTGACATTTCATAAAAGTGAACAACATATAATTAACCGAACACAAAAAAGTTCACAATAATAACACTTCTGAGCTTTGACGTTGAATTCAAAACAGAGCAATGCAGTTGTACACCAAATTTGACTAAATAAATATGTCAATGTTTCACATTCAGATGCACCAAAGTTGGTTACAGACCCATTTCATATAATGAAAAAAATCTAAGTAATATTTGTCATTCTATAAATTCATCTCTGTATTAGCGGAGCCATCTCTAAGCCCTTCCATGAACACCATTAACAAAGTAGCATCATCTTCAGCCCATTCAAACAGACAAAAGAACAAATTAAACCTTCTAACTTGCCAGTATTGGTGTCCATGCTCTAACATGTGAGTGTGGGCTGTTGGGAACTTGTTAAAGGATTGTTTAACTCAATATTCTAATGAGAATGGTTTCCTTTTAATTAAATAGGAAGTAAATGCAAAGGTTTATTTGGAATCTGGGACATTTCGTAGGATATAAATGCTGTGGCTAATTATTTTGACCGAGCTGCTTATAGAAAAGGTTTGGGTTACTTAAAGAGAAATCTCAAAGATGTATGAATTGGGACTCATTTAGAGATGCTTTTAATTTTTTTACCTGCAGCAAGTTTTAATTTGCCATTAATCACTTCATCTCTGACAGAAAAATACTTATTAAAGTCCTCTACCAGGAGCTGAAAGTCACCGAGGAGCCTGAGTGCATTCCTGTGCACACGGAGGGCTGCATTTGTCTTGCAGGCCGCAGCGGCTCGTGCTTAATTAATTCTTCCCTGACTAATTTATTTTCATTTCTCAGACTTACAGAGGTGCTCTAGATAGAACCAGGGGGATTCTTAAGGTAAGCCGACAGTTTTCTGTTTCACTGGCAGAGAATTGTCAGATAAAATTGTGACGAAATGTGTTTTCACTCTTCTTGTTGCTAAGCAATAAGCAGGAAGTACACTGCTAAACATAGAAATTAAGCTTTATTAAAATATTGTGATTAAATTAATTAATTAACTTATTCATTCATACATTTATTGCAACAGCAATTTTTTTTTGGTCATCCTTGTAAAAATCTGCTTGTCACATGTACATTTCTATAGTGTATGTACAGTTCTATAGCTTTAAAACTGTTTTTACTCTTGAAAATACAATCATCCAATAGTGGATTTTCTATTTCAATACGAATGATCTAATATGTAATAATAGATTATAATTTTTAATTAATTATAATTTATTGAAATATTTTTACCTGAGGGAATTGAAGTATTGTTGGATTATTGGCTGCCATAAATCATATGTATTACAGGCACACACACACACACACACACGCACGCACGCACGCACACGTACACGCACACACACACATATGTATATATATATATATATTATTGCATTTTTTTGCAACTTTTACTGAACAAAACTATGAATTTTCAATTTTTATTGGAAAAACGTACATCCTTGTGCTAAAGATTAGTTACAATGTGTCAGTATTTATAGGGATAAACTCAATACCCAAAATTTTATTGTCAGATTTGATTGAATATATCAATAAGTTCATGTCCACTAAGCTCCGTAATTTCACTTATAATCATAGTTTTGCAGCGGGCAAATGAATAATGGTTGAGATGAAGGGTCATCGATTGGCCGATTCACAACAGCCCAGCTGCTGATGGTGAAAAGAGGCCTGAAAAAGCAGGAAATGATTTTGAAGTACAGTTCCTCCATCCATAAAATGGTGGAAGTATACGAGACTATTGGGTAGGGTGGTTTTATGGCCAAGCAGAATGAACTCAGGAGCATGTCAAAGCATCAAATATTTAGCTCGGTTTTCTGCTGAGGGATTCACAGCATGCTTTCTGAGCAAGATAACAGAAGACAATATTGCATCGGGTGTATAGCTTAGGTTAAAACGTTTACCTTTTGACAGTGATTATGTGATTTTGGATTAGTACCTTTGGTCCTAGATCCATTTACAAAAATGGATTTAAACAGTTTCCATCATTGTAATGAACCCTCCACTATTTGCATGCACTAACTGAAAAAAAAAAAACAAACAAAAAAAACAAACAATAAATATGTAGCATGTTTTACTCCACCTACCACAAACTTGATTTAAAGTCAGCACCACAATACCACGCTTTAGATGAAATACAGTGAATTTGAAAGGAGATTGATGGATTATGTTGTACTTATTAACTTATTATGGTAGAGGTTACGTGACGACCAATGGTCATTCATCTTTTATATACAAAAGCAAATCTGTCACCCATTTTCACAATTGTTAGTTTGTATTTTTAGTGGCTATTTATCACAAACCATACAATGCATGGCTGTTTATTGAACCCATCAACACAACATTACCATCTCATTTTATTTCTGTTGATAGCATACAATGCGTTTAACAACAAAATGAAATACAAAAGATGGTTGTTACAATACTAATTTTGTACTTTAGCTCAAGTGCCAGTTAACAGATGCATTTCATTTAACTTGAGGGATTTGTAATTGTCTGCAGCAGTACACAGGCTTGATTAGATACAGTCACAATGCAACAGCACATGGCAGTCCCATTCTAATTTGTTAAGCTTTAATCATGATTGCCAGTATAAAGTAATTGTCTGATTTAATCTGCCAGAGGTTCTAAATCTAGAAATGCAGAGGTGTTCTTTTGTTTTAAAACTAAGTATATCATCATAACACTATGGTAACAAGAGAAAGCTGAAGGATGAAGTTGGCAGGACAATTAAAGAGTGGTATGTCTGCCCAGGTTTCCTGGCTCTGTCCTTGAAGATAATAACATCTCTGAATATTTAACACACTAAAATTCAGGTTAACACCCTGTAAATTTAGTCGTCTCTTCACACTATGTTTGCACTTGTTTAGCAAACTGAAAATAAAGGTCTAAAAGTGTAATACATAAATTGGTTCACAATAAAGTTCCCTAACAAGAATTGAACTGATCTAAGATGGCAAAAAAAGAAGGTCAATCTAGAATTCTCACTCTCTCTCTGAAGTGTTTAACACATTCCTGAAGTGAGAAACCATTATGTCATTCTGAAAAACTGGAGATACCAAAAGGTGAGCAAATGTGTCATAAAAGAATGAAAACCTGGACACGAATATAGGTTAAACTATTCGAAATGTTCCAGAATAAACTTCCCAAGCTGCATTTCTTTTAAATATCCAGGTGAAGAAGACTTTGTCTTCCCGAGCTGCTTGGGAGATTATCTGTGGCCATCAACACCTCAAGCATGTATTTATCTTCAGAAGGTCAAGGTTGATAAGTGTTAAAATCTCCAGAGCTCTTACATCTGCTTCTGATAAGAGCAAAACACTCACTCATCCATGGCAACAATATCACTTAAATCCTTCACTCTGCAAAAATACATTTGTGCACACAGTTCAGATTTCCTAAAATATTCCTTGGATGTTCAAATTGTATACACACGGCTGTGTGAATTCTCACGTTTCTTACTGCAAATACCTACTGGACAAGTGCAAATGAACTTTTTTGTTCCTTTAGGTCATAAGTATAATGAGTGAGATGGTAAGCTGTGATCCATCTAAACTTCCATCACAACAGCAAGTAAATAAAATCAGAGTAAGACTGTTTTCCAATTGACCCACAACTATCAACATCACACTACTTGACTGACAATTCATTCACCCATCTTTCTATAAGACCAACAAACTAGTCAACTGACTGATTAGTCTATTGTTTGATTGGTCAGTCAAACACACAGGGGAGTATAAGAATAAAGGGAAATTGACAAATGAAAAAATATAATCTTCTTTTCTTCACAAATCTTCAAAATTTGTAAGGGACCAGCGACTAGTTGTTCCTTTCACAATCTTTAATAGCTTCGGACACATGAACAAAGGAGCCAATTACAGTGTTTTGATGCCTTGTAAAAAAAAATAAAAATTGCCCCAATGGGGCAATAGACTTTCTGTGTGGAAGAGACTCATTAACATTCGTTGTAATGTGACTATGCGGAAAACGACTGCAAATATTGGAATCTAACAATGGCTAGGTGTGTTCACGTCTGCTTTCATTGTATTTGGTTATTAGTGAAAGAAACCACAAAATGGTTAAAATTATTGAGTCTTTAAATTCAATTATGCAGTACAATTTCCTCTAAATATATTTTGGAGTAGTAGAGGGTGGTACCTCAGAGCAACTCTTCAACACAACAGATCAATAGATGTTTGAGTGTTTGATCGACTGGAAAAACAATGATTTCATTTAACACGAGACACTTTTTCAAATAGCAGGAATAGCATTTTTCAAATTAATTACGTGAAATGTTTGAAATGATACATTTTTATTGACCTTTCTATCTGTTTTCATGCAGAGTATCCATTTTTCACACCACACCTGGATAACAGCCTGACAAAAAAATGGAGGTTTTGCTAATTAACACATAATCTACACTGAAGGCTTATTTCAAAAGTGATTCTTAATTAACACCAAAGAAACTTCATTTAACTGCCCATACTACCCATACTGCCTCATATATTGCGTTTAGGCTGTGAATGATTACCAAAAGATGGCCTCTTCCTGTCCATCTCAAGTTAAGTCTCTGCTCCCTGTCTATTTTCACCTTCTCCATTCACTTTCTTTTATTCCCAGTCTTTTTTTCTAGTAGTGAGATGGACACCTCTCTTCAGTTCTCTGGCTTGCTGAAGCCGCCATCTGTTCTCCAGCACAAGACACGAGGGAGCAGATTGAAGCCTTGAGATTGGAATCAAAAGAACATTGAATGGATTTTTTTTTTCACAATCTAGGCTGCAAATCTGGCAACTGTTGTTTAGGTTCCACACAGCTGCCACTATGGAGGCACCTCTGCAAACAGAGCTTCCTCTAAAATAAATTAGTATGATTGAAATGAATCAATAAATTCGTAAGATTTATACACTTTTAAACAATTTTAATACATGTCCACTAGTTGTTCATGATTCTGCAGCAAAATATCTACTTTAAACCTAGATTTAATGACTATAAACAACGTGAATCCCTCATCAATATTGTCTATAAAACAAAAATATATTGAAATGGTTGAGACCAAGCTAATGGGTATTTTATACAAGCAACGTTTAGTTATTAAATGGTACTGAATTGACAATAAAATTTTTAAATAATGCAAAACGTATACAGAAAAAGGTTAAACTTGAATGAATAAACACTGATATCATTTAGAGTGCCTGCATTTCAAGACTATGAGACAGATCACATGGCGAGCGGTAAAGCAGAAAGAAGTTGACTTGGATATTTGGATGAGTTGATTTGGAGTCTTGGATATTTTTGAGTTTTTGGTTTTAACTTCATTTGGGAAAATACAAATTCTCTGTTCCAAACTTTCATAAAGTACCAGCAAAGCCAGACAAACATAAAACGTTCAAATCCAGATTTGAATATTTAAAGATTTATTTAAAAAAAGTTTTTATTTTTTATTTATTTATTTATTTATTTATTTATTTATTTTTTACCAAAATGCGATAACTCTAGGGCTCGTTTTCACAAAATGCTGTAAATCCAAAGCACCAGTATAAATGTTTAATTTTTTTTAATGTAACTGATCAAAATACAAGCAAGGGGCTGCTCACGTAGAATTCGGTAAAACAGTGCTAGGACCCACAAGCAGATATTGAACTCACTGCTCCAAAGTCTCGGATTTTTCTGATAATTACTAAAAAGTAAAAAAAAAAAAACTAACATTAACATAGCAATGTAACCTCCAGCATCATGTGCATTCCAGTTTCTTACAACATCTCAAAGATTTTTTTTATGTTCAATCAAGCACTTCCAAAAGCTTCAAGAATCCTTAATCTTCAGGACTTAAATCTGAAATCTGGATTGTACCGTTCTTTTCTTGTCTGCCATTGATACTTACACTGAGTGCACGTAACAAGAGCTGACACAGTCAGATCACTGTGCCATTCAAACACCTCTGGGAACGTCTTTATTCTGAAAAACCAAGGGCAGGTTCACATCTCTTCATCCTTGTGTCCTCTTGTCCCTGAAGCCAGTGTGTATATGAGTATGTGTCCTCTGTGGTCTCATCTCACAGAGAGAATGGCCTAAAAAGCGTCTGCTAATCGCCTTCTCTGAGGAGTTCTCCAGACACGCTCCTCATCAAAGAGGCCAGTCTGTGTTAATCAGTTTAAAACACATGTTCCTTCAGCAGGTCCACTGTCAGTGGGCACTTGAGCAAACAGGCACAGACCTCCACACACAACAATGTTAACAACTTAAGGTCGCAAGATTTAGATTGCTATTCTGGCCATTAAAAAAAAAGTAATGAGCAGCTTTGATCCATCTGCCCATATTCTATGGAATCTCTGGAACAGAGTTCTGTCATCTTAAAAACATAGCCGATAAATCAAATTACAACCGCTTAAAAACCAGGTTTTTTGTTATTTTGGAGCGAGCCAAGCCTGCAAAAACAAGCAGCTCATTAGTGCTACATGTGGCTAGCCTGGAGCGACGCACAAGGATGGCACCACACTGTACTCATGGTTCCTCTGAGCATTGAGGGCCTGGCCTAATAAAATGCTAAAACACACCCCGCAGAAAGATGCACTCTGTTGATCATTTGCCTCTCTGCGCCACTTGTGCATAAGCAGAATACGGAAATATGAAACTTTTCTCTCAGCGGGAATCCATGATGAAAGATGGATAGCTAAACTCTGGATTCATTCACAAACTAACTAAAGCTGCCTATAAACTGTGATATGTTCCAGCCTTGAGGAGAACTGAATACGAGATCGTCCAACACATATTTCGGAAATACATTGTGTACAGACATAGCCAAGACATTTAGAGGCAATTTAGCTCACAAACCTGGTTACAAACTGAACAAGATCCAGAGCACAGAGCCGACTCCAAATCAAACACGCTTGAGAGTTAACAATGGCATTTGCCAGCCAATGACAGTGTTAGAACATCCATCACAGTCAAGCAAGTGTCTACATCTAGAATACGTAATGATGCTGCATCTATGTATTATACTACTTAACTAAGAATCTACAATTTCAACTCCTAATCTGCAGAAAAAAAAAAAACATAACAATTAGGGTCCACAGACACTATCACAGCTCTGTTTGGGGGAAAAGAGAACCCGGAGAAGTTGATGCACCATTATGTGGTACTTCAGTAAATTTGCCTAAGAACCAGACCCACAACCTTCTGTGTAGCAATAGTAGCACCATGCTCTGCTTGAACTAATGAACAATCAAGAGTTTTTTTTGTTCAAGACACCATAACTCCATCTTGATAATTCTGAACTCCAAGTTTTATCTCCATGTAATGATTATAAAATTATTACAAATTTTTTGCTGCAAATTTCATGGAGTTGTGCTTAATTTAATGGAGTTATTGTGTTTTGAAAACTAAAGTGGTGTATATCACAGTTTGGAAAACATGGATAAACCAGCCTTAGAGTAATCTGTGTTGTGCGAAAAGTCAGCCAATTACCCCACTAAGAAAACATGAAAGAAAAAATGTAGTTAAAACTACCTTTTAGGTATTCATCAAGGAAATGTATAATTTCAACAACTGCATTTAAATAAATAAGAAATTAAAATGATAGTCTTACATTAATGATATAGTAATGAGTTTATAAAGTATATAAAGTATAAGACTATTGTTTTTTTTATTAAAAATCTACTCAACTCAAAAAATATGTTTTTCAATTAAAATGTTATCTATTAATTGAATTTATGAATGCTCAAAAAACCCTAGCTTCAAAATTCACTAGAAACAACAAAATGAGTGATGTCCAAAACAGACATACTTGACATCCTCTCAAACCAGTTACAAATAGCTGCTGTCTTATGGTTTCTAGCCAAACCAACTATGGCATGGTGTAATTCGGTGTAAGGAGCAGTGTAGGCATGCTTCTCCACTTATCTGAGCAATTATTGAGGCTTCTTTATGCGCAATACCAAATATAGCGCATTTTATTTGCAGAAACCATTTATTTATCCAGCTACACCAACAGACACAAGAGCTGCAGACTCAATCACCTTTTTAGTGGACAAAACAGAAACAATTCGTTTTAAAACATTGACTTTGGTTAAACACAGGCTCATGGTCGAACTCTACATCGGAACTAAATTCAAACGCAATTAGTTCAATCTTGACTTCCCAACTGAATCAAAAGTTACTCAATCCACACAAGAGGGCTGATTCACCCACTCCTCAGCAGAGCTCTTTCAGTGTCATTTAAATCCTTGTCACATGCAACTTCAACAGAGAATTGAAGGTGTGTAACAATGTACAAGCAGTTTATCCTCTAATCCAAATTAATTTGATTGGTAGACAGAGCTTTTAGATGAGTCTGTCCGCTGCCACGGGGGTATTGATGCAACTTTTACCAAGCGAGAGGGTGGGCTATGCAAGAAGCCACAGTGTGCATGCCCTAGCTAAAATAGCATAACAAATGGAGTAATCTCATTTTCTCCATTAGATTTTCATGAACGGCATGAATCAATATCATAGTCAAAAACCACAGACCTACTTTATATTAGAACATGTTTACTTTGAAAACTAGCTAAACCAGCTGTCAGGTGTCAGTTTTTGAAAATTGTTTGAATTGTTACATCTGCATTCCTTCCTCTATTTTATTTTAGACATAGCGTTTACCTATGAGTGTTATTTTCAGGAATATTTTGACCTTAAATAACTAACTCTGAATACTTTTCTTTCTCCATTCTGCTGCCATCAATATTCTTACCTTAATTTGAGTTCGGAAACCAAAAATCCATACCGATGCATGGAGTAAAATCCTGCAAACTTTCTAAAAACAGACTTTAAAGGGCTACGTCTAAATGCTAATTTTGCTATTTCCTTCCAATTTGAGAACGCTTTTCTCTCTAAAGCTCAGAACAAGACCAATCTCTGGCAGCTCCAGCTGTTGCCATAGTTTACGATTAGCTAGGGATGAAGTATTGATCCATTCTGCACATATTTTCTGAAACAATCATCCAAGAAAAATACCACAACGCACTCAAATCACTTTTGTGTAAAGCAGAGAATGCTCAAAAACAGATCCACCGTGCTATTCTGCAGAAACGTTTGGGCAGAAAAGATTGATAAGAATTGTTCTGCCATTAATGGAGCCGAGTAATGAGGCATTTCTGTGACTATTTATATCTCAAACAAAACAGGAATCAGTCACAAAACAAATCTGTGTGAAAAAGCGAATGACAAAGACCCTCCTGCTGTGCTGGCTCGCACACTACATGGGTTGCTAATGGTCTAAAATTTAAATTGAAAATAAAGGGATAATATAACAAAAAGAGTCTCCATTAGAGACTTCTGTTTCTGTTGGAAAGCCCGAATTTAGCAATAATCCCCTACCCCACCTGCACCTAACACATCTACATTGTATCATACACCAGTGAAGGTTAATTTAAACGAAAGCCACAACCCAGATTCTCATTTGTTGCCCCCTTTCTGAAACAGAAAGGCCTGTTTTTGATTTATGTGTTCCGGTTGGGTCCTCTCTTGGTCCGGGTAATGAGAAGAGGAGCAACAGCTCATTAGTGACCCGTCGACCAGCAAACCTTTGCTCTGATGGGCTTGGTTTTGTTGATGGGAGAATTGTTTTCCAGTCAGCACAAATATTTACAGCATGTTCACTTTAGAAGCTTCAAATTGTACATGGGAATTTCGTTTTATAGGCACAGCACAGCAGTTCTGCAAAGTCTATTTTATAAAGAATATATTTGTTGAAAAACTTACCCTCACAAATTTGGTCTCATTCAGAAAAGTGCAATTTGCTAAATATAGACAACAGAAGAAAACTTTGTATGAATCTGAAATCAGCCCATTCAAATCAGTATTTAAAATAAATAACAACTTAAGAACAAAGAAAATAGCTGTTATTAAAAGTGCATGTAATAGAACATTTAGAGTTCCTGACAATAAAACAAAGAAGCAAGCAAACCACCTGAAAAATAACCCCACAACATTATCCCCCTCCACAAAGTAACCCAGTCTTCTTGCAACCACCAAACCCAGACTGCTCAATCACAAATCCAGATCTTTTTTAAGAACTTAGAACTCTTCTTCAGCGCTCTTGAATCATTTGCTGGTATGTGTAACATGACTACTTCTGACACTTGGTGATATTTATATTGGATGCAGATGTTTGACTTGGGAAATTCACTGTAGGAGCGAATGAAAAGGCCACACTACGTTTGTAGGTTTGTAGAGATCAACTCTAGAAAGTACCAAACTCTGTTTAAAATCCCCATAGACATACATTTTCTCTGATCTGTCATTTTTCATGGTCCACTGTGCTGTTACACATTTACTTATAGAACCCCACTGATAGTTGACTGTGGAATATTCCATCATGGAGATAAATTGCAGGACTGGACCTTATTAGCATGCTATCACAATACCAATCTGCAAGCCTAATGCTTGATTTTACACCTTTTGAACTTTTGAATTTGAATGAATACTTTTGCCAATTTGGTGTACATGGCCTTCCTGCAGCTTAGCCAGTAGATCTTTGTTCTTGCAACACCAAAAGCTATGGGTTTGATGAGCATTAGTGTCACACTCAGATTAGGGATGAGGATCCAGACACCATGAGATGGCTTAACCCTTTTTGAGCTTTTTTTTTACTACTTTACATGTTAAAAAATAAATATTTACAAAATTACTTTAGAAAATAAGAAATTACCTTTAAAACGGTTTCATTACATTAAACAATAATTCCACAACAAAGCTAAAATTTATTACTGGAAAGAACTAAAAAAGTGAGAATTAAGTTTTTATTTTTGAAAGTCAATAAACAATGTGAAAAATGTATTGACAAATAAAGTGAGCACCTCTTAAACCTTTACACTGTTCCAGGCACTTGTGTGCCATTGTGCTTTTTTGTGCCATAACTTTGAAAATTACAAGCCCATTTCAGAGGTCTTGTACTTCCAATGATTATCCCTTCTTTTCATCCCTAGATGGCACTGATTTGGGGTCTCTAAAATGAAACTGAAATATTTTCTCACATTTTAGTTTGAATTACCTCACACATTACCTGATATAAATCTTGTAATGTTCATTTAAAACTACCAAAAATTCTAAAGTGAAACACTGATGATCAAGCAGATCATAGCTAGGGCAGACTGGAAAAAGCCTAGACTAGAACAGGTTACAGAATCATAACTTTTAAAGATATAGATAGCACAGAGACCTCACAAAAGACATAAAGAGAAGAAGGTCAACAAAGGCAGGCATTGGTAACTGCATGCGATCAACTAGGGCAGGTGAACATAAGAAAAACTGCACAATGAAAAGAGTTATGAGTCAATTGGTGCAGTGATGAAACCATATTTCTGAAGTTTGAGTACTAACTAAATAAAAATATTAGTCTACTATTTTAGACATCTTAAGTAATCCATTTGTATAAATGATTAGTCTAACTATTACAAATATACAAATACAAAAAAATATAAATAATAATGATAAAAAAATATATATATGATCCATATTCATATCCTGAATGACATAATACATGTAAGCAAGACATTGAGCTTTTATTCACCCAATTATGGGTTGGGTTCATTGGAACTTCGGAGAAAAAGCAAAGATTTAATTTAAACCTAAACTCTTGACTGACAGCAGGCAGACAGTGCCATTTAAGGACCTTTATATCCTTCAAAACCCCAGCCCTGAGCTACTTTTTAATGGCCATTAGGCGCAAGGTTGTTGTGTTACAGTGACCACATTTAGAGACACAAATGTGACAGTAGGAAAATCTAAAAAAGTCGTTTTCCATCTCATTAGGAATCTTAATTCAGACACAAGTAGTATAATACAGGCATTCAACAAATACCAGCTAAACTTTAAATAGACTGTGCAGCTACTTCTTTTTAAAGAATCTCGGTGCACCTGACAGTCTTCCATTAAACTACATTTTGAGAATCCAAGTCAGGCTTTTTATGTCATGGAAAAAGACTCAGTGTCACAGTTGCTGATAAGGAAGGCTACACTGCAATCGTTCTATCTTTAAAGCAACTTCGTTTGATTTATATCTACAAAGTGGTGTAAAGACTCGCATAGTTTTCATTAACATGAGTTAATACTTAATTTAAATAAACTGATAGAAAAAAAAACATTGAGTCTATGCCATGGGGTGTCAAACTTACTTCCCTCCTTCAACAGACATAGATCTGCAGCTTTCAAATAAGCCTCAAGGACTTAGGAAGCTTATCAGCTGAGTTTAGTTAAGGTTGGAGCTAAATTGTGCAGGTCCTCCTGGAATTTAGTTAGTCACCACTGTTCTAGGACAATGAATCTTGCTCGGTGTGTGAAAGGGCCTTGATATGTATCCCAGACGAGCCCCAAATCCCAACCCATGATGGCTCTAAAGGTAAGAAGTTGCATGAATAGTACTAATAAAATGATTAAAAAAAACTCCAACCCAATAAAGACATGTTAACAAAATAATGTGATAAAAACATTTAGAAATCCTTGTTCAAGTGAGCTCTTGTACAAAAGCTAAAAAAAAACCATCAAAGAGACGGAAAGTTCTTTTCTCTAAACAAATCTTTCTTTCAGCTTTTTTCTTTGAGTTTCTATTTTTTCTCTGAGTGTCTATTCTTCACATCCTGAGTTTGACTGTTGAATATTGTATGACCCGTCATTAGCTGTCAGATCAATACAGCATCCGTCCATCAAGCGTCACATCCATTTATAAAATTACTATTGAAGAAATTATAGTAATTCAGATGCATATATTTGAATGTTGTTGCTGACAATGCTACATTTTGATTATTCATTAGGTTGTTTGCTAATCACATTAGCTTCGACAATCTTTTCTCTCCCACAGCAGAGAGGCAGAAAGTAATACATTTGTTTTCATTATTCTTGTTGCTTAAAGGCATTTCATCATTAACATTCATTCTGGGAGATGGAAAAACAAATCTAATAAAGCTTATATTCCTTTTCTCTTGCCAAGATCTTTTTTTTAAGTATAGTTAATTATTCCTGGAGTAAACAATTGCCACATTTGCTTCTAGAAACAAGTATTTATGGCAGGAGACAGCCAAGTTTTTCAAGCCAATTTCAAACATTTAATTGTTTTGTTAAATGAAATGGATAATGATGGAGTCATTGTGTTGAAAGCCTGCAGAAGTACTTTGACTCCATTTATTTATAGGACATTTTCACACAACCGCAGCAACTACATATTCTCAGTTCCAAGTAGATTATTTTTTTGTGATTATTTAAAATGTAGATTCTCCCTGAAGGATCTCAGGGAGAAGGTGGAGCAGTACCTAATGGAAATGTCTGGTAATCATCTCCTCAATTCCTACTATACATTGAAATAGGGCAAAGGTAAAAAAGGGGGCCAAAAGAATCTTTCCATTGCGTTTCTTTGATCTGAACAAATGTGATATTGACGTAACTGGGAAATGAGAACTGACTGCTATGGAGAACCATCAGAGAAGGCACAGCAAAGTTTAAGCACAACCAAATCCCAAAGTCTAACCAAAAAAAACACAGCGATGCAAAAAGTAGAGGAAACACCTCATTGATGAACAATGAATCTTGCTCAGTCAGCTCAGCCCAAAAACCTGAAAATTAGCAATGAGACCATCATACTGAACCCCAAAAAGATTGCCAAACAGATTCTCACTGAAAGCACCAAAACCCATCATACCAAAACAATGATTTGGACTGGTTGTATTTATTCCATTCATTTGTTGTCCTAAACAAACCTATTTTGCTATTCGACAAGGTCTGGATTGTCTTCCTGAACTCTGTCTCTGCGCTCTAATCTGAGTTACTGTTAACTGATTTGGTGACTTAGGTGAACTTATTATCAGACACAAAGCTGACTCTTTTCTTGTTTTCCTGGGTTAGTCCTCATGTGAACCATAGAGGACTTGATGGTTTTTGGAATTGCACTTGGGCATAAAGTTTCTGTAATTTTCCCTACTGCTTGACAATTTTTTGCTTTAAGTAACTATGCAAGACTGTCTTTATCTTTACTTAGCTCATATTCATATTTCATTTTATGATATGAATTCTAGTTATCAAATAGGGCTACCAGCCGTGTACCAACTGGACTTCAGCAAAAATGTTAGGAGATTGTAGAATGGATTCAAATGTGGGGGAAGACAGTCCAATTATTAAAATAGTCTTTTATTAACTAAAAAGTCAGATGAATTATAAGATGCCACTATCTTGTGATCTTCTTCAAATAGAACTAATATTATACAGCAAAAAATAAACCATTGAGCTGTAATCTTTCTATACAGGACAACAGGAATATTGACAAAACAAGACTCAAAGAAACTGGACACTGAGTATGTTCATAGGCACGGACTACAGCATAGAAATAACCAGACGAGTATAAACAATTGATGACAGGATAGTAATTAGAACCTGTTAGAATAGCGAGCATGCCCAAACAAATGAGAGTAATGATCTGATAGGGGCTCATGAGAATGAAAACCAGGGGCAGAACTAGATGAGCTAAGTGAAAGCAGGTGCTGCAGAACACAAAATTCAAGGAGGGAAAAACTCCAGAGAAAGTCTGGCAACAACACAACGGATGGTCCCAAACCCAATAAGAACACAAGGAATTCCATGACTGAACTCTGACCATAAACATATCTCAGGTGACTAGATCTTCACTGGGAGAAAGCCAAGGATTTGTGGTACTGTCGACAAGGCGAAAGGGATCTACCGTAAAAAGTTACCTAAAAAAAGTGATTTCACACTTTTTCTCTGCATAATTTACTTTCAGTTAACCTGAAAATAGAGAAAATTTAGAATTAAAATTTAAAATGTAGTATCTATAAATAGTTTTTTACAATGGTGCACTGTATACAACAGTTATTTTACACCATAAAAGTATGTGAAACTTTTGGTTTGCTTGTTTGTTTCATTTTTGATGTAAGCATGTATTTTGTTATTTTATCTATTGCGAAAAGCCACTTTGCAATTGAATGCATTCATGAGAGATCAACTCTACAGAATAAATCTGAACTGAATTTTAATATACAGACTTTTACCACCTGCTCTTTCAACTGCAAATGTTCTTAGCAGAAATATATTTAATGCAATTGAAATTAAAACTCCTGCAATGTAAATGTCCTCCTGTTTTCGATTGTCACCATAATGGAACACCATTGTTGAAGCAGAATTGTGCTCGAGGCAGAGTCAGTTTGATAACTGCAGCTAAGCAGGGACACCAAAACGTGACGTATTATGATAAAACAACCCCATTACACATTATTACCCATGACTATTAAAACTGTGTTCCAGATCTATAATTTACCTCAAGGGTCTGACTAAATCATCACATCAACATTTTCTGTGGCACTTTACACACAAGAGCTGATGACACACATTTTTGATACTTGTCAGAAAAGCTTTAATTACAATCATTTGAGAATGAATACTAACTAATAAACATACACAAAGCCATTTCACAAATTACGAGCAAATAATAAAAAACAAAACATTGCTAGATTCCTCATTTAGAATGCTGATGTTTGCCTCTAGAATTCCCTTAGAGCAAGCACTACACCAAAAAGCATCCAGCTGAAATGTCCTATTGCCTTCTGGATGACATTAGAGCCTATCTTTCACTGATAGTGTGACCCTTGGTGATCCATTACTTGCGCATCGGCTAGCAGCACTCTCAGCAAACAGTGAAAAAACCTTTTAGTACCTGTTTCTCAGAAAACGCTTTGAGCTTCTATGATGGCCACAATAGTTTGTCTATGCATGAAAATCACACTGAAATGAAAATATAGGTTGGGATTCTATTTATGTTTTTTACTTATGCATCAATTAAAGGTAAAAATGTTTAGGGTATCTAATGAAGCCATTCCTTTTTGCTGTTAACATTGATGACAACTTTAAAATGTGTGATTGTGGCTAGGGTTGCCAGATATATTCATTTCAAACTAAAAATATTATATTTGCCACTTTCCCTCCAAATACACAAATAGTTTATTATTGTTAAAACAAACCTTCCCAAGATTCTCAAAATGAATTAAAGCTGCAAGCAGTGATCAAAGAGCTCGAGCACCTGCAGTGTAAACGCCCCTCAGTGGCCACTATGCAATATGACCAATCCTTATTTAGAAGATTGAGAATTTTTAAAATGATTGAACAATACTGGGAAAATAAATAATGAAAACCACATCCCAAAGTGTCATGACCCCCAGACAGCGCTAATGAGTCTAAATATTTATGAGTGTAAATATTGTAGTATTATTTTGGCCAATATGCTTGTCACATATGTAAAAATTGGTAAATAAAAAAGTACCTTATCAATGTTACATGTTGTATTTCCTGTGGCCAGCTGGTGGTACATACATAGTTTAACAAAGCTTCACAGCTTAACATACAACATATCTTAAGATAAGATTGATGGATTTTTGAGGTGAACAGATACAATATCTAGGAGGACTTTGTTAAAGTTGCAAAGGTGCCATTCTTGTTTTTTTTGGGGTTTTTCCAAAATATTTCACTTCCTGTTGCTTTCGGAAACTCACTCCAATAGACTTTTGTGTAGGTCTTAGGCCATTTAATCCAAATTTCAAACGTGTAATTCAAACAAAGTTTGAAATGGCAGGTGTAACAACAGAAAATGTCATCTTCCACGTGGCCACTATGTGGTGTTACAACTAGCCCCATAGTCTGCAATAAATCTGTGTTCAAACATGGACCCATAATACAAATTTCATACCAATTGGACATTGTAAGGCAGAAAAAATTAAGCTTCCTGTTTTATTGCGAAACATGGAAATTCAAAAGAGACTGTAAGAGTTTGATGGTGATCAAATACAAATTCTAGTAAGAGTTTGATAAAGTATGAGGCCTGGAATCAAACTAAATTTGCCAAACAAGAGTGTACCCTCACCTCTCAGCGAAGTGAGCTGGAGGCCTCCTCAGCAGGCCCCTTCAAAACACAATCAGATATAAATTTTCACCAGTTCTGATCTGTGAGTAAAATTCTATTTAGGCCCTCAAAAATGCACTGAAAGTCACGAAATAATAACTCTCTGAGCAATTACAATAGGGTTCTACGCACATCTGTGGTTAAGCCCTAATAAAAAAAAAAAAAAAAAAAAACATTAAGGCTTGATGAACAAACCAGCTATGGCTATATGCACAAAACCCAATAGTTTCCAAGTATTGCTTATATAATAAATTATATAAACCCATTAAACTAATGTAGGAAACAAAGTAGTCATTATAATTCAGCAAACTGTTAATGATTAGCACCGCTGGCGTTAGGGCAACCCCAGTTCTCCCAGAAGCTCTTGAGGATCTGATCTTGTGTTAGTGAGAGCTGTCACTCTGCAGAATCAAATCCTAGCGCTCATGCAGCACAGCAGATAACAGGAATGCATTGTCCACCAGGGTCTTTAGAGGCTCCGAATGAGCTGTCAAATGAGGCAGCACTAACTCCGCTAATCCGCCATCTGAGGAAAAGCCAGTGCCAAATGTAGTAAACAAATAAATAAAGACATTAAAATAGAATCACAAGTGTGATTAATCGATTTGAAAGTCACAAGCGGTCTGGTATACACTTTGAAGTAATGTTTGCACTCGTACACAAGCAAAAACACTTTTTAGCACCTGTCCAAAGCCAACTGGATTAGTTTAAAAAAAAAAAAAAAAAAAACATGTTGCCGCAATACTCATGGTTACACAAAAGAGGAAATATTTTTGTTGTCAATTAGAACAATGATTACTACAAAGGCATGTGTTCTTACCGGTGTACAATAATGTGATTGCAGCGTGTGATGTCATTTAAGTCACAGCAAAAGCATATGCACCTCAAAGA
This sequence comes from Danionella cerebrum, assembly GCA_007224835.1. Lineage (NCBI taxonomy): Eukaryota > Metazoa > Chordata > Actinopteri > Cypriniformes > Danionidae > Danionella > Danionella cerebrum. Next base: position 40,305 of record SRMA01025832.1, on the reverse strand, counting down.
TGTTGATAACATGTTGCTCAAAACAAAATGCAGCTGCTGTCCTGAAGTCTAAAAATAAACCAAGATTATAAAACTTTCTGAAGAAATTGGCAGAGTGGGGTTGCTATGCAAAACCAGTTTCTAAGTAATTAAAGGGAAAACAGACATATAAAAAATGTTCACTGACTGCTTTGGAGAAATTTTATGTCAGTGCAATTTAAATACTAATATTTCTACAAGCACCAACATGGCCAAAATACTGTGGCTGGTAAGAACAGAAGTGGCGGTTTAGAGCATATTTATGGGTATATAAATGAATCAAACTTGTCTATTTGCATTTGAGAACAAGTCTGGAGTCTTTGGGGCCATAGCTGTAGAACTGGGCTCAAGCTAAACCATTTGAAGAACTGTGTGGCAAAGATCAGCTAAGTTTCCAGGAACTTGAGTTTAAATTGGTTAATAAGATAATGCTACCTGGTTATTTTGTAAATGGCTACTCTCATCACAGCTAATGCTAATGGCTCATTTATAATCTAAATAGTTATAAAGGAAGGAACGAAGGAAGGAAGGCAAAGTTCTTACTCCCCATGAGGTGTAAAGGTGCATTTGTTACCTGCACCAAACTGTAAGCTAACCATTAGCATGCTAGCATGTCTAAAGACATTACCCTCAGCCTTGCAATTTTTAACAAAAAGCAATGTCTGTATTTGATTATACATTTTTATTACTGAGTAATGTACATGGATAAATAAATATCTTCTCTATTTGTCTCAACAATTCATCACTTTTTGTCTATTAGATAATTCAAATAGCCATGAAGATGCAACATGTTGCCATACCAAGAGTGTTATTAGCCACGTTGCTACCACAGCATAGTGTTTAAAGAGGACTAATGTGGCATATGTGGAGGAAGACTTATTTGGAGAGAAATCATTGCCTATTACAACTTTATTAAAAACCTTTATCTATAGTTGTTGAGCCGTGAAAAGTAAATCCCTCACTTCATTTCCACTCAAGCAAGAACATAAAAATTGAATGAATTAAATGCGAGTAACAATGATAGCACAAAGGAATGAGCTGTAAACTAAATATAAAAAAACTGTAAGCGTCTCTTCAGCACGTAGCTAATTTGCCTGCTTTAATAATAACTGAAATAAAATGTGCACATCGCTACTTGTATGGAATAACTGTGATAAATGAAGAATGTATATGTGCAAAAGCCTCATAAATTCAAATTGTTTTGTACAATGATGATGTATAACAGGAAACTTAGAGGTAAATTAAATCTTGTGTTGGTTACACAACATTTTCAGAGTTTTTGGGAACTTTATAAACCATTCAATATTAATAATAATGTGTGATAGAACATGATTCAAGCACTAGATTCATTATCACCCAGTGTCTGTTATTGTCTCTTCAAAAGCTGTAAAAATCTCTGTGCTTGTTTTAAGAAAAGCAATTGTCTTTAATCCTCTCACATACTTGTCGCTTTCTTCGTATCAGTCTTCCAAACTAAAGCAATGCCCTCAGAAACGACACAGTTTAGCACCTTCTGGACAAAATAAGTCATTTATAAATAATTTCAATCAATTGAAACCTCAAACATTTCAAAGGCAGTTTGTAGCAAGCTCCATACCTCTGAAATCTCGTCTTGTACAGCCTCGAGAAAGACCCAGAACTGAGGTCGTTTCAGTTAAATTAACCAATTACCCCTCCCTGGTTCAAACTCAAATAAAGAGCAGCAATTGTCGATCCTCCAGAGTGTGAACAGAGAGAGCTTCTGATCTCTCTCGCCCTTCAGGTACCTCTGTCAATTCACCCCACAGCCTATTTTGAAGGAAACTAATAATTTAGCTCATACAAACTAAAAGGCAGGCTTTGAGCTGTGATTACATACATTACGAGGTTATCGAGTGTAATGGTTTCCAGGGACAAATAAAAGGTTGCCGTTGTTCATTTTTTAACTCACGACACATCACGACTCATTTATTATTTTTGAGGACAAACTGTATATTAAATATGAGAGAAAAAAATAAATAAATCATGTACACTGTCTACTGGCTGCAGCATTGACTTGAGATTTCTATCAGCGATATATCATCACTACGAACACCATCGCCTTCGAAAATGAAGCCAATGAAGAAATTGATCGAGTATGTCATTGAGATGAGTTTTAGATTGTAAGCAATTTTAGATATGACTTTCACAGCTATTCTATGCTGGTCAGAGTACATTTATTAGTGTTCGATTTACTCTAATGACCAAAACTCTCTGTAACACTGTGATATCATCTCTCTGTCAGTCAATCCACTAGATTGGACAGATACAAATGTCTTATTTTTGTATTTGTGTGTATTTTCTTTTAATTGATGTACACTTGAGCTCCACCCCAGCCATATTTATGTAAATTCCAGTTCGAAGGTTGCCGGTTCAAGGCCTGCTGGTTATTTTGTATATTCTGCTGGTTACTAATGTATGGTCAACACTCTCATATGTAATGACTGTAACATATTCTAGATAAGGATAGTTTCGTTTTAAGGGCTACGTAGAAGTCAAAAACAAACAAAAAGTCCTTGAAAAATGACATTTGGAACACATTTATATTCAGTAATATTCTAGAGGTTATAGTAGGTCACAATAATACAGATCAAGCTTGCATTCCTGCACTTTTTCAGCATGAAGCCAGAATTCCTCAATCAGCCTCCAACGTTGTACCATTGAAATATAGCCATCGCAAACACTCCAGCAGTGATGAAAACATGTCGTTTTCTGAACTCACCGTTCTCTGTGTTTTCATGCTCGGTGTCTGTAAGGGTGAGGTTGGAGTTGGCCCGGCTAGACAGGCAAGAGCTGCGGCCTGATTTGGGGTTTCCGCGGCCCCAGAGACGAACAGCGTGCTCAGGGGACATGATGCCGTCTGTTTCTGTGTCAGCGTCAGAGCCCACGCTCATTGAGTAGTCACGGTGGGGAAGGCCCATTTCTGTCCTGTACGCTGTCATGTGTGGAGGCCCAGGATCTCCAAAGGCCATGTCTCTGAGAGAAAAGTCCGCCCCTGAAACAGAACACAAGGACAGAGTGAGATGCAGACGAGAGCAGACTAAAGTAGAAGGACAGCGACTAAATGCATTTAGGCATGTCGACATGTTCAAGATGAAGGCATCAGAATTGGGAAGAAAGGTGATTTAAGTGACTTTGATGATCGTATGGTTGTTGGTGCTGATCTACTGTGATTTTCACACACAACCGTCTCAAGGGTTTACAGAGAGTGGTCTGAAAAAAGAGAAAATATCCAGCGAGCAGAAGTTTTGGGTTCAAAGGTATTATTGATGCCATAGATCGGCTAAGAACAGGAAACTGAGGCTATAAGTCTCACCAAAATTAGGCAATAAAAGACTGGAAAAACGTTTCCCAGTCTGATGAGTCTCGAGTTCTGCTGACACATTCATAGGGTCAGAATTATAGGGTGGGGGTTCTTGGGACACTTTGGGCCCATTAGTACCAAGAGAGCATTGTGTCAACACCACAACCTACGTGAGTATTGTTGCTAACCATCTTCATAGTCAAGCAGGTCAGTTTAACTAATTGGTGCCATGACCCGGACAGAAAGGCGGGTGACTGTCAAGCAAAAAAAAAAAAAAAATACATAAGACATACAAATAAACATCATTTATCAGGTCTCAGGAAATTAGCAACGATTAAATTTAGAAGATATTTGTATTTAGTCTCTTAAAGAAGGAAAAACAATGGCCTCACAATAATATCGATGATTCCTAAATTGCCAGCAAGTTTCCAATTTATAAAACTAGCTGATAATTAGTCAACTGTTAAACGCCTAATGAGAAGTTAAGTTTCAAAAAGCTATACTCAAACCCACTTGAGAACGCTCAGCATGCTCTCTTGTCTGCTGAAGGCCGAAGGTATGAGAAAGTGGTAGCCGCATGGATGGAGTTAACGACAAATTACAGATTTATGTCCGACCGTGAGTGCTGTAATAGTTAGCGTGCATGAGAGCAACAATGCATTTGGTATTCATGGAGGGGAAGTGGATATTTTTTCAGGTCACCATCAACTGGACACATTAGAAGGTCATAAAAGACATCAGCAAATCAGCATTCATGGCACCCCCCTCTCATTAAAGTCCCAGCACGCTAATGGCAGAGCTGCAGCAGCACATTCAGCTTCCCTTTTATCTCTCCCGTTTTAGATACTGCTTTTGCAAAGCGGCTGGAATATATTAGAGACAGATCAAATCCTCACCACAGTCTCTCTTAATTGCTAGAACGTGATCAGTCCGAGAGCCTTTCTGAGAGATAAGCGAGAGATGCCCACTCCTCCACTAAAGGATATGACAGGTTCATGTTGGCAAACATGTAATAGATGTGATTTAATATAAAGTGGTAAAATGACCAAGAGTTCCACTCAGTTAAGCAAATGCTATGGAGAAAGTTCATGTGTGAGGGATAGGAAAAGCAGATTAGTAAAACCAGAGAACTTTTAGTTTTAAACAAATACACTCCGAGCTAGCTTCATGCCACTTCCTTGACACCATGTAGCATCTATGGAGCCGTTCATCAAAGGAACACTCCACTTTTTTTACATGCTAAATCTCATATCATACTTGTATGTATACATCATATATGTATCATATATGTATCATATATGTATACATATTATACATATTATATCGGAAACTAGCATACTGGAGATAGCATGTTTAGCATTAGCTTAGCCTAGATCATTGAATCCAATTAGACCAGTAGCATTTTAGCTTAAAATTATCAAAGGGTTTTATATCCTCAAACCCTCTGAGACGACTTCTACTTTGACAGGCTCCTGCTGGGCTCCTACTTGAGGGCTTTGAGGGTCCCACTGGGGTTTGAGTTTTACATCCTCACTTTCTGCTGATAGTTGGTGTAGTATCAGATTTTCTGCATGAGAAATACACTTCCAAAAATACTGTCAAATTCAGCAAATCAGAAGAAAACATTACTCATGCAACATATGAAAGTTATGAATCTACTCTCTATTGTTGAAAGTAATGAACCATCCTAAATCCCCCAGAAGCAGCTGCTCTGTACAACCCTACTGGCTGACAACATAAACTCTGCTGGTCATGTAAACAAGCATTCCGGTTTGTTTTGTTAATGCAACCTCTACTGGCGATATACTAGCAAACAAATCATAAACCTAGGCCTCTACACGCCGATCCGAAATGAGTTTCACACAAATGCCAGGGTGCACTTATTCTGGTTTGAGGAAATATTGATGCAATGACACTCCCTGCCTAAAGATGGTGTTTGTGGTACAACAGATGCACTCCACTTCACACAGGGAAACAGGAAAGAAGAGGACGCCGACGAAGAAAACATCCTGGAAGTTTAGAAGTTTATAGTGTTGGTGGCTGATCTATTTGACAAAAATGTGGAGAAAAGATTTGTGGCATGCTATGCCTGTTCTGTTTTCTGTGCGAAGTCGCTATGAAAATGTGGGATGAGCCTCCATGCGGCTCTTTTACGTCTTACTCACGTCATCGAAAGAGCCAGCTTTCATCAGTCTTTCTCCTTGTGAAAAACTGTAGTGCAAAACTCTTTTTCGCTGTGTCTTCCAGCACTCTGACTTGAGAGAGTAGTAGGGGAGTTGAGGAGGAGCCATGAATCTCTGTGAGCTGCGCGTCTGCTCCTACAGTCAGGCTGGCTCGGGGCTAGTGTTGGCTATCGCTACCCTGGTGTAGACTGGCGTGGGATTGGACGCTCACCACTTTGTTCTTTTTTGTCATGTCTGCCTCCATTTTCATTTTTTTTTTACCTTTGAGCTGTTTAATAAATGTAATTATTTTGGTCCAAATTTTTTTTCGCTCTTTTTGTCATGGTCTTTGAGCCGGGTCATGACAGTTAACACCACTCGTTTAGTCAGATGTGTGATGTCTCATTGGCGCCCATGGTTTTCAATTGAGGCAAAACTTCAGACCGAAACTTCGTACCGAAAACTTGAAATGGTATGTAGAGACATTTACTCTAATAACAAACCCATCTTTGTTAAAAGCCCCTTAAATGGAGGCATGTTTCATGAAGTTAATACATTGTAATGGGTCAAAGTTTTGAAATATTGATTCAAACTAAACATGGATATAGAGCCTGCTTCTCATTTTAGGCTATTTTTCTAAATCACAGAGGGAATTCTGCGTGCATTTGGCAATAACACCAAGTGATGGAAAGCAAATATGCCAGACCTGGCCTGCTGAACTCCTGGGGTTGGTGGTGCAGCAGCTCTTTGCCCCGGGTGCTGTAGGTGTGTCTGGGTTCCTGCTCAAAGGCTTTAAGGGTCTCGCTGGAGCTGTAGGATTTGGGGTTAAGCTTTCCATCCTCACTCTCCGCAGAAGAGCTGGTGTAGCGCCGATCTGTGTCCCGTCTGGAGGTCAGAGAGCGGTAGGGTCTGCGCTCCTTGACTTCCATCACTGCTGTGAGTGTGTTTGTGCGTGTGTCTCAGCAGTGAAGAAGGGAAAGAGCCTCTTCAGTCCATCAGATTCTGCATGAGAAAAAGATGGGGAGAAAGAGATTGTTAGCATAAGTCTCTAACAATTTAATCTACAAGCGAGGTGCATTTTTATCATTCAGTACATTCATTTTTTGAGAATTTTCAGTTGCCGTACATTAAGTTATTTCTTACTTAAAGGATTTTTTTTAAATAAATGAGTTGAATGATCTGCTAAATCACCTCCAAAAAGTATATTGTTCTTAACCCTCAAACCTGCAGCACATAATTTTTACTTTAATTTACACAAATTTATTGTATTGCATTAAATGAACTAATCACATGCATTTATTTTGTTAAATAAAAGGAGCTAAATTTCAATGAAGGCTGCATAAAAGAATGAATAACCATTTGAAATGGCACACTTGCATAATTTTCATTATACAAAACACTGTTGGGGACCTGTGCTGCACGTTCAGGTTTAAAGTATGTGAAAATGTATTTTCTCCTACTAGCGAATCTGAAGTGTGGGTCAAGCTAAACTTCTTGATAACATGATACAAAGCAGGGAAAATTGGGAGGAAATGGAAGGAAAGAGATACGACGAAGGTAGGTCACATGATACTGACAAATATAAATGGTGTACGGCGGAACTAAGTTTGTATTCACACCATATAACAGGCTCTTTATTAGAATCAAAAACTAGTACCTTGTACACAGACTGCATATAACATTGAAACCTGGATCACCTCAGAGATGATCACCCAACTCTGATGTGCACCCTTTTCCCATTTTTGATGACATTATATTATGCAAAAATGATGAAAGGAAGTCGATAAAACCACCTCAGTTTTTAAAAAAAATCTGCTGTGAACCACTGTGAAAGATCTAAGGAGAAAATAGATGTATATACATAAGTTGAAGCAAAGTGTGCTATATTACATTCTTTGGTTTGGATTCTAGAGACAAGTTAGACCATCCTGTCAATATTAAAGGGTTATACACAACATTTTCTGATCTTAGGCAGCATGGTGACTCTCCAAGTAAGAAGCTAGATGTTTCCTGTAGAACTGGCATGTTTTCCCTGTGTTCACGTGAGTTTCCTCTGGGAATAAAGGTTTCTTCCCAGAATCCAAAAACCTACTTCAGGTGAAATTGAATCAGAGGGAATGTGAGGGTGAGTGAAAGTGGCCCCTTTGTATAACCTTTGTGCAAGAAGGAATATTTCTTCTAAATTCTATACTATTAAAAAAAAAACACAATGAGAGCAACACATGGGCTTTAGACACCAGAGGACATTGTGTTTGTCCACATCAAGATCCTAAAGGACGCCATAAAAATTGCAGATTTTTAGAAAATCCATTAAAGCCTTTCTCTGAGCTGGGTGACATTATATGCAGCACTGCAGCATCTAAAAAACAGCCTCCGCTTCGATCAAATACAGCACAACAAATCTTCTGGCCATAAAGTTTATGACTGAAATCCCCCTGGCTGTGTTTTTACCACGCTGCAGAGATAAACGCAGCTCTTCCAGAAGATTCTGAAGGTGTTTGCTATGCGGTTTATACCTGAACATGAGCCACACTGCTGCCAATCCCAAGAGTACATCTTGTTCTAATAGGAATGAGATATTTGCTCTCCGCTAAGTTGTGTGAGATGTTATTGTAAAACGACGATTTTTAAAATAAGATCTTTTATATGTTATATGGGGTAGTAATATAATCATAAATAATCATTTTTGTCCTGTTGATTTTATACCGTTAATACATTTAATACAATAATTTCACTTTTAAAAATTCTAGCCCAGACAAAAATCTATTTTAAACTCATAAAATTCAAGTACATAATTCAATACAGTGGAATCTATACAAATATTATCATATGAGAATGACATTTGGAATTGCAAGGGCAAAGAATCTGCATCCTCGTCTGCTTCATTAATATTCCAGTCTCATCACAAATCCTCATTACGGAGCAAACAGCATGAGAAACACTTCAGAACACTGGCTAATCTGCTCAAACACATGCATCGCTGGAACTAAATCACACATTTCAGCATTTGAAAAAAACTAAATGGAGCTATGGACTTTAAAATGTTTATTCTTTTTTTTATTTTTCTTAAAAAAGTAAGCTATTGATGTAGACGAATAAAACCCAAGCAAGTACGGTGAGAACTCCTCCAAGAAAGGCCACAGGCTGACCTCGAACCAGCAACCTTCTTACTGAAATACCACCGTGCTGTTCCACACAATAAATTAATGTTGTATTTTTCTGTATATTTTATATTCTTACGTGTACTGTTTATCTCTTCTTAATTAATAAATTTTCAATGTACGTACACGTATGTATGTATTTTTAATGAAATGTTGTTTTATCTCAATTTAGTTTCATTTATGGAAGTATTTGTTTATTTTTCTTTTTTACAAAATGTGTTAATTCATTATTTTTATTATTTAATTTTAATATAATATTATAACTATTTATGTATGCATACATTGTTTTATTTATTTGTTTCTGAATGTATTTCTTTACATTTGTTTTATTTTCTTTGCTGGTTGGTTTGTACATTATTTCACCTTTTAAACAAATAAGGTGTTAATTTTAAACACCTTTTCAAAACTAAACTTTCCTTTTTTTTTTGCAGTGAATGTTAGAATATTGATGACTAGATTTCATTTAAACACAAAGATTTTTATATACAGATCCTAAAGAAAATGACGAGTTGAGCAGGTAATTGTTACGTAAATCAAATGAAATCCAATCAAGGATTACAAATCAAGTCACTAATCAAAAACGCAAAGCTTAATTATAATTAAATTAGATTCCAGATCCTCTTTCAGAGTCAGACAATATGTCATTTTACAGCAGATAAGCTCTTTAACACCCCTGTTATATAAATATGAGTTTTCAGCATTATAATCCGCACTAACCTCCAACTAACCCCCCCCCTTAAACAGCCGCTTTGCTGTGAAGTCGAGGTCAGCCTTTGTCCAGACTGGCAGCTGAAAAGATGTCTATGATTAATGACTCGGAGACCTCTGATCCTGGACGAAAACAGGAGGCCGGATCCACACACAGGCCAGTGTTTTTAGCGAACTCATTTCTGCCCATTTATAAAGAGTCTTTAAGCTTATGCTAATAAGCCAAGAGACAATAGAGCCTTTATGGGACACTCAGGGGGTTTTGTCTTAATTTCCAATTCCCTGGGTTTATTGAATCGGCAGAGATTTTTGGCATATGTAGAGTTCTTGATTATGCGAGGTCCCGTGTGTGTACCTTTGGGGCCATGGGAACATGCTCGTGCTTTTCAGGCTTTGACGCTGTGACAGCTGACGGCGAGTGCTAGTGCACATCTGTGAAAGGGAGGACGAGTTTGAGTGACATCGCACTGCGACAAGCCACAACATCATTCTGCTGATGGTGTGCCCAAACCTCCAAGTTAGATAATTTCATAATCTCAAAGTGCCTGTGCTGATGTCAAGTGGTGGCAAGACTTCATTTTATTTTAAAATATATCTACTTTATTATAAGAGATTATGTTTCTTGAGATATTATCATCAGAATCATCCTCACTTCCAAACTATTTTATCACTCCTTCCTGAAAAAAGCATAGAAGCACACAAATATGTACAAAGTATGCATTAATAAAATGGTAAAATGGACTATATAAGTTCGCCCCTCTGTATAAATGCAAGGTGTCTGCAGAACCTCATTAAATTTGAATAATTTCTTCTTCCCAAAACTTCATTGTCCCAATGTGTGGACAGTGAAGTTTTCCAGTTCATTCCAATTCAAAGATTTAACAGACAAAATCTGTCTTCAGTGTCTGTGTCTGAATAATTGTATAACTTTTCTAAAAATAACTTAAGTTTTATAGAGCACATTTGTTATTAAATCATAATAGCATGCTCATGATATTAATATCTTGAACATATTCAAGTCTATGTGGTCTCTTTTCTCTGTAGTCACTCAGTAAATTGGCCTCTACCAATTTTTACAAACGATATTTAAGGAACTAGTTGATCTTGTCAGTCTTTTGTATTGACTGCAGCAGCATTTCTGAGTAAGCTTCAATTGAACAAATACATCCTGGTGTATTTGGGGTCTTAATGAAATGTTATCGACTTGTTTATTGGAAATGCAATGAAGACCACTCCTGGTTGCTCAGCTTTGCCTCTGTTTCCTTTCATTCCAGTTCATTTTAAACACAGCAGGGACAAAGCACTCTGAGAAAAGAAGCCAACACTATGCATCAACAAACCTATCAAAAAGATCTAATATAAAACTGAACCCATATTTAAGTCAAGCACTGGGTTAAAATGTAAAAATCCTACTGGATTCAAAATGGATTAAAATAATCCAGGATTTCACAGTGTATTGATCGACACGCATTCAAAGAGGCAGAATGAAGCTTAGAAAAGCTGATGGCTAAACTTCACATCGATACATGCTTGTGAAAAGGAAATAATGTTTTGATAACAACATCTGTATCCCACTGGAGTAACTAGCATGGCATTGGTTAGACTTTCACCCACTGTTACCCCTTTTGAAGTCTCTGCATGCATTGGTGTGTGTGCCAATCACACCAGCTGTTTAATTACATAGGGGAGATGCAACCCACTTATTATTCAATTTTGATTTCAAATGTAATGTCATTTTTACTCTCTTTCTGGTTAATTGACATTTTGAATATTAAACTATTCTAGATGAAGAATACAATCTGTTTATTTTTATTTAGTGACATTGGCTCCCATCATCACAGAAACTTGAGCTTATCTCTGCATTTAGCAATGATACATGTTGCAAGCACTATTGCTAATATCTCGGATAACATGAACACTTTCTAAAGTGGCCCTTGTGACACGTATTAAAGTATACTATAGTATAGTGCTACTACTAGTGTAGGCCATTCTACTGCCTTACACTAAATGCTAAATGTTGCATATATCCTTCTGTTTAACTTTCATTTACACAATCTTTCTACATTTACTGTAGCTTGGGCATATTGGGGCATTATTGTAGCCTGTCCATGTTTCAGTTTTTATGGATTGTATGGTTGTAATCCCTTTGCAAGTGCATTTTGGGGGTCTCTCTATATCATTTTCTCTGTTGTGTTTGCACACACACTTCCAAATTTACGTCATTAAAAATAAACCTTGTGTTGGTGCTGATTTTTTTACACATTGAATCCGTTCTCTGAATATCTGAATGCTTTTTTCCTGTTTACACTACCTTTGAACAGATCTGATCTGGGCCACGTTCTATAAATAAACAGAAGCCAAATTGGGTCCTGGTTTGAGTCATACACAGAACAGTGTTATGAGTGAAAGTTTACATGTTCTTGTAATGTTTGTACGATTCTCCATTTTATTTATGGGCCCTAACCATGCTGTCAGTTTGATTGATGACTATAAAAAAAAGAGTTTGAATTAACATAGTGAATGAATATGCGATTTCTTTATACACTAACAGATTGTCTATTTAGAAACCATAATAGGCTATGGCAGACAAAACAATGTATGTTAATCATATATATATATATATATATATATATATATATATATATATATATATATATATATATATAAACGTTTAGGAAACGTGTCACACACTAAACAAATGCAACAGATATGAAATTGCAGCAAGTTAAAATAAGAAAAATATTGGACTTTTTACCTGAGTGTAAAAAAACCTATTTGCAGCAAGAAAAAAAACACAAAAAGTCATTCGCGTGAATAGCCCTGTGAAAATGGGGGTATAGATCACCCTATTCCTATGAACTGTATTCATTCTTTTACCCACTGGTTTCCTCTGTGGGTCACGGAGGTCTCTAGTGCCAGTCCATCCAAAAAAACATTTTAGACTGTAATTACAAAAAAAGAAAACATACTGCAATGCTTACTTCTCTTAAAATGATCCATGAAGGTCTGTAATAGCCCCAAATCGAATAATCAATACCCAATAAACTAAACATTCGCGTAAAACATTTGCGTATATAAAATGTTGCATGGCTTTTGTTATATTTGTTGGAGAAAAGGAATTGAATACATATAAAATACCACCACACAGTGTTACATGATCATCAACAACTGTAGCACTTCCCTTCCAAAGCCTCGAGGCCTCAGGGAGAAGAGTATGTGAGTGCATCTACAGGGATCAGTGGCTGAAGGATGGGGGCTCAGGCCTGCTGTGGTATTATCAGAGGTCCATGTCTCATGTGGGTGCCACATACAGCCCTCCTACGATGCCTCAGATGAAAGAGTACCATCTATATGCAAATGCTTTCGCTCTATTCTTGCAACAATTAGTGTGTGGCAGTGTGGAAGTGAAGCTATTGAGTTCTGAAAGCCAGAGCGTTCATCTATCTCTTCCACCACTGCCTCTCTGATTTGTCTGCATTCTTAATAATCATGCAGTTCAATTGTTTTAGGTGATTAAATGGCACCGGGTATTACATAGCAACCTTTCAGGGGATTACAACAATCAATGTGGCTTGCTGAACTACAACCCAGACATAAAAGGAACATTTACAGGCTTGTTTGGCAATGATTTATCATTACTCCAAGTTTTAGAGTCACAGATTCTTCAAAAACCAATCTAAGGCAGGTAAAATTGCTGAAAATATTTCTTTCCAGACATTTTTCACTGTGGTAAAATGTCTATATCACATCAGACTGAATGCTGACCCCTTGACACTTGGTAATGCAGCAAGGTCAGATCCATCAGGAAAGTGTGCCTTGGGAAATGCAAAAAGAACATTTCCTTGTGTGATTGAAATGTACGAAGCTTATTTGAATGAGGTCAGAAACCATATCATTAAAGATGTATATAAGCTCATTCTCCATCTCTCCCTGAGATAATACTTAGCAATCTACCATTTTATATGCTATTGAGCGGTTCTTCAGTTCTGGTGCCCACCGTTAGCATTAGCCTAGCTTAGAACATTCAATTAGGCCATTTCTGTACAAAAGGATCAAAAAGTTACAGCTTTAATACAGCTTATTTTTAGAGTTGCATTATATTGAAAGACAGATTTTTTTTTATTCAGATTTTCAATGAATTAAGCTAAAATTGCTATAGTCAGATCTGGAGAACATTTGAATAGATTTCTGAAAAAATGTAGATAATTTGACTATCTCTGGGGAATATGGAGGGTGTCAACAAACTGTACCTTAAAAAGTACCTTAAAATAAGTTATTTGTGAGCTGTTGTTCAAATACAAGATATGCTATAGCCTGCCCGTCATAGCATGCCCAGGACAAAGTCTCTCATGAAGTTAACTCCCACTGATGCATTTCTTTTAGCTTTACATTTAGTCAGTATTTATTCAGTGGCGGTTTTAGTAAAAAGCTTTGCTGATTCATCAATTATCACTTTAAGGGCAGGTTTTAGCAACACCAGTTCGTGCAGTTAACTCTTCACCGACTCTCCAAAGCATGATCACATGGGTTAAAAGTAGTGCATTCAATGTTCCAGAACAGTGAACAGGTCGAGTGAGAGTTAAAAGAATTCAAGCCCTAATCTAATGTTCCAGAGATATCCTCCACACTAGGACTGGTTAACGAGCCTGTTAGAGTCTTAGTTGAGTTTTTGAGCTCCTCCTACTCACAGGCAAACAATAGCACTGTTGGATTCAGAGAGTAGGATCTCGATTGATTCCCTGCAGGTTTTAAAGTGTGCTCGAATCTGCAGGCGAGTGCCTCATTCGGCCTTCTCCCCATCTCTCGAGGTTCATTCTCATGCTTGTCCTGTGCTGGAAAGCCTGCTGGCACAACAGAGAGTCTTGCTTTCAATGGGCAGAGCCAGAGGTTTATTGGCGCGGGGGCTGCTATTGATGTGATCATGCATGTGTGTAAGAGACCTTCTCCTTCTGCGAGCACAAAAAGGACTCCAGCAAGCATTCAGAGCAGAATATGTAAAAGCTTGGAGGTAAACGGAAATAGCCAATAGGAATACTCCATTTGCAGAATGCTGAGATGCAACGGTTTCTGGGCATTCAATTTGGTTCTGTAAATAGCCAGTTTTTGAAAATGGGGAAAAGGTTTCAATTCATGTAATCTAGGCTTTGTTTGAGTCCCTGACAATGTCGTGTTCTGAAAACAACCAAATGTTACAGAACATAGTGGGCTGAGTAGAAGCCAGATGCAGGCAGAAATGCATTATAGAAATGTATTATAGTTCATTTCTGGCAAACATACTTCCAAAAATCCTACACTCAATATTTTTGGACATGTTTACTATAACATTTATACATATTTAGAGATGAACAAAATCTATTTTTAATTTTGGTGTGTCCAGAGTTTATTCACATTTGAAAAAATAAAAAAAAAAAAACACCTCAGAGTGTAGCATAGGCCCACTTTTGTTTTCGCTCTACAACAGTTAAATCAACCCTGCAAGGCAACCTACTCCAATATATGTTTGAGTTTAGAGATTCAGTCTAATTGAACCATCAGCAGCTATGATATCAGGTGATGTCAAACCTGTATTCCCAAAGTCTTAGTTTCTTCATTGTAGTCGCATGCTGTTTCTTGTAACTGTCCAGGTTTTTATGTGTTTATAAAGACAAGACGTCTACGACCCGATATGATTTCAGAGTTGTAATCGACTAGTTTGGTATGTAAGGGCTGAGCATTGATTATCCCGTTTATGCCATGGTCATTTGCCAACACAAAGATGTTGCAATTATTATTAATATCTATGGCTGTAATAAGCGAATGGAATTATAGTTATTTTAGTTAGTTAGCTCACAAATGAAAACACACAAAAAATATTGCCATGGATTCTTTAATTTTGGGATGTGTATCCCCTTAACTGTTACACCAGTGTCCATATGTTTACCATAGCCTATAATTTTACAGTTTTAACAGCTACTGTGCGCCTGATATGTTTAATAAATATTGTGTAATTTTTTTATTAGCATATAGCTAGAACATAGGAAAACAATGGTAACGTTCAAGCTAATCTCATTACATAATTGACTTTTATGGTTAAGACTATGCATATATGATTTTAAAAACGGTTTATTGACATGAAGCAGCTATTACTGATGGGTCTGAGGGTTTGAGAAATGTCGAAATGCATTCTATTCCCTCTCGCATTTGTGAAAGTGGGTGATGTCGGTTGGTGAGCTCTGACACTGTCTCTTAGAGTCCAATGAGCACCTGTCTTACTGAAGCCTTACCGTAGAGATGCCGCATCTGTTCAAATCCACAAATCCAGTAAAATTACTCAGCGCATAGGTGGTAAATCAACTGGATTTAAGATATTTGACTATGTAAGCCAGAGGCGTGGGGCAAGAAAAAATGGCAGCATCAAAAAAAATAAGACAAAATCAGATTTATAAAACTGTTCGTATGCAAAGTTGCACGCAATCTTGCTTTTAGAAATCACAGATGGGACGCAAACGTGTACAGTTCAGCACGTTTTGCCATTTGCCAACAGTATCCTTTAAGAAGGAACTTTTTTTAGGAACTGTACTTTTTTCTGTAATACTGTGAAATAGACAAAGAAGAAAAACTCTGTAAATCTTTTACAAACTGCTGAACTTGAACAATTCTTGGACTCCTAGACCCAATAACATTCATTTTTTTTAATTTATTTATTTTACTTTTTTTTTGCTCATTTAGGTTTGTTCTGTATTCTTTCATGTATGCTCAGTTTGTGTCTGCATGTACAATATATCACATGTGTACTTGCCATTTACTATGTATTTGTTTGGAAATAAAAATAAAAACACTGCCATGTTGTAACTTTTCGGCAACTATTAGTATAATTTTTAACACTTTGTCAGCTTAACAAATATTATCGCCGTATTTCACCCAAATAGAATTTTATATTAGTAAAATTCATAGAATTTGTATTAGTATTTGTAGTTTCACTTATCAAATTCATAGGCATTTTAGTGCCTTATGCATTTCAAAATGTAATTTTCAAGATTGGTTTGATATAAGGTGTGATTTAAAAGTCACAAATTATGTTAAATATATATAAAAATATACTGAATTCCACTTTACCCCTACAACAACTTAAATATTTGGTTCATCCACATCCAAAGAATGCGTGAATGTGTGATCATTGCAAACACTCAAGAGAGATGAAGCACCGGATGGGTGCAGTGGTGTTCTTGTGTCGTTAGTATGTTAATGTGGTCGCTAACAGAGCTGCGTGATTAATCGATTCATTTCCGTTCAACAGCGAAGAAACGTAACTTCCAAATGACCATGATTTGCATGTTTATTAGACCTTTGATTATCATAGAGGAAATTCAGAGCTGGGTTTGACCTGGAGAAAAGCCCTTGTGTACAGATATCAACAAGATAAATACAATCCTTGTTTATATGCCTCAGGACTGATGCTCAGAGCCAATACGATGGATTTACCCCTGGTTTCGTCGTATAAATATCATTCCGATCCAAAGCACTATAAAAACGTTTAGCATATGAGCAACAGTACGTAACAATGATGGCTCACACACCACTGATGGACACTTACTAAATGATGCTGTTGCGGTATTAGGGGGAGGTGGGTGTTCTATGCCACTCCAGCTCATTAGTGAGCGATTAGCTCTCATTACGCCCCTATGGCCAGGCTTGGCTTGATTTATAACCCCATAAGGCTTGAGAGCAATCTTAATACTCGCTTAAGCAATAATCAACTGCTTATAATCCCTCAGCACTGAGCTTAGAATCCCACAAATCCTACAGTCGTGAGAAGAGAATGGCCGTCACACTGCAGCGTTGTCCTTGAAAACACTGTAGATGTGGCTGGATTTTCCTTTTTATGCAAATCAGTGTTAAGTTCTACAGAATGGTTGTTTAATCTAATCTTTAGGTGTAAAATCAAATATTCTATTAAAATATTGACTGGGTTTCAAATATTAATATGCAGAGATATGCCAAGGTTTGTGCCTGTTTTTCAATCTTTCAAAGCCTCATTCCCAAAAATGAATAAAACACATCTTCCTCAAAGATAGGGAGACCCTAATAAATGATGCAAAACTGAATTGTAGGCATCACAGATCATTAGTAGGAAAGGCATGTGGATATTTTATACACTGAAGATTATTCATTAATTTATTTTCCAACACATATTTTCATGGGGGTCTACCGGTTCCTATCTCCAGTGCACATTGGGTGAGAGGCGGGGATACACCCTAGACAGGTCGCCAGTCCATCGCAGGGCAACATTCACTCACACACATACAAAAGGAGAATTTAGATTATTTGTTTTCGGAGTTGTGGGGGAAACCAGAGTACCCGGAGGTACCCACGCATGCATGGGGAGAACATGCAAACTCCTTCTAGAAAGGTCACCGGCGAGCCTTGAACTGGCAATCTTCTAAATGGAAGGCCACAGAGCTGGAAGGCCACACTGCGCCACCGTACCGCCCGACTGAAGATTAATAAGGAATAAATAAATCATCCAAAAATAAATCCAGTGTCCATTTTTTGTGTGTGTTTTTTTTTTCTTTTCTTTTCAAAATTATCCATTGAAATTCAAAAAGAAAAAAATGAGCTGGCAACAACAAGAGTGAACATTGAGAACAATGGACAAAGGAAAGTAATCACTCAAGGTTTCTGGTCATGTGACATTCTACATAAAACCTATTAAATTACGCTTAATGTCATTATGCTTAGTTCACCATTCTGTTCAATACTGCATCAATTATTCAATACAATAATATGTGTGTCCAGTGTTTTTTTTTCTTTTTCTCATTTTTTTGTTTATGTTTAAGTTTATAATACCTGCACACTCAGGCCCTGTACCCAGTTATTTTTTTAAACAGTTACGCTGACCGCAGCTCTGTGTTCTTGTGCATTTTCACAGTCAAGGTGAATCGTATTTGATAAAATCCCCACCCAGAGTACATTTGTACAGGGCAACCAGAGTATTTATTTTTTTTTGTCTGGGGGTGGGGTCTGTGTTGTCGTCATGCTGGGTAACTGCTGTGTTCAGTAGCCAGAGTAACGGCCAGAGTAATGAAGTGAGGAAGTGAGGACTACCTTGCTGTTTATTCCACTATTGTAGCTTAGGGTATGTACAGGATTAAATGTGCATGTTTCCTATTTGATCACCGAACAGAGATGCTTGTGTTTTTCCTCACGCAGTGCTAAATAATCATTTTTAAAACGCCATAAATCAATTGCAACCTGTTGGTTTGGTAGAGTCATTACAGCGTTTCAGGGGTGGATTCCTTACAGAGTTTCCGTGGGGATGTTTTTTTTCTAAGTTTTCACAAAACCCTGGGTTTATGCGGACATGGTCTCAGATGTGTCATGCACATAATTCTCACACACAATTCTAAAAAGACAGTGTGCATTAAAATGCAGAGGATTTCTGCCAAATTTACCAGCTGGCTCAAAGCAAATTTTTTGGTATAGTTGTACTTTGCAAAATTTGGAATTTGGAACCAACTAAAAATGTCAGGAACTCAATTTAGTGCACCTTAACTAGGCAACAGTCTTGGAAACCTGGGGCTCGGTACAGGATGCCTTGTTCCTGTTAAAGGGATGTAGCACTGAATATATTTCACTTCACACCAGCAGAGTTTAAAAATACTTTCTAGATGTGCAAAGGATCTGCTAGTGATGGGCCGTCAGATGTCTTCCTGCTTGGCAGACCTGCTCTCCTTGTGAATGCTATTCTCTCTTGGTAGTGTTTGCTTTCTAATGGATTTGTGGCAGCTGGAAGGCAGAGATGTTGTGGCTATGAATGTGTGACATGAAGTAGGAGACAACTCTGCCATTCTAAACATATCTCATAAATGGAAGCTAGGAGAAAACCAACACACTTGATTTTTCTGATGCTTATAAGAGAACAGTGCCTTCACCTCCGTTTCAAACGACTAGAGAAGTGATTATAAATGAAAACATGGTCTAATAGGTTTCAGTTCAACCTATGGCAGATATATTTATAAAATCACAATGAAGCAACTTTCATTTCTGAAGACACTTAAAACACCAAGAGCATCTCAAGAGAGCCTTTTATCCAATGCAAAAACAAACAATAAAGGATGCTTTATTTAGATGAAGCATTAATAACGCTGACCTCTTTAAAACCAAAACTATATTTCATACTTCTAAATATCTATGTTTTTAACAAGAACGCTGATGGGAAGCAGGACCATAAAGGAGCAATATGGTTGGGGTTTGCTGAGTAATTCTTTGTTATCTGTGATATTGAAACCCAGATCTGTCAAGAAGTGAGCCAAAGAAGCTCTGTTTGCTAGGATAAGCTTTAAGCACATCAAAACCCAACTTAGCCTGAATGCTAATGTTTGAGAGTGGGTACCTTTACACGATTACACTACATATCTACATTCTTAGAACAAATTAATGGTAATATTGTGCAATTTTTACATTTGCTTCTTCTATGTGTGATGAGACACTGGTGTTTACCGTTGACAGACATTATACCATTATGGCATGGCCTTAAAGGGTGTGCTAGGAGAGGAAGGGGATGATTGTCTCTACCTTGACAGAGGTTAGAGTGTGTGACACCGACAGCATGGTAAAAGCCTTGCAGAGGTTCCAGGGTGCGACAGATCCTTGATGCACAACGGTCTATCGCAGCTGCCAATGGACCCTTCAGGCAACACACCTAATAGGTTCCGACCCAGAGAACCAGCACCCAGGATCGACTCAGCCAATGCTGGGATCCCCAGGTTTTACTGCCCTGCATCGAACCCTGCAGACTGGTGTGCAGAGGCACTTTCACCCAAGACGCTGCACTCATGCAGTCAGAACAAAGCAATTTACTTCTATTTATTTCAAAGGTGAATAAAATACCCACTTGGGCTTTGTCCTTGTCTCTCTTGACATACGTAATATGTTTTTGTTTTGTTTTTTTCTGCTGCTATCCGTATTATTACAGATTGTTACAAAAAAAATTGCTGAATGGCCGGTTTTTAAATTAAACAACTGCACTTGAACTTGTCAACCTGATGTGGTCAGATAGAGATTTTTGCATCTGAAATCCTTAAATCAACTTTTGAACCTTTTATCATTTCAGAATTAAAACGGAAGCATGAATGCTATTAAATTCAAACTGCAAAAGCATTCTGCTCTGATGAAAAATCCTCCTCATGACACCCAGCAGGATGGGTCTGAATGTGGTGGTGATAAAAGCTCAAATCTCTGCCCAGCTTTGCCCCACCACTGGGTGAATATCTCACACTGTGCCAGGCAGAAAGCTTTTTATGGAGATCTCAGCCTCTGCGTGCTCCCACACACATTTACCCATGGACACTGTGTGGACCGAACACCACTTTAGCACCCAGGGGTTTCATGCAGTGTTTTGTGCTGGTGGGGGCTTGGGTTTTTTTTGACAAAAACAACCTAAAATGGATATAGAGAAACATAACGAGGATATATACAGAAGATAAACAAACAGACAGACAGAAAAAGCATAATTCACTATACATACAATTTAATTAACAATTCCTAAAACTGATTATTTCCCAACATACTGTGGGCCAGTTGTGGGTGGTACTTCTAGGAGAGCTCAGTGCGTTGGGACTTTAGACGACAACAGCACAGTGTCAGTTTCCCACTCTCGCTTTCATCATAATGATAAAATGAGGGCCAGAAGCTCTGCCCCAAATTTTCTGGAGCTACTCTGCCCTGAAAGCAGACAGGCAAACAGACGCCTCTCTGTGACAGCTTGATGTACTACCCAGCTTCATGTTTCCACCAGTAATGAAAAGCCAAGCTGAAAATTGAGTCAGTACACCTGTATTTTCATGCCAACTGTCACAAAAAATGTACTACGTTCAACACTCTGCAGATATTTATTCTTTCACAAAATGCAATAAAAGGGTGTATTACATACACGTGAAAGTGGTGCCTGGTTTCTTTTGTGGCCAAGGTTTGACCATAAAAGCAAAACACCCTGGACAGGTCACCAGTCCATCTCAAGCCAAAAAAGCTATGTTCTAAAAACGGTCTGAAAGTGCCAGGTATTGGGCCTGGCATTGGTGGAAAATGGGGCAGAACTCAATCGCATGGTTCAGTAGGTCCAGTTTATTGTAGTGATGTGTCGTTCAAGAACAATTCGTTCTTTTTGAACGAATCTTTAATGTGACTCCGTAGGAACGAGTCGTGTTGGACAGGGATTCGTTCATTGGTGCATGCGCATCATTCTTGTGGTTTTCCGAGCGTAACCCTTTCATCATTAATGACAGAAGACCAAAAAGACCCAAAGGTCTCTAAAGATGAACTAATCTTTTCTGTTTCCGAAGATTAGGTCTTTTTGCGAGTCTCCGGGTCATTTCGTTCTTTTGTCACGTGACCGCACCACAACGTTAGGCAATTTCAGTATGCAAATATTTGTTCATGATTAGTGAAAGATTACTATTATTTTTATATTTATTACTACTACTGCTATTAACAGTTTTTGATGCTCAACACATAATGTGTTAATAAAGACTTAATTTGTTCATCAAATCATTTTCAGAGACAAGGCTTTTGTGTTTATTGTGATTTAAGTGCATTTTAATCTTCATTATAACTTATAATGTAACTTGCCAATGATATGTAATAACTTTTAACTAAATATCTTTTATGCATTTGATTCTTGAATTTATTAAGTTGATATATAATAAGTCAATCAGTGTAAAGATCGTCAGTGCATTGTTTGTAGAATATGATGTTTCAGATATTATAAATACTTTATACACACTCTTGGATTGTTTATTTTTTTAAATACAACCTTAAAAAGATAAATCAAAATATACTTATATAACAGAAGACATTTAAAGTGCAAAACAAGCTGTAAAGTTATACAAATAAGTAAGTTTTAAAATAAATAACATGTTTGTGCCAAAAGAGCTATATAATTATAATGACAAATAAAAAATAAATTAGAATCAAAAGATGCTAAATAACATTAACATATCAACACTAAAATCACAATGTAACAAACAAATTATTGGACATCTAGCAAATTATGAGCCGGAAAGAGAAAAGACCGAAAGGACCCGGAGACTCGCAAAAAGACCTAATCTTTTCGGGTTCCGGCTCATGGCCACTCCGTAATGTTAACCAATGCAGCAAGAGCCGGAAAGAGAAAAGACCGAAAGGACCCGAAGAAGCAAAAAGAACAAATCTTTTCGGATCCCGGCACTATAGCGGTCATGTGACAAAAGTGCTAAAGAAGCCAGTCTGGACTGAGTGCACGGACTGCACACGTTAACATCAGAGAGAAGTAATTTTGTGTCGAACAAAAGCGATTTAAACCTAAAGAAGACAGATCAGAGGTTGGGTAAACCAGACTAAAAGACCCAGGTAGGCTTTAGTAATATATTTATATTCATTTTAAATTTAGCATTTATAGTTTTGTCTTATTTGTAGTGTGATTCGTGTCTGTGTATATAACGGTAGTAGATGTGGAAGTAACACACAACATTTATTGATATTTTAGTAAAATGAACGAAATGACTCGGAAAAAGATCCGTTCATTTTACTGAACAAGACCCAAAGAACCGAATCCATAAAATGATCCAAACTTCCCATCACTAGATTATTGTACATAAAAACCTGTGTTGAGGGAAACACTTCACTTAATATAATCTCAAAAACAACCAAAAAGTTACTACAACACAACAGATCTGGAACACAAAATAGGAAAAACCAAAGTCAGATCACATGAGACATCAAACACATTAGATCGCTTCGCTAGCAACCATAAAAGGAGAAAATACCAAATAAGGAGTCAGAATAGAAACAATCACAATGAAAAGTTCTGATCAGTGTAATCCTGTGCAGAGGGGATTAAATACAGACACTGACCGTGAACACCTGGGAACGGCAACGAGAAGGAGGTGAAAGTAATTTAACAAAAAAGAGCGTGGAGAACATGGAGAGACATGAACACAAACAAAGCAAATGTGCAGGTATGCATGTGTGCAGAATCAGAAAACATGGTGACAAGGAAAATGAGAACTGAGAAGAAGAAGAGACACAGGAAAACTGGACATTGGAGAACCAGGGTATGACATTACCCCTCTCCTTAAGGGTGGATTCCAGACAGCAAAAAAGACCAGAGATGGAACCAAAAACATAGCCAGAAGACCTATAACCCAACAAGGGGGCAAGAGCACTGAGAAAGAAATAAGAAAGGTGAGGCTGGGTCTAGAGCAGTGATTCCCAAACTTTTTCCAGGCATGCACTGCTTTAGACACTTCAGCCTCAGTCGCATACCCCCTGCTACCAATGCCTCAATAAAAACTATACACTTGATTATTTTTCAATAACAAAAATGAATCACAAATAATGATTCTGTTGAGCAACGGGTTCTCTTTCATAAGTGAAACTCTCTGTTTAACGTGATGTATGTTCTTGGTCAGAAACTCACAGAGATCAGCACTTTTGTTTTTTTTCACTCGTTTCTCATTTCCATATACCGGTAAATGAATAGTAATGTAAAACAAATATGTTTTATTTGCATTTAATTAAATTGGCATGGCACAAATTAATATTGACTCTGAGTTTTTCCAGTAAGTTTTTGTAAAAACTGGGTAATCATTTTTAATGAAAAGAAAAAAAGTCACAGTCTGTGTCTTTCTCGTTCTACAGTTGCTAGTATATCTCTTTTTCTCTTGTACTTTGTAAAGAAACTGTTTCACTGTGTTTCACTGTGGTTGTATTGTGTTTAAATACATACATTTGGCACGAATAAGGAGCTTTTTCAAAATAAAGAAATATTGGGAAAAACTGGTAAAAATTGCTGGTAATTTGTCTCTGCTCTGTCGCAAATAAGGCATGCGCTCGGATTGTGCGCTTTTTAAGGCACCTCGCTCTGGCGCGAAAACATTAATCTAAATGTCGGGATGCTTGTCATTTCTCAAGAGGATTCATCCCGACCATTTTCTTCCCAGTGCAGTAGTGTTTTATATGTTCCTAGTTTCTGTTTTATTTTAGTCATTGTTGTTCATTATGTGGAGTAGTTAACAGTATTTGTTTTAGTAAAATAATTAGATATTTTAATTGCGAGAGTCCTGTGAATAGTTGGATTTTCTAGCAACCTGAAATTGAGAACTGTACCGCCCACATCTGCATTCACTCAATATATAATATTATAAATACAGGGATAGAGATCTATATCTCTATAAGGCTGTACTGGTCAGACACTAACAATGAACTGCGCCATCAGCTCCTCAAGTTGTGCATGCCGGTCGCTCTTTACGTCAAACTTATACTACTCTTGATAAAAAAAAATGACATTATGATTTTCCTGCCATTCTCTCACATACCCCTTTGGGCCTTTCGCGTACCACCATTTGGGAACCTCTGGTCTAGGGAATACTCTAGATGGCATGACACCCATACAACTCAAATAAGCCTACTGCCATTGGGCTAATATAAGGCAACCATCAATGAGCTGTCAATCACATGATCTCGCCTAGTTTTTTTAGGGTAAAATTGAAGGATCATGAACCAACCGAAAATAAACTTTAATTCCAAAAATCTATTTACCCACTGTATAGATTACTTTGGAGAACCATTAAAACCATTTTCTGCTTTTACCCATAGACTCACATAGGCCGGAAATCATTCTCCAACCAGCAACATGGGGGCGATCGCTGCGGTTTGGCTTCACTCCGCCGGCCATGTGAGACACACTTGGTCTTGGGCCATCCAGCAGTAGCTGGCCGTTCTCTATGAAATCGTGCATCTGAAGTGGGCTTGCCATTGATTAAGCGGCTGTCTTCCGGGGAAAATGCTGCAGGTGCTTGGAAGACTGGTTTCTTGGTCTGAGAATCTGATACATTTGGTGTCTAGAATCTGCTTTTAATCCTCGCGATTTAAGAAACTGATTTCAGTATTCTGTGTAGCTAGCTGTGTCTTACATTTTAAACCTGTTATTAGCAAAAGTTTGTAAGGCCAAGGCACTTTTGCTCACCTTCCACTTTCTCTCTCATTTTTCACAGCCACACCCAATCCACTCTCTCTCTGGGCAGCTGTTCACACCCATTTTCAGGAGCATTGTTTTAAAAAGCTTAAAAAAAAACTTCAAAAGAAAGACTACCAGCAGATACTTTAATGGCCGTACTGCTACCTGACCTAAAAGCTGCATTTAATATTTTAGAGCTTTTGGCTGCACGAGATTCACTTATTTTTCTACAAGTGACTCAGAATTGCAGGAGTAACTAATAAAGAACAGCTGTGTGATGTAGGCTGTCTTTGCAAAAATCTCAGATTTAAATAGTATGCCAAAGCCAAAAGATGCACATATGCCATTCTCATCCATTTATATTGAGCATCTGCTGCAACCAAAATAAGATTTCAGAAAGCTTTGCAAATTGTAACAAGACATGACAGAGCCGTGCGTTCCACATGTCTTATAATCTAATGAGTCTGCATTGAAGCTCTTCAATGTAAAGGTCTGATGGTGACATCACCATCTAAACAAATGCATTACAGTATTAAGCACCCTCCAGGATGATTGACAGCCATGCGCACTCTCACTAATACCTAGCATGGTTGTTCACCCACCCTAACAAAAACTAATCAGAGATTGCTTTGTGTGCTTCTTTCTTTAGATCTTGGCTATGGGTCCGTGACAGAGTAAGGTCCTTTTAAGCACCAGGTCAGCACACTGTATCTTTTATATATTAATCTAATTCCACCAGCAAATTAGGATTGATCACTGCAGTCCTCATCCTGGATCTAATCAGGAGAGAGAGCTTGCCACAACGTTCCAGAAATATCAAACATGAAAAGTAGTGAGTGGCTGCAACACCGAGGGGGAAATCCGATTACCCCTCCCACCCACCGGTCTCTCTCTCCACAGGTGTGTTTTCAGTCTGCCGCATACCAGGCTGACAGAGCGCCAACAAAACCCTTTCCTCTGCTATTGTCCCTCGCCAATGGGGCCAACAGGCTCCTTAAGAGCAGCAGTGGAGGGTCTTTGGTAGCAGGAGATTATTGGCAATTGGGCGGAAGAATCCACTCAGGCTGAACAGATAGAAATGATTCTGGGAGTCTGGGACACAACCGTAAGAATGATCTGAGTTATAAGAAATCAAAGGATTGCGGTTTTGAAAAGCAGAAAAATCAAATCACAGTTACAAAAGCAGAAACAACACTTGCCAAAGCTTCTTTGTGAGGGATGAGTGCATAACTACTTACACTGGTTTAGAACCATCTAATGACTTTGAATTAGAAATGATCCGCTAATACAGTGTTTCAAATAGTACCGGTGTATGGAAAGGAAAACCTGATGGTTTCTAAAATGAAGGTGCAGCAAATAGTACTGCTGCCAATAATTCTGGTCTGCCACCAGTTTAACACCAGTATGTGGATTTCCCGGGTGGAGCTTGAATTGGTTTCCAAAAAACATTTTGGAGGTTAATCTAAATTCCCGTAGGAGTGAATTTGTGACTGATAAGGTGGTTTAAGTTGGTTCAGGGTATACCCCACTGGTTGCCCAATGTGGACTGGAGATAACACCAGCAGTACCTTGTGGGCCTGACAAGGTGGGTTGAGAAAATAGAAGGACCAATGCCAAATAGAATTATATGAATTGGACACTTTTAACGGTCACTTAAAAGGGTGACTTTGTATTTAAGAAACAAAGTCACAACTGAACAATTGGCGTAGTGTGAAAACAAAAGTAATATGAAAATATAATATAACAAAAAATAACAAACAAAAAGAAAAAAAAGCACAGTCATGTGACTAATACGTTATTCAAAAGATTTCCCTTAATTCCCTTTTATTCAAATGTACAAAACGATCCCATACAAGAAACTATGTTCTGTGATGGACTGGCAACCTATCCAGGTTGTAGCTGGAGACAGGCACCAGCAGACCAGTGACCTTGAAAGTGAATAAGCGGGTTAGAAGATAAATGAATGAATGAATTAATTAATTAATGAAACTATGTTACTTTGTGATACGTTGAATTCTTGATAATTCAATACGAAGCAACTTTTACAATCACAAAATTACTAAAAAGTTAGGTAGACTATACCCTGTTACAGTTAGATGAGTTACATTCGTTAATTATATATTTAAGGAATAATCAATACCCGGCATGTTTTAAAACACATAATGTGGAGGCAAAGAAGCACTAGATGGAACAATATCAATGTAGCTTTTAGATATTAAAAGTGAACAATCCAAACCAGGTTGCCATCCAATCAGAATCCAGTAAACAGAGAGATGATGGCATAAATATTTTTAAAAATGCTGCCTTTGTTCGGTCTTATTTCTAGCGCAAACTAAAGCCAGCAAAAACAATGTAAGCAACTTTGAGCAGATGGTCTGCAAATTTTAAGATAAAATGCCTTTTCAGAAAGAAATGCACCAGTCACCGGATCATTGTTTTGGCAGGTTGTGCTGAGTTTCCACTTCATTGTCATCTTTGTGTTCCTGTGTCTGTGTGTCTAAAAGTTAATGGAGCATAAAATGATTGAAAATAAAGTAATTGAAGGACTCCTAAAGGGATGAGTGAGATGAGATGAAGAGGCTGTTAATGATAAACACATACTCATTTATCTGCAGTGCTGTTCAGCTGAAGTCCAATACTAATTAATCAGGGCTGACGTGTGCCAGGTTTTAGCAAAGAGAAACAGTTGCTGTCAATCTACAATCCACAAACAGATTACAAATCAAGTCCCTTGGAGCATTACAAAGAGATCAAGTATAATGCACATCAGATGCGAGTGACCCGGGAGACACCTGAAACAAAGGTAGGACACTGACTGAACCAGTGAGCCTAACAAATCCAGAACTCAACACCATGTCCTCCTCCCTGAGCAACAGAAGATCTAGCTAGTTGTAAAATTCATTTGGTTGCAGCACATGAATCACTTCCAGCAGACTTGTGCCGGCTCAAGCCATAAATGAGCATACAATGTACAAAAGCAGAAGTTCATTTATACAATGCATAACATAAATCACTCACTGCAAACCAACGTATTAAAAGGTAGGGACTAAAAATCCTATGGGTGTCCTTTCTCTACCGCCCACGCTTCTATAAAACTAGTGGTTCCTAGTGAGCAGAAGCCTGAATCCCATGGCTGTACTTTGCATTAATTAACTCATTCACTACAGCCCTTGAAGGCCCTCAAGCCCCTTCATGCTCTTTAGACTCATTCACGATCTAAAAAATAGCTTTGTGGTGTATACGGTTCCGTTATGATTTTTGTCCACCAAAATTGCAAAATATAAAGGTTTCATTCATATTTAGGCCTGGGAAGTTTTGAAAAAGTCTTTTATTTTCTATAGAGGGGCTATTCTAGTTAAACCAAGCGTGTAGAGATGAAGCTCCTGGAACTCCTTGAAAAGCCACAATAGCTCAAATCATAAGGTTTTACCTCACTTACAAAGGTAAGCCCCTTTTACTTATGGACAAAAAGAAGAGCACATCGGAACCAAAGAGAAAAAAGCTTTTCAAGGGTGTTCATTGTCTTGACCAAA
The DNA here is from genome assembly GCA_007224835.1 of Danionella cerebrum. Taxonomy (NCBI): domain Eukaryota; kingdom Metazoa; phylum Chordata; class Actinopteri; order Cypriniformes; family Danionidae; genus Danionella; species Danionella cerebrum. Next base: position 11,428 of record SRMA01025832.1, on the reverse strand, counting down.
GTGGGGTCATGAGAGGGCCATGTTGAGCACAGAGGGCAAGGCTTTCACCAAACATCTCCACAACACAAAGACTGCCTTCATCTGCCCTGTCCTTGTACTATGCTACCTTTACAAACTGCTTTTAAGATGCCAAGCTTAAAAACTTGCATTAATGGAATAGATCAATATCATCTCTATTCGTTGAGGTCCAAAAGGACAGATACAAGGAAGATGTGTTTGATAGTCTTTTACTGAGCTTCTGAAATCATGTTAGAGCTTTTTCAGGGGAACTGAATTAATATTATGTTTAAAAGGTTTTTTTTTTTTGTTGGGTTTTTTTTTTAATAAAATCAAAATAAATTAAATAAAGCATACATACAAAAATAAGCACTAATTGAAAAGAAAAAAACATGGACCTAAACCAAACCTAATCAAGCCAAGTCAAACCAACCCAATAACAAAAAAGGGAAAAAAAAAAGTGTAAAATGAACCAACCCCCATTCCTATGATATTCATATGCTGAGATAAATGTCAAATTGGTTGCTATGGTAAACAATCTGGTTGCTACGAAGGGTCAAATTGGTTGCTATGGTAAACAATCTGGTTGCTACGAAGGGTCAAATTGGTTGCTATGGTAAACAATCTGGTTGCTACGGAGGGGTCAGTGATATAATATGTTACTCATGTCATTATGAGAAAAATGAACTAAGCCTTATATATCTATGGTTTTCCTAAGCTGAGTTAGAAATTTGCCAAATTGGTTGCTATGGTAAACAATCTGGTTGCTACGTAGGGGTCAGTGATATAATGTAAAATTTTAAACAGTTTAACAGTTGTAATTTTAGGCAACTTAAGGCCTTTACACACATATGTGTTTTTTTAATGCAGGGGCTGCATGAAGTAAATATTCAGCCTTAATTATACGGCGCTGATGTAACTATACACACCAGCCGGAAAAAACACTGCCACATTTTTCAAGAAACGCACAAGCCATTTTTGTTTCCACCGCGTGCCACCGTGTGATTTGAAAACAACGGTCACGTGTGCCACTCTGATGCGCAAGACCGAGATTATTATCAAAATGGGAGCACACAAGTTTTTACTTCATTTACTGGGTCAAAATAAACCAAAAATAAACCCCCCTTTGAAACATTATTTTACTCACACTGCACGTTTGTGACTCGCCGACATACGCAGATATCTGAGTAGCATCTCTCGAGTCATTTGTACTTCAATCTGTGCAATCGTCACATGTCTGTACGAATCCCGATTTGCATGGGATTCTGGGCATAAACTCAAAATCGTGCGCATGAAACCAGCTTTAATAAGAAGTGGTTTGTTTTCCAGAAAATGAATAGTTGTCCTTATTTTTTACAGATAAGCGATCGCTCATCCTCTTCTCCTTCTCCATAAACGTGTCTCACACAGTTAATTTGATTCTGCACCATTGTGTGGCATGGAGTGAATTTTTGTGCACCAAAGCGCCATCTACTGTTCAGGAGAGTGTCTGTGCACTAATTATTTAACGCAAAAGAAAGACGCAAGGAGCTCATGATGCAGACACAAAAGTGCATAGATGTGTAAAGGCCTTTAGAGTAGAAATAAACAATTTAACATATAATATGTTTTATAATCTCTCCAAAGTACTTTAAGATAAATTATCTAAATAAATGAAATATTTTACTTAATACAACTATTTCTTCAGAATAGTCAACAGCAGCACATTTTGGTGATGAATTTTTCACATCTAAACAGGAAATGTGAACGTGATGAATGAGCTTAGGTGTTAAGAAGCGTCTAGAAATAAAGAGTTACAAAACAGCTCTTAATGAAGGTGCGTTGGACGGGGCGTCTGAGCAGGGGCTGCTCGGCCGTTCCAGATGGCAGCTTGTTATTTCAGCATGCCCTGCTAATGCAGCAGGATGCGGCAGCGGTAACCTGAGGTGCCCCATGAGGCTCCTGAGTTTCTCAGCAGAGCACTAGAATCAGCCCCGTCACAGAGAGTTGTCAACAGTTGGATGAGTTTTATCGAAGGTTAACATGGGAACTAAAGGAGAGTGAATCACATAAGTGTCTAAACTAAAACTCATGCCAATATTGATTAAGAATCTCTTTCTATTTCTTAGGCAGTATTCACAGACCAACCTTGAATGCGTGTTACCTATTAACACTGATAGTTCTTATTCATTCGTGTCAGAACTACTACATTCTGAACAAATTGGATGCTGAATGTGCTGTTATTCCATAAAGTTAATGTCTCCAGAATATTGGATAAAAGCAGAATGTGTTCTTCATAATTCAAACAACATTACAGAATCAATCCCCATTTGTTTCCTAGCTCCCTCACTGGATAAAAGACACATGGAAAAAAAAACGGATGATCCCTGAAAGGTGCTGAGCCAGCAAATGCAAATTAGCATTTAATTACATAAAGCTCATGCAAGCAGCAGTATTCACTTCTGGAGAGTAAACCAATCCATTCCTATCTGATTATCTTGTCTCTCCGCCCTTCTGGTCAAATATCCTCAACACAGTCAATGGAGATTATGGTGTGTTTGGGGCAATTATCCCACTATTGCTAAATGTCAGAGAACTGTGTGTCAGCAGACGTGCTGATGCTGTAATAATCGCCCAGGGTACAAGCTTGTCTTTTTCATCTCAATGCCGCAACAGTTGCCTCTGAGCTTCTTCTGAGATGTGCAGTTTGTCTGTTCCATAAGGGGCTCCCTAGAGAGAGAGGAGAGCAGTCTGCATGTTGGGATGGTTAAATGTTTATTTCCTTCATTCTAAACCTTTCAGAACTGGTATCACAAAACAGTTTGATATTAAAACAGCATGTACAAGCATGTACAGTTCAGTAATGTACTGTTTTTATGTGTTCTATTAGATGATATTCAGTATATGTATGCATGTGGGTGTTTGTCTTAAATAAGTGTATATAATATAAATTAAATAATTTATTAATGTTATATCATAACATTTCTGACATTTACGATAAAAAAAAAACATTAATTCATTAATTTTCCAACCCGTTTATTCCCTTTTGGGGTCACGGGGGTCTGCCAGTGCCTATCTCCAGCGCACATTGGGTAAGAGGCGGAAGTACACCCTGGACAGGTCGCCAGTACATCGCAGGCCAAGTATGTAGTGCCGCCAATAAAACAATATTGAAAATAAAAAATACTGAAAAATCGGTTGAAAAATAATGAGTTATGGTGAGCTTCCAGTGACCAGTGCAGTAAACAGACGGCACTTACACCATTCTAAGACGGCGACCACACCATCGCATCTGTCCAATGGACAGCACAGGGTATCTACGTATACATATCTATAAATTTAAAGCAAATGCTGTTTTTGTTTTGATTCATTCAGTGTGTGAGGAAGCCTTTCATTGCCAGATATTTGAGAACTAACTCAAAACTACTAGTTGTTATTAAAAGTTTGTGATAATACGTTATTATGAAAACACAGCTTTAAGAAGGTATAATAGAAAATGCAGTTTCTTTAGCTTTAAAACAGCAAAAACCATGCTGGATTAAGAACAAAGAAGAGGAGGGGGGGGTAAAGAAGGAGGTCTGATTTTTTCAAATAAACAAAAATATAAGGATTTCATTTACAGATGATTAAAAATGTTTGTGTGTGATATAAACTCATAAGATAATGTAACAGTTAATTTTATCCTGATTGACAGTTTCTTTAATCGGATATTACAAAGCTGGTTCTTTTTTTTCTAAATGATTGATTTGGCATGGGAATTGATTCATAAATTTTAGTACACAAATCTTCCACTGGCATAAAATCGTCTGCCTCTATATTTAGGGCTTGAGCACCGGAGGTGCATAGAACACTATTGTAATTGCTCAGAGTATTATTGTAACGCGGTTTTCTGTGCTTTTTTGTGGCCTTAAATGTGCTCGAAAAGTCACTGAATTATGCAAAAACATCAGAAATTTGAAATTTACATCTGATTGGGGTTGACAATGGGTGTCTAGCAAAGAGATGCTAAAAGTAGCAAAGCCTAACAGTTTGTTGTAGGCAAATGAATTTGGCACACATGTGTAGGGTATTCGTTCATTTGATTTCCAACCCGCTTATTCCCTTTTTAGGGTCATGAAGGGTCTGCCGATGCCTATCTCCAGCGCAAGATGTGTAACCCAGGTCACCAGTCCATCGCAGGGCAACATTCACTCACACATTCACACCTAGGAGAAATTTAGATTATTCGATTAACCAAACCACATGTTTTTGGGATTGTGGGGGAAACCGGAGTACCCGGAGGAAACCCATCGAAGCACGGGGAGAACATGCAAACTACTTCCAGGAAGGTCACCGGCGAGCCTCGAACCAACAACATTCTAACTGGAAGGCCACAGTGCTACCCCCTGGGATACCTACAGGCAAATATAAGCAATATGGATTGCATTTCCGAAATGCAAAGAAAGTTGACTTTTATCAAAAACTTTAAAAAACTTTTTCTCGTGTTGTACTTTAACAAATTCCTCCAAGAGAGAGCTATTCATCACCAAACTCTATGAGTATTATTGTAAGGCATATGGGATGGTACACTTCAAAGCTTTTCTTCCTAGAGGCTTTTGAAATTTTACCATAAATTGGAATTTGTTATTAACTCAACCATACAATGTTCGATCGGGTTCAACTATGCCATGCATACTAAGAGTCCATTTCGGAACTTATCTAAATAGCAACCTAAGCGTCACTTATACCATTGGAATATCCCATTTTCTGTTATTTTATACTGCTGTTTCAGGCTGTTTGAACACTTATGCAAGGGACCAAGACTGGTGCGAGTTGCCAAAACTGACATTTTCCATTCACTTGTAAAATTGTGTACAATTCCAGGCCTTGTACTGTAACAAACCTCTGTTCACCTCCAGCTACATCAGTCTTATGTTAAGGCAAATGTGATTTTAAATTACGAAGCTATACCTACGTGCATTCATCAGCAGCCAAAAGATGATGGTGCCGGAGGTTCTAGAGCCCTTTGATCACTGCTCGCAGCTTTAATTTTGTTTGTTTTCATCTGCTTGTTGAGGAGAATGATATATGGACCACAGGGTAGTTGTGAATACAACCTTGAAATATTTCAAATCTGAAAATAATTAATTATTCTACATAATAAAATTATCACGTTTTATTTGTTTGTATGGTTCACTTGAAAAGTGTAAAGCTCTACACCACTACAGTTCACTGTGATCCTCAGTGTCCTTGTGTGAAATTCTTCCAGACCTCCATCTTTTGCTAAGTTATGCGTACTGTAAATTAATAAATCAATTCTATTCAGAAAATGTACATTGTATTAATAAATCAATTCTATTTAGAAAAAAAAACTGGTTTTATCTAAGCATGTTTCATTATTATTTTCATTATTTCATTTCAGTGCATAACTACTAACATTTTATAACCAGGCTTTTTAAAAGCACAAATACAACTTGTTTCCGCTAAAGTAGGAAAAAGGAAAACCTTTTTCATTTCCAATGGAACTTACTGGAGTAGATTTTAGAATTGTGACTGTAAACCACATTTAATTTGGTCACTGAAAAAAATTCCCAGTGTTAAGATGACTGACATCATCGCTATCATTTATTTCTTTGTTCACAATCCAACACATCCCAGTGCTGACCCCAGTACATAACAAGATCCCAACAGACCACATGTTTGTCACATCATGGAGGTTCAACTGTAAAAATCCATATTCCGCCAACGCATGGACCTTTTTGATAAAATCCTGGCAGATAAAGCAATGAAATGCCAGTCTGCTTTTATGCAGGGTTGTGAATGTGTGGTAATTAAAGAAATGCTTTGTGACGAGCAGATGTATTTGTTCACATCCCAATGGACTACATCAACTGAGTCAGCTATAGAGAAATGTAACACTACTCCCACAGAGAGCACAGAAATAAGCAGGATCTTTTTACTGCGATCCACCAATTTTACTGTTATTCTGACTTCATTCAAAACTCAGATGTAATGCTCAAATAATCTGTATGGCCTTTGAAAGATTGCTTTTTTTTCTTTAGTTCCACTAAAAATCCACTTAACAAGTCACAGTAAATAGTATGAATTAAAATTGTGTGACAGTAGCCTTTCACTTGCCTTTTGTTTAAGAAAAATCTAAACTTGAGAAACATTTTCAGATTAATTAAGTAAACAACTTAGGGTGGTCTTTCTTTTATTTTCTCAACTTTAGATATTGAACCCCTCAAAAATCATACACATTATATCTTTAACAGACAGCGAAGTTGTATAGTAATCTTACATGGCTGGTTTAATGCCATCCAACAGCTTTTGCGTGACCCAACATCTTTCAAAGTATGGTATGCAGCATGTTTCACCAATATGATGCTTATTTTGCAGGACCGTCAGCACTCCTGTTTTGAAATGTATTCAAGTCATATGTTTGTAAAAGAGATGCAGTTGTCTTTAAAATGTGCTGCTGCTTTCACAGTACTTACAAAGCATAAGAAAAGTGCTTGCCATTCAAAAATTCTTTTTCAATGCTCACCTTTGGCACTCGGAGTGTTTATAAAATTTTCTTTTGTAATCCTTTGGTGAATTTATAAATAACTGGCTCTGAAATCCTTTCATCCAATGTTTAACAGGATTTTACAGTACATTACTCTACTACTACCATAAGTATAATTACAATAATAATCTGCTATTCTCTGATTGGCCTCAAATACATTTTGTTGAAATTACAGTAATTTAAATGTATAGTAAATGTACATTACTTTAATAGCAAATGAGCAACACAGTAAAGTTTGGGTGGTAATAGAAAATAATAAAAACCTACTTAAATTAACACTGCAACACATATTTTGTATAGAATTCCATATATATATATATA
>SRMA01025831.1:5338-22247 GCA_007224835.1 Danionella cerebrum | reverse complement strand
GGGTGAGGATTTAAAAAAAGAGTTTGACAGGATTGATAATTTTATCAGCTATATAATACTTATATAATACTTATATCAGCTAAAGAGGAACTAGCGTGCTCTTCTTAAATTAGCGAATTCTTCTTTGCATTTTTTTTTTTTTTTTTAATTCTAATTAGGGTTAGAGCGCCACTAGCGGTGGGAAAAAAAACTGCAGAATAGCCGCATTTGTGTATAAGCCGCATGGTTAAAAACCTATGAAAAAAGTAGCGGCTTATAGTCCAGAATTTACGGTAAATTGCTTATACAATTTTAGCGAACAAGTAGCCGAGCTTCAAAATGAATGAAAACATGTTTTATGCTGTTTTCTGTCTAGGAGCAACAGGACAATGATGATGAGTGTCACGTGTGCCACTTGGATGGAGATCTGGTGTGTTGTGATGAATGCCCTCGAGCTTTTCACTTCGACTGTCACCTTCCAGTTGTACACGAGGACTCGGAGTGAGAGACATAAACACATTGTTTCCCAATAGTTTTGAAAACCCGTCAGTTTAGAGTTCCTTTTGCTTGAATTTTGAGATTTTTTTTTGTGCATGTGTGGGTGGTACATTCTTTAATATCATACATCTTGTCTTCAAAGAGTTTGGAACTGCACGTTCTGTGTGTTCAGAACCAGTAGAACATGGCAGGACTCCACAAACATGACTCAACAGCAAGCCTTGAATGTTCCAGTGTCCAAGAACAAAATGGTACGATCCCACCTCATACAACTCAAACTCAGTGCTGGGTTTTCTCAGGTTAGGGGAATCACAGTATTTAACAAGCTTTTGAAATTTGACACTTTAATGTAAAATTTTTGACCTTCATGAACAGTAAACACAAGTATTTAACCTTGAGCTTGACCAATGACCCTACATAGCTTCCTTAAAACCTTAAATCCTCTCCGCACTCCTCAGGTTAGATTAGGCATTCCTTGTCAACAATCTCTGAGGTCAGCTTTTTTACCAGGTCTTGAACAGCATCTGTCTTTCAGGATAAGAATAAACAATCATCTATCTTTAAAAGAGAACAAAAAAAATTAGAAATCGATGGAGCATTTCCGGCTCTGCATTGTCCATTTGCCATCGCCAATGGATGATGTCATCGCCCATCGACCCAACCAGATTTGAGACCCCAGTCATAGCCGTCCCATCAGCCCTTCTTGATTATAGTCCCTATTAATATTCACGCAGAAGATGCTGTTGCTTTTGGAGATTTGCGTCAACAATGTCAGAGCTCTCTAAGAAGGTAAACCGGTTTATATTACGCCTCGCACAACCGTGATATGTGTATATGTCCATCACACGGTCTACTAGATGGAAATGTTAGATGGAACTTGATGGTTGTTAACGTAATAATGGAAACTCGTGGGATTGAGAGGCTCTGGATTTGAGGACTTTACTTGTTGAGCTCTGTTTTGAGTGTTTTTGTTTATTGTGGCTATTGTCGATTACTATCGTTAATATCGATTCGTTCTCCGTTATCTCTCCAAACCACTCAAATTGATTATAGAGGAAGGTTTTTGAACGAACTGCTCTAAGTGTCTGTTAGTCTAAGGTAAACACTTGTGTTTCACAGATATTGTATCCTGCTGAAGACTGTGCAGAAGCTTACATGAATATGCAAATATTAGCCAATGAGAGAAGAGAACTTGAGTCATTCTGAAAGTTTGACCCATCTTTCACAAGAAGGGGCAAAAATAAAATGTGTTTCCTTTAAAATAATGGTGATATGCACCATACAGCATTTTTGTATGATGAACAGCATGTTTTTAAATAAGTTATTTATAAGTGTAATGTTTTTGGTCTCTGTAGCAGTGCCACTATCTCCTGTTGTGTGTTTATAACAAAGATCCCGGGAGAGTGTTTGCGAAGGATCCGTCCAAAACTGTGAGTTTGTCTTGTTGACTTTTACTTTGTTTACTCACTTTCGTTTTTCTGCATTAACCGTTCTGGCATGACTGGTATACAAAACAGAACGAGTTGTGATTGGTTACTGGAAGACTCATCCCATAAAGAAGCAACTTTGAAATTAAAGCTGCAAGCAGCAATCAACGGGCTCGAGGCTCCATCGCTAGTCTGTGGACAGCTTGTTGCACTACAGACAATCTTTATTTTCAGTGTTATATTTAATTGACGATTGTTAAAATTACAGAACATTGCAAGGAAATTATCATGACCACCAGGTGGCGCTATGAATGAGTCCAATTTTTCCCTGTCATCGTCGATAACAATTCTGTTTTCAGTATTCTTTTCACATATGTCAGAGAAGTATTTTATCAATGTTAAATGTACTATTTCATGTGGCCACCTGGTGACGATACAATCAAGAGTTTTCATTGTATAGATGTGTTCAGACATGGACTGTTGGTAAGTTTGGCACAGATCAGACAGTTATTAACATTATTTTACTGGGAAATTTCGAGTTTCGACAGCCACCAGGATTTTAATTTAACACCCTATATGTCTTAAGCTATGACTGATCGAGTTTGGTAATTGTGATGGAAGGACTCGGAAGGACAGTTCCTTTCTGTCTCGAGACGAAGTTTTCCGGGGCCCCAGAGGTGACAAGGAAAGAAACACGACAGGGTTTTTTCAGGGTTTTTATACAGTTCAGTTCAGTGGGTGTTAGGGGAGTAACGGTACGCTAAAATCGTATTCGGTTCGGTACAGTGTCTTAAAGAGTTCGGTTCGGTACAAAACAATAAGAACTTACATAATCTTTATTTTGAAAAGCTGCCAATACAAAGTAGAATTCTTGCATAAAATAAATAAAAGTGACACATTTGGGTGATATTTTAAATAAATTGCACTCTTTATAAAGAAAAACACATTTTTTAAATAAAAAATTAAATACTGCAACTAGTTAGGACCTGAAAACTTTTAACACTAGCAACAGCTTCAGCTTATATATCAACAGAACTAACTTTTTAAGTTTTAGGCTAAAAAGATTAGCCTATCCACGTTTTCTGAAGAAAGCACAGATCTGGTTGCCGTGACAATATCTCCAGCAGTAGAAAATGTTAGATGTGTTGCCTGCCCGATCTCCGTGGAACAATGTCGGCATACAACTTTATATTTATCCACTCGTCTATCCCAGTTATGTATTTTAACAGAGAAGCCAACGTGTTCCCAAACAGGAGACCGTAGTGAGGTGGGAGGGTCTTCAAGCTCTGGCTTCTCTTTCGCTGTTGCCATGATGCCATTTCTCACAGTTACTCGTGGCGTGCATCTCTACTCTGCGTCACTCAATAGCATCCGTGCGGAAACTCGCCTAGGAACATTGTTCCGCTGCGCTTAATATCGCGCTAATAATAAATGTATATTATTTAATTAAAAAAAATACCGAAACGGTACGCAAGTGTACTGAACCGAACAGGCCGTACCGAAACGGTTCAATACATACCGTAAACCGTTACACCCCTAGTGGGTGTGTGAAGTTTTTACAAGACAGGGGACATATGTCATCATGTGCTTATTGCAAGAAATGCTGACTTCAGCTCTCCGGAGTGGTGGGGGTGTCTCTTGGACTCAGGTTAGCCTGACCTTGGGCCTGCGCACGCCTGCGCACTCTTTGGATGCAATAGAGAAGCTGCAGATGAAGAGACTGGGTTTCCTGTATCTGAATGTCTGTATTACTAACACAGTAATGAACGGATCAATCTCTAGGAGGAGTACGACAAGAACTAAAGAGATCATTTTCAGAGGTTTTTCTGAAATCGCTGACTTCTTGTCGAGTTTGGAAATGCAATCCATATTACTTAAATTTAAGTCTTGGTACATACGACAAACTGTTAGAGGACCATAAGCTGGAACGCGTTAGGTGGTGCTATAGAGCCATTTTACCAGACCTAATTTTTGGATCCCCATCAGACGTAAACTTTCACACCTTCTGACAATTCTGCAACTTTTCAAGAACATTTAGGCTTTCATAAATGCACCGAAAGCCACAAACAATAATACGCTGAACAAATACGCGGGTTATATACACCCTTAAACCCTAATAATTGCAAGTTTATAGGACACTGTTAAATTTAGTGTCTGAACTTCTTCTTTGTTCAGCGTTATAAAACGTTTTGAAGCACCTTTTTGCATGTGCTGCTTTAATGAAGATTATTAGCCACTATAGCAACAGACCGACTGATACTAATCAACAAGTGTAATTCCAGGTGCCCAGATACACAGAGTTCATATCTCGACCGATGTGGCTGGACAAAATAAAAGGAAAGTTAGAAAACAACGAGTATTCAACGGTTGGGGAATTTGTCTCAGACTTTGAGCTCCTTTTCAGCAACTGCAAGACGTTCAATAGGGTAAGAGTCACGCAAAAATATATATATATATATATATATATATTCAGCTTGGATACCAGTAGTAGTTTTTGTACGGATTATTCATGTGATGTTTTCCTCTTTAAAGGACACAGAGTTTGGCCAACTGGGCGCCAGAGTAGCAGAATTCTTTCAGAAGGAGTTCAAGGTGGTCTTCTCAGTCCAATAACTTTGGGGTGGCTGCAGCCTAAAGGACAATCTGTGCAATTGTTGTTCATTTTCACTCGTGTAAAAAGAGCACAGGAGGAGTGAGTAAATGAACTAAAGGTGCTTTCCCACTGCATGGTGTGGAACGGGTCGATAAAGTACAAAGATTAGGTCTTGGGTAAAACGTTTTTGATGACATACCTATTTACTATGCAGTGTTTCCCCTACCATTGACCCTTTCGCTGTTTGTACACAATAATGCTGTTGTAACATGTGCGTGTGCATTTTGGCATCGGAAACTGCTGCTAGGAAACGAAAGTTAAAGGTAAGACACCGATTTTTCACACATGGGGGTTCTCCTTTCCACTTTTTAATTTAAATTTGCTAGGGCACCTTTACGCTAACGTTTGTTATGCCACATTATTGGTAATCTACACGCAATGTTCCACTTGAATGTCTTTAAATGTGTGGATTTAAAGAGTTTTTAAAGCGATGTAATTATTCGAGCACCAGACCCCGGGAGTGGTGCCTGACAGACTAAACAACTGGATATTGTATGAAACCATACCACACCATGCATTGGAAAATCATCCTAAGATGTTTTAAATCCAAAGTGCCTTTTACTAAAACTAATTATCATTCCAGTTACGTGTTTTAACTCTTTCACAGATTCAGTAGAGATGTGAATAGAGTTTAATGATTCATTGGTCTCATGTAAATAAGATGTATGACACAGTATGCAATATCTGAACTAAAACAACCAAATCAAATTCTTAATTTCTAATTCTGACCATGTTCATTCGTCTTGATCTTGTGTGATATTTTTGGTTCTGACTCATTTAGTGTATTGGAAATCCATTTAGAAGGTTGTCGGTTCAAGGCTCGCCATGTATGTTCTCCCTGTTTTGGGGTTTTTTACATTTAAAATAACACATCTGCACTTGGAAAATGATTTATAAAAATGGTACCAGTGGAATATTTACAATATAGTCTATACAGAAGGCTGGTAAATGTCCATATCTAACACATTTTTCCACAGTATTTTATTCACAACAAACTGAAAAGAATTGTCGAAGTGCCATAGAAAGATACAAATGCAAGGCCACAAATCTTTCTTTACATTTTTTGTTCGGTCCACACTGCCCTGATTGAAAGGATTCACCAGAAGTTAATAATAACCTGAATAATTGTAAATATAATAGAATAATAAAAAACTGTCAAACACAATAGATTGTATAATTTTCATCCTATCTAGTTAAATGTTCCAGCTTTAAACTTGAATGCACATATCATCAGCCAGATGTTCTACACATGTACATTGTTTGTGTTTAGTTAGTTCTATGTTTTCACGGATCAGGTCCGATTTTTTTCATTGTGCATTTAAACTGGTTTCCTTTCATTCTCTCTGTTTTTCTGAATTATGTCATTGATTTCCTGAATAACTCTCTCCTTTGTGATTTCTTTCCATGTCTCTGGGATTTTGCCAGAGCCTTCAAATTTGAATCGATATTGCCTTTCCAGTTCTTTGCTGAAGGTGCAGATGAACCATTTCCAGTAACACCTATCTTCATTATCTGCTGTAATTTTCCACCTACTATAAGGTGGGCCTGCATCTCGGTATGTTTTAAAGTTGAACCACTTTTCTGATTTGAGGTTTTTGAATTGGTTGTTACTTTTGACTGCAGTCGAACAGAATTCTAAAGCAAAATGTTTTTCAAAATGCTTTTCCAGTAAAGTATCAATAATAGATCTATATTGATGAAACACGCCACCAAGACCCTGATTTCGATGGCACTCAACGGAATGCAGTGTTTCATGGTTTGAAATGGTTTCTGTGCACACAGCTGTGCAGAAGGGGCATTGCTCCCAGCATCCACTCAATTGTTTAAACAGAATATCAACTGGCTTTTCTTTTAGTTTGAAAATAATTGGTCCTGAGCCTATAAGATCTCGGGGGTTCTTGACTCTATCCAGTATTTCGTTGAGCGAAGACGTTAGCGATTGTTGAAGGATTTCTGCATCATCAATGTCAATATTCTCAACAGTCCTAAAGCTTTCTCTTGACAAAGGGATTTGCTGTCCATGTCTCAAGCACAGCTCATCAAGCCACTTTGAAAGATTACCTCGTGCTTGTCTAATATTTTCTGAAACAGAAGAGCACTCAGTCAAAACCATTTGTGTTAGATGAGACCAGTTGGAAGTCATCTTCCTCAACACCTCGGCATGTTCATTATTTAAATACTTTTCAACACATTCTCTGATGAACTCATGGGTGAAAGATTTTGGTTTATGAAGATACTCCATGTAATCCTCAAAACTTTGTTTTTCTGCCAGGTGTTTCAGAATGTGATTCTCCAAATTAGCCTTGTTTCCTCGAAGAGCTGTGTGGTGGTTCCTCAGATGATCTGCTGTGTCAATGCTCAGTGTTTCATAAAGATCATGCAGCATTGCTTCTTGTAGATTCTCCATGAAAACTGAAACAAATGTCTGAACTGATGCTGCACCTCGGCAGAAGCCTTTGAATAACTGATGGAAATGCTCTTTTTTCTTCTTCATGTATTCCAGTGGATCATTTTCTGACTTAAAGTGTTTATTTATTTCTCTGAACCTTTTTGTTGATTTTTTACAAATAAAAGCAGAGATGCTAGCTTTATACAAAGATGTGAAATGGAAATCTAAGGATTCCTCATGTTTTTCGATCCTTTCATTAATCTCTTCTAAGATCTCCTGAATGAAATTCTCAGTAACTTCTTCACCTTTCGCAGCCTTCTCTTCAATTCTCTTACTCGTGTGATCCACAATTTTTTTGGAGATGCGGTTTCCAGATGCCGTCAGAATTTCAGTTGATTCTTTCTTAAGAATTAAAAATTGAAAGTATCCCCTTTTGATGTGTTTGTTAGCATCAAATTTGAAATGTTCCTCTAATTTCTTGCACACTGCATCTTTGTGCTTTTCAAAACGACACAGTAAGACAGTTTCCACGAAGCTCTCTATGTTTGTTTGTGTCTCTTTTGGTTTCTTGGAGGACAGATCAGTTGTCCATTTTATCCAAAGTTGGGAAAATTGTTCCTTTATTAGATCCTCTTTTTGATCGTTTTCATGCCCTGCAGAAGCAAATTCAATTCCTTTCTTAACTAAATCAGTCTCGTACTTCCTAAGTTTCTCATCAAGGTCTGATTTGAGCTTCCTTATATTTATTTCCTTCAAACCTGCTTCATGGGTTTCATTAATTAGTTCCTCTTTCAAAATCTCCAGCTTTCGATCAATCGAAACTCTCCATTGGGAGAGAATATCGGGATAATTACTTTCTCTGAAATACTCGTCAACATCACACTTGATGGACGTATGGATCTTATGAAATGAGGATTTTAGCTCTGACTTGTTGATTTCTTTCAACACTAAACTTTTCACTTGGCAGTTCAGGGTCCTTTGTGTCTCCAAAGCCATTTTCCTCAATTTCCAAGACCACCTCTGGAATTCCTCTTCAAGTTCTCTGTAGACCTTCAATTCCAAAGAATTACGAAAGTTAAAAACAAAGTTCTCGTTCAGCAGTGCTGCCCATGTGTCCTTTAGTCTTGCAATAAGCTCAGAGAGACTGAGGCCTGAATAGTTTGGGTGCCAGGTCGAAACCGAAAGCACCTTCTTCTTAAGGTCCTGCACGTTTTGACTGTAAGATGGATTGGGTGGTGCCATCGGGGGGTCACCCTCAAAAAGAGTCTTGAAGTACAGCACGTCATTGTTCACATCAAACTTTATGATGTCGTTGAAACCCGAAACCACTTGATTCTCTTCCTCAGCAGCCGCCTTGGAAATTTCATCGAGTTTTTCTATTAGTTTTATTCTGCCTTCTTGGTTTTTCTCTTTAGCTGCAATGTCTGACACGTTTTGATGAACAAATATGCAATTTGCTGCGACGCGTACTTTCTTCATCCTCAAAAAGGCCTGGAAACACACCTGAAGAATGTTCTGAATTTCACTTAAGTTTTCTCCCATGATATTTATCAGCGTAAGGTCACTGATGGCAATTATAAGAGTAGCCAGTTCATTGTCCTTTTTAATCACATCGTGAGGATTTGCTTCTGTTGACCGCAGTCCTTCTATGTCCAATATGAGCACGTATTCATACAACACCTCGTCGTTCACTGGCTGCTCGACCGGGAGAAGATGCATGAAAGCTCCTCTGGTGCATGGTCCTGAACTTACTTCAAAATTAGGGCCAAACATTGTATTGAGAAGAGTGGACTTTCCAGAACTTTGAACGCCTACAGCAGAAACAACTAAAACTTTTTTGTTCCCAAGTTTGTTGAGAAGTTTTTCCAGAACAGCAGTGACCCAGTCGATGGGTACATGGTTTACGTCCCCATCTATTAGTTCTAGCGGATGTCCACAGAGCATCAATTCTGCTCCGATTTCAGGAAGCTTTTCCAGTTTAATTCCATGAATTTCATCCTTCCCCAAACACTTGTTGCATTCGTATATTTGACTGATTTCCCGAAACACATGGTGAAGAGCTAAAGTAGCGTGCTGCGCTCTATTGGATATTTCACCAAGATCTGCCTGGTGTTTCTTTCTGTCTTCTTTTGATGTTTCTGTGAGTTTTAGCCATTTCTTGTTACATTGCCTTTTGAGTTTTAGAAGATTGTCTGTGAAAGCTTCATTAAGGGATTTTTTGAACCCATGTAAGAAGTACATCCTTTCCTCTTCCTCTGCATCGATAACGTACTGAAGGAACGTTTTCATGAAGATGTTTTCATTTGATCTTTCACACTGATCTGCTCTAATCTTCTTTTTTTCTTGGTCTAATTGAGCACGTTGCTGTTCAAGGCTAATGTTTTTTTGTACTTTAATGCAGTGAAATGCTCTGTCTTTAATGCTCCACTGCTTCCACAAATCTCCTTGCAGAGGCAGATGTGTATCTTTCAATCCAGTTGTGTTTTCTTTCTCTTTTGTCGTCTTTTCACCATATAGTATTTCCATCAGCGCCTTGACTTTTTTTCTCCCTTCCACTTCCGTCTCTGTTTCAAACACGAAACCTTGCTTTCTTCCATGTTCAACTGCTTCTTTTGTGAGTTGTTTGTGGCTTTCATTGGAGAGACTCTGGTTGATTTTCAGAATTAGTTCTTGGGTTAATTCTGCTTCATTTCTTTTTTTTGCAGCAATTCTGTGAGCGTCTCCTTTGTTTTTGGAGTCTAGCCCTGAAAACAAAGCAATCATCGGAGTCTTGCTTTGAATAAAATATTGTATCCTTTCTTGGATAGCAGGATCTTTGATGTTTTCTGGTAGCAACAGTACAATGACTGAACTTATTCCTGTGAGGAACTCTAACTGTTGTGAGTGGGTGCAGCCGTCTCCATGAAGGTTGATGAAGATCATACAGCTTTCAAAAATGTCTGTTTTTTTCCCTCCTGGAAGGTACCAAGATATTTCTGCAACCCCATCCAGTAAAAGTCGTGTCTGTGTACTGCCACTACAGTGACGATTGAAAAAGGTTGGATGGCCATTTTTGTTAACAATGTCATTCAAAATTTTTGATTTGGAGTTTTCTGAGGATCCTAGTCTTATAAATGACACGACCGGAATGAAAACATCCAGCACAGAACTTGTTTCAGTGGATTGCCCAGTGCCTTCCAGAGTTGGTGCACTTATTTGGAGGGGCCACAGGGGCAATTCTATTTGTTTAGTGACAAGATTTGGTACCAAAAGAGGTACTGCAAAGTGGCACTTATTTAACTGCTTAAAAATAGCCTGTCGTACGAAATCATCAGAGCAGTGATAAACTGCCATGAAGATGTCCATTGGATGGATGTGACTTTCCTCACTAGACTCTGGATTATCAATTTCAGACTCAAAGCTGCAAAAACTCTCTAGCGTGTGCGATGAGGTTTTAGAGGAAACTTGTAGTTTTGGTTCTGTGCACAGGTACCTTACATTCACATCTAGTGTCAACAGTTTGGAAAGATAATGAATCCACAGTTCGTTCTCGTTGACGGATTGATTATTATCTGGTGACAAAAAGTTTATGGCAAGCTTTGAATTTGGAATCTTTGATGGAAAATATTTCACCAAGTTTAATCTTTCAAACAGCTCTTTGTAGGGACTTCCAAGAGCAGTGTTTTTTTCAGGTGTAGCCTCAAGAGCATCTTGTTTTTTTGAGATCCCAACTTTATCCTCTCCTAAATGCCCAACAGTGGGGGTGCTTTCACTGACTAAATTGTATGTTTTGCAAATCATTGATTCCAGTTGCTCTTCCAACAGTTCCCATTTTTCATGTTTGTAGAAGTCAAGGATTGCTTGTTTTACATCAGGTTTTATCTTTTCTTTCATGATGTTTTTAAAGAGATCAAGTAATTTCAGTTTATCCCAAGTGGAGTCATGAACTTTTTGACCTGTCAGAGCTACCAGCAGACTGAAGGCCTGTGCCTTCAAAGAGCTTTCTTTCTGAAATTGTGAATATTTCATTTCTACATCTGAAAGATTTTTAGTTAAAAAATCTATTTCTTGGGAACCCAAAAGAGGATGAAATGTGTCCTCTCGGTAACCAACATGATTTGTGATTGATCGCACAGCAAACCTCAAGTCATTAAGACCCTTCTCTTGTAGTCTCTCCAGCCAAGAATTAATTGCATAAGTAATTTTGCAGGTAACAACTTTGTCTTCGACTAAAACTTCTGTTGAGGCTTTTTCTAGGACCTGCTTTACATCGCAAAAGCTTTGAATGGGCGAAAACATGTAAGTTTCCTGAAAAGCAAGACCTCCAGGTGCTGTTTTTATAACATTTTCATCAGAAATACATATTGCTGATGAACATTTGGATTCCTTGATTCCAAAGACCCTTTTTATCGAACCTTCTGCTGTCGCTTTCATGGTTCTTTCACTTGCCATGTGTTCTTTGCTTGGTTCCACAACATGATGCATCAGTGATGTTTCAAGTTCTTCTACTTTGATTTCTAGTGCTCCATCTTGGATTTCTGATGAGATACCTGTTTCGTCAGCTTTTGTTCCTTTTTCTAAAGTACTGATGAGTTTCTTTAAAGCCTTCTCTTCCCATCTGTATCTTGTGTGCTTCACGAGGTCCTGAATGTCGTCATCGTCTAAATGTTGCAGTTTCTTTAAGTTAGTCACCTGTAGTTCATCTCTGATTACTTTGGACCAGTATGAATACTCCAGACCCAGGGCATCCAGGACGTCTTCTAGACATTTTCTTGGAGTCTGTTGAGATCTCAGCCCTTCCTTGAAAACCACACACAAACATGTACTTTAAACATTTCAGATGTAGTAAGTTAACTGCTTATAATATATGTGTGTATATATATACGAGATACGAATATAATCCGTTCCAGGGTGACCTTTAGTATGTCGCAAAATTCGTATCTCGAAGCAAGTTTTTCATGTAAAACGCCTAATCCGTGCAATGGCTCTCAGAAACAACAGTATAAGTAGATGAAAAAAATGGAAAACCAGAGAAAAATCAAGTAACGTTTCTTCAATCCTTAAATCTACACATTGTTAATGTAATAAATACCAATAAAAAACACACGCAAAATACGTAATATGTACAGAAACCTTACCTTGAGTGAAGCAATGTGTCAGAGGAGGTGGAACGGATGCAGAAAACATTACAGCACTACGTATGAAAGTTAACTCTCTCAAGATATTTCATAAATTACGAACACCAACACGGTTTCAAGCATGAGCGGAGACAGATGGAGAGACGCTTCTGAAAACGCGTCACAGTGTTTCTCTAACTTGCGCTACAGAACAGCACTTTCCACGTTATAAACGTTATTTCTTTTACGACACCTTTACTCTTTTGTTATAGTAGATTATTGGTACTATACACAGTCTTAGGCATTTTATTACCTTTATATTATCTTTATGTTTATAATAAAAACAAAGTATTTCATAACGTTTGCAAGTCATTGCATTTTTTTGTCAATCTTTGGCTGGGGAAGATTTTAACACTCTAACTTGATCTAAAATCTCATAAATAGTTCCCTTTGAGTGAAATTGATTTGTCTTTAAAAAAATCTTCAAACATAATGTCTTCAAATGATTCTGAATCAATGTCCGTTGAGTCAACTTATAGACGGTTTCGAGGTGGTGTTTTTACTTTCGTTCCCCGAAGAGGAGCCTTGTTTCTTTGAGAGAAGAAGCAGTCGAGCTAGTCCCTCTGGCCGATTTGGAAAAAAGTGGTTTAATAGCCCTTATTTCTTGGTGCCATCATGGAACGGATTCATTTCACATCACTGGTGTCACTGCACTTGAAAATCCCCTGTACAGGTGTGGAGCTAAATTTCCAGACTGAAAGATTCTCTTAAAAGCTGGTAGTACTCTGTCTGTCTTTCGGCAAGTGTGATAACTGCAAGTAATTGGTATATATTGGTATAGTAAATAACACAGTGGTGATTTGTCTGCTCAAGAAGTTTTCCTCCAATCAAACAATGGCATTGAACTTAGATATTACCTCTGTAGAGGTGCTACTGGATGTTGATGTATCTTCTTCTTCTTCCATGTTGCTAAAGGGGAGCAAAAAGTCAATCAACACACACCAATATATGAAATCAATAGGGGTAATTTCACTTTATTTTACAGCAATTATTTGCTGGGCATACACTGTGTGCTGCGTGATTCAGCTTTTGCTTAAACTGCGAATGAAACCCAGGTTTAAAGTTTGAAGCTCTGGATTTTATGTTTAATATTCTCACATTAAAGGACACGAGTAGCATTACAGAATATACCGTATTTTTCGGCTCATAAGATGCACCGGCATATAAGACACACCCAATTTTAAATGAGGAAGATCTAGAAAAAAAGATTCTGAACCAAGAGCCAAACATGTAACATGAACAGACAGTAAACAGTAAAAGTAACACAAAAAAGGCTGTAATGTTTTTCTTTGCCCCCACTCATCACTCTAAAGTCCACCATTCGTTATCACCATCACTGTTCCAGTGCAACATTGCCCCCACATTAGTAATACCGTAATAGCCAGTAACATTGTCACTACATTACTAATAATAGCCAGTAACATTGTCACTACATTATAAATAATAGCCAGTAACATTGTCACTACATTACTAATAACAGCCAGTAACATTGTCACTACATTACTAATAATAGCCAGTAACATTGTCACTACATTACTAACAATGGCCAGTAACATTGTCACTACATTACTAATAATAGCCAGTAACATTGTCACTACATTACTAATAATAGCCAGTAACATTGTCACTACATTACTAATAATAGCCAGTAACATTGTCACCACATTACTAATAATAGCTAGTAACATTGTCACTACATTACTAATAATAGCCAGTAACATTGTCGCTACATTACTAATAATAGCTAGTAACATTGTCACTACATTACTAATAATAGCCAGTAACATTGTCACTACATTACTAATAATAGCCAGTAACATTGTCACTACATTGCCAATAATAGCTAGTAACATTGTCACTACATTACTAATAATAGCCAGTAACGTTGTCACTACATTACTAATAATAGCCAGTAACATTGTCACCACATTACTAATAATAGCCAGTAACATTGTCCCCACATTACTAATATTAGCTAGTAACATTGTCACTACATTACTAATAATAGCCA
This sequence comes from Danionella cerebrum, assembly GCA_007224835.1. Taxonomy (NCBI): domain Eukaryota; kingdom Metazoa; phylum Chordata; class Actinopteri; order Cypriniformes; family Danionidae; genus Danionella; species Danionella cerebrum. Next base: position 8,134 of record SRMA01025831.1, on the reverse strand, counting down.
GTAACATTGTCACTACATTACTACTAATAGCCATTAACATTGTCACTACATTACTAATAATAGCCAGTAACATTGTCACTACATTACTAATAATAGCTAGTAACATTGTCACTACATTGTCACCACATTACTAATAATAGCTAGTAACATTGTCACTACATTACTAATAATAGTCAGTAACATTGTCACTACATTACTAATAATAGCTAGTAACATTGTCACTACATTACTAATAATAGCTAGTAACATTGTCACTACATTACTAATAATAGCTAGTAACATTGTCACCACATTACTAATAATAGCCAGTAACATTGTCCCCACATTACTAATAATAGCTAGTAACATTGTCACCACATTACTAATAATAGCCAGTAACATTGTCACTACATTACTAATAATAGCCAGTAACATTGTCACTACATTACTAATAATAGCTAGAAACATTGTCACTACATTACTAATAATAACCAGTAACATTGTCACTACATTACTAATAATAGCTAGTAACATTGTCACTACATTACTAATAATAGCTAGTAACATTCACTACATTACTAATAATAGCTAGTAACATTGTCACTACATTACTAATAATAGCCAGTGACATTGTCACTACATTACTAATAATAGCCAGTGACATTGTCACTACATTACTAATAATAGCCAGTGACATTGTCACCACATTACTAATAATAGCCAGTAACATTGTCACTACATTACTAATAATAGTCAGTAACATTGTCACTACATTACTAATAATAGTCAGTAACATTGTCACTACAATACTAATAATAGCCAGTAACATTGTCACTACATTACTAATAATAGCCAGTAACATTGTCACTACATTACTAATAATAGCCAGTAACATTGTCACTACATTACTAATAATAGCCAGTAACATTATCTCTACATTACTAATAATAGCCAGTAACATTGTCACTACATTACTAATAATAGCCAGTAACATTGTCACTACATTACTAATAATAGCTAGTAACATTGTCACCACATTACTAATAATAGCTAGTAACATTGTCCCTACATTACTAATAATAGCTAGTAACATTGTCACTACATTACTAATAGCTAGTAACATTGTCACTACATTACTAATAATAGCCAGTAACATTGTCACTACATTACTAATAATAGCCAGTAGCATTGTCACTACATTACTAATAATAGCCAGTAACATTGTCACTACATTACTAATAATGGCTAGTAACATTGTCACCACATTACTAATAATAGCCAGTAACATTGTCACCACATTACTAATAATAGTCAGTAACATTGTCACCACATTACTAATAATGGCCAGTAACATTGTCACTACATTACTAATAATAGCCAGTAACATTGTCACGACATCACTAATAATAGCCAGTAACATTGTCACTACATTACTAATAATAGCCAGTAACATTGTCAATACATTATTAATAATAGCCAGTAACATTGTCAATACATTACTAATAATAGCTAGTAACATTGTCACTACATTACTAATAATAGGTAGTAACATTGTCACTACATTACTAATAATAGCCAGTAACATTGTCACTACATTACTAATAATAGCTAGTAACATTGTCACTACATTACTAATAATAGCCAGTAACATTGTCACTACATTACTAATAATAGCTAGTAACATTGTCACTTCATTACTAATAATAGCCAGTAACATTGTCACTACATTACTAATAATAGCCGGTAACATTGTCACTACATTACTAATAATAGCCGGTAACATTGTCACTACATTACTAATAATAGCCGGTAACATTGTCACTACATTACTAATAATAGCCGGTAACATTGTCACCACATTACTAATAATAGCCAGTAACATTGTCACTACATTACTAATAATAGCCAGTAACATTGTCACTACATTACTAATAATGGCTAGTAACATTGTCACTTCATTACTAATAATGGCTAGTAACATTGTCACTACATTACTAATAATAGCCAGTAACATTGTCACTACATTACTAATAATAGCCAGTAACATTGTCACCATATTACTAATAATAGCCAGTAACATTGTCACTACATTACCTAATAATAGCTAGTAACATTGTCACTACATTACTAATAATAGCTAGTAACATTGTCACTACATTACTAATAATAGCCAGTAACATTGTCACTACATTACTAATAATAGTCAGTAACATTGTCAGTACATTACTAATAATAGCCAGTAACATTGTCACTACATTACTAATAATAGTCAGTAACATTGTCACTACATTACTAATAATAGTCAGTAACATTGTCACTACAATACTAATAATAGCCAGTAACATTGTCACTACATTACTAATAATAGCCAGTAACATTGTCACTACATTACTAATAATAGCCAGTAACATTTTCACTGCATTACTAATAATAGCCAGTAACATTGTCACTGCATTACTAATAATAGCCAGTAACATTTTCACTGCATTACTAATAATAGCCAGTAACATTGTCACTACATTACTAATAATAGCCAGTAACATTGTCACTACATTACTAATAATAGCTAGTAACATTGTCACTACATTACTAATAATAGCCAGTAACATTGTCACTACATTACTAATAATAGCTAGTAACATTGTCACTACATCACTTATAATAGCCAGTAACATTGTCACTACATTACTAATAATAGCTAGTAACATTGTCACTACATTACTAATAATAGCCAGTAGTATTGTCACTACATTACTAATAATAGCTAGTAACATTGTCACTACATTACTAATAATAGCCAGTAACATTGTCACTACA
>SRMA01025830.1:681417-703396 GCA_007224835.1 Danionella cerebrum | reverse complement strand
TGACCCACAGAAAATTTTGTTTAGATGACTCTGATATCATGCTGGCAGCAATTTTATGCAGCTAATATCACGATTGCGACTGTAATCATATTAACCTCTTAAGCCCTGAGGCCTATTTTCCGAAAATCCTATACTTTTACTTTTTAAGGCATTTCTCAGCTTTTACAAGGCCTAAAGTGCAAATCTTGGTAGCAAAATGAAGATAGGTTCTTGGGGAGTGGTGTGGATGAGTTAATTTGACAGTCAAGAACACTGGGTAAGAGTAATTGATGTTGAATTGGCCAAAAAATGAACTCCGCCAAAAAAAACCCTACATGTTTCCTCTAATATCTCCTTATTTTACTTGTAACGAAGCAAATAAACACAATCAATTGTAACCACTACATGTCAAGGACATCTGTAGCAAGTTTGGTGTTAATACTACAAGAAAATAACATTCTGTAAAGGTTTTGATTGAACAAAGTTCAGGCTTAATCCATGTTGGCACAGTTTTGCACAATAATTGAAATATGGAAAAAATCTTGTCCAAAGCTTCAGCTACGTTCATAGTCTTCTTTTCTTGCTTACGGACATGATTTCAGCAAAAAAAAAACTCCTAAAGAAACGCTGTAAAAGGGGGTTGGAAGCTCATTTACCCCATCTTGCTGCGCTTTTGGGAACCTTTCATTCACAAACGCTTTCGACGTCGAGCTTTTGCGTGTCCCTACCCCCCGACCATCTGTCCAATCCGGGAGCTCTATATATCACTGGAAAGCTCTGATTCTATGGAAGCCAATGAGCTCAACCATTTTGAGACTGACGGGATCGCCGACGAATCACACGACGCGCAGCGTGGAGAGACGTGCTCTTACGCACGGGGAGTCATTCCACATTTGGTGACGTAAGAGGAGCACTGGAGCAACAGAAAAAACACAAAATGGACTTTTCGCGAAGCTATCGACCGGACATAACAACAAACGGACTTTTATCGCTATGGAAATAACTTTTTGTTGAAAAAACGGCAAAGGTAAGACAAGATTTACATGCTTGCTTGGTTTTCGTTGGCGTTTTTTCGTGGAACTTTCGCTCCCTGCTCTGAAATACTTCATGCAATGTTAATGAGTTGCATATCACTGGATTCAGCTAGTTGTTAGCTTTCATTTAATGTAATGGTTTGGGTGTTTCCGTTTATATTGTGGATACATATCGCACATAAACAAAAAACGTGGTCATGAATTATACTCCGGACATGTTGTTGTTTATTTGCATGGTGTTCGAGCTGTGGTTCACGAATATGAAATTGAATTAGAAACGTTTTTAGAGGAGTTTCCGCTGAACACAACAGTATTTAATATGTATGGGTTATTCTCAGGGTTAGTGAGCTATGAGTGAAAATGTAACGCACAAGGGGGCAAGTCCCTGGTACCGGAGACTCTCGGGCTTAAGAGGTTAATCGTGCAGCCCTAATCTACAAGAACTAAATATTCAGGAGAATCTGAAAAATTTAAATGCCTAGGAAGCTGAAACTTAGAAAGATTAAATACAAAAGGTTCTTGAAAAATATCGAGTTCAAGTACATCGATCAGATCCATACATATATGTGTATTGTAGAGGGTGGCGAGAGAGACACGGACGCACTGGCACTGTTCAAGCCCGCTCAGGGCGCAACAAATAAATAATTAAAAGTCACTCAGTGCTCTGTCGGGGATGGTGGTGAGCCGGATAGATGAAGGCAGGCTCCTGGGCAGTGTGGGATACCTTCATACTGCTCAATACAGTGGTGCATGGGTTTCTGGAGCAGAGGTGTGGGATCTCTCCTGTGCTGGTGCAACCGTCATGCTCCGGGCTCCAGGCTCACTGGACCCATGCGCCCTTGTCATCGACTCTTGGTTGGAAATGAGCGGTCCAGCGCCCGGCACACTCCTCCGGGGGACGGGAATCCAGCCGAGCCCCAGTGACTCATTGCGACGCTCTAGACCCGGTAAGTACCTTCTGGGCTCCTTTGGCTCCCGGTGGCTCTCTGCCTTCTCCTTCACACTGATCGGTGTGTCTCTGCTCCTCGCCTGCATCGCCTTCAAATCCTGGCACACGCGCACAGGCCAAATGAGTTGTACCTGGCAACTCTGATAAGCCCCGCTACCTCATCACAGTATCTATACAAATGTCTGCTGTTTACCCTTAACTTCTGGCTGTTGTAAAGAAATTACTCTATATATATAACTTATCCTTTTTTTCATTTTAATGTGCCATATTTATATAAACAGTGACTTTGATGCTACAATATCTCTGTTTATTATAAGAGTGACGCGAGGTAAAGTGAAGCGAGATAAGTTTCGGCCACACAGCTAGTCATAATACATTCCTCTGCTGCAAGTAGACCACGATTAGAAGCACCCTTTCCTTGGTAATGTTACTGGTTGCAAGGCGACATATTCATTGACAAGAGATGATTTGATGGTCTGTCTGCATTTATAAATCAGAACAATTTTTGCCTCAAAGTTGTGATGAGTGCTGTCTCGCTCTACACTCTATGCGTCTTGAATACTCATCATTCTCACTGGTTTTGTGCTCGAAGCCCCAGCAGCAATCCATTAGAGTGGACATACGTCTTGCTAATGGAGAAATTCCATGAGATTCTTTCAGATGGGAAGTTTTGTGTTTGTGTGTGTGCATATTCCACAATGCCCTCACACAACCCTCTAAATGCATTATCCAAATGTAGGTCATTATGGTGAGAATTTGCCTCATGTGCCATGACATGTTTTCCATGCACCGCCCACTCTCAGCTCTCAAAGCAAATTGGAAAAATAAAAGGCTATGTTAAAATATGGACATATGGAGTTGAAGGACGAGGTGACATTTCCATGAGGCCAGTCCTGTCTTGACAGAAATGAGAGCTATTCAGATGAATAAGTGAAAAGTTTGAATTGGTTCCATTTAAATGAGGTTAGACTGCCCTGACTATATTGCATGTTGAGTGGACTCGAGAAAAGCTGGACTGATTGGGTCTCTTCTGTGATTCTTCTGTCAGTGGAGCATGTCTGCATATAGATTGAGATTAAATGATGGAACAGTCCTGGGTGCCCATGTGCTCTTACTTATACAGGAACTTCCATATTGTAGACTCGTTATGCAAGTTATTCCTAGGATCGATGGATTCTGGAGAATATATATTTATACATAAGTGTTTTTTTTTTTAAACAAACTTCCAGTTAGTTGTTGAAAAGTTCTTCAGTGAATATGATTTGGATATGTGTTTTACCGGACGTTGAAAGTTTCAGCTTTTCAAAATTGGTATTGAAAGGTTATTCCGCCAGACAAAGACCATTTCTGCATCTGAAACCTGTGGAAAAAAACTTGGAAAATTAATGACATACAATATGTTCTAAATATATGCTGAGTAGCTTTAATAATAAAAAAATAAAAAATTTATTTATAAAAAAAAATAGACACTTTTTTAGGCAATTAAAGCCTCTGCTTTTCCCATGATTTAGGTTTAAGGGGGTTATTTTCCATTTGCAGAGTTTATATTTTTGTGATGGCGGATCTAAACCTTGTGCGCAATACCACTCTGAACTCCCAGTCCAGTAGAGAGGACTCATGGAGACAATATATTAATAAATTACATATGTTTAAACAAGTCTGTTCTCAGTGTTTTCTGTCACACACCATAGCTTTTCTAATTTCTAAATTGCCATAATAACTGAAATACCATGATCAAACTGTTGACGGTAAAAAAATATATGCACGACGTGACACCACCTACTGCCATTAGGCCATTGAGGCAACTCTAGAGTTATATGGGCACCTCCATGACAGTCAGAAAGAGGGTGCGCATGCTCATACGCAACGTTTTGATGATCATGGTTTCAGAGCTCTGCCTCGAGTCTGGCTCACACATACCCCTCTCACACGCAGCCTGTTATGCAACTCTTTTTGTTAGCGTAAGCAAGAATTTGAAAATTACTACTATGATTTTGATTGTTGCCAGTGTGAATGATCAGTGTAGCTGTCAATCACATGGCCCTGCCTTGCTTTTTTCAGCCACCGTGAGCTACATGAATATAAACTTATATCAAAACAAAACAAAAAAAAACTATTGAGCTTGTAGACCACTGTGTAGAAAAGTTTTGACAAAACCATTTGTGTAGATAACGTAATTTCTGAGGAAATGATTTTCATAATAATTTTTTCAATAGACTTATATTGGGTGAAAATCATTTTGTAGCCAGCCGTGTGGGGGCGATGAGATGAAACCCATAGTGACTAATCAATTATGAGATTCATTGTCGACGATTACCACTATCGATCATTTTCAATAATGTTAAATAGTTGTTACGACCCATGCTTTTTGTTTTCATTCACATTGTTATTATTAAACAAAATAATGTAACATCAGCCATCTGCTGTCAATATCTGTCTGCTAGAGAAAAAGCTGTAAATTATCAACCTCTAGTCTGAAACCCTTTGTATTAGTACGGTCAATGTCAGTCCCGCTAAAAATGATTTTAAACACAATTACTCAACATTAAACTTTGTTTTAAGCGATGACTAAAATGTGACACGGAATACATCAACTCAATGAAAATAACTGTATTTTTACCTGATTAAAAAATATCCGTCGATATCAGTCACAATCTAAAGTAACTGTTCAGTTTTTCATACATTTCTCAAACATAGGATTGATGGAAATGAGTTAATGCTGCTGTTAAAACAGATGTAGCTGTTATCTGAAAAGAGTCTGGGCCGATACTTACGGAATACAAATGCAACAGGTGTGACGGGTCAGGACATGCAAACTGTAAACGAATATGCGGCCGGAGGCACTGCATTCTTCTTCTTGTGATGCAAATCCTCCAGTGTCTAGTTTCTGTTTTTTACTTCATAGGATTAGTTGGCATAATGGTCAGACTTTAGGAATAGGAACAAGCCTATTTCAGTGGTAGGGATTTGTAAGTCGTGCTTAAAAAAATGCATATACATTTTTGTCCATTTTTACCTTTATTTGTGACATATTGGACAGTAGAAAAGCAGGAAAGGATGAGGTAGAGAGGGAAGAAAGTTTACACACCATCCACCACACCACAAGGTTGTATATGCACCATATATGCACATTTTTATTCAGGTTCCCTCTTTGTGATTCAAGTGACAAAGACCTGCCATCTACATTCCTGGTTGAGTTGTTTTGTTCATTTATGTTTTCTTTTGGTTTGTGTAGTTTTGCATGTGTGGATTCCACATAGTTTGCATTGTTTCAAATCTTTAAAGTCTTTTTTTTTGTTGATCTATGTTTTTGTGTAAATTTTGTGTAAGGCTCAACCTTATTTGTAACCTGTTTCATTGGGTTCATGCTATCCATCTGTTCTTCTCTTAAATGCCTCTGTTTAGTTTCCCCTTTTCAACTGTTATCTTCATATTTCCATCTCTATGGATTCTTTTCCATGTTCACACGTTACACATTTGCTAGTTCTTGTTTAGTGAGCATAAACGTGTCGTGTTCTTCTAAGCTCTGTGTTGGCATGGCATGTTTCTTTTAAATGTCTTTGTAGTCTAGTTTTATTCCCCATTTGCAGTTTTTGTTTTTCCCTATACACTTGTAAGGTGAAACCCATTGTTGATCTGTTGTGCATTTGGATTGGCTCATTTGAGACAAACTGTAGGATTTGTTGTAGGATCTGCACAATTTATTTCTTGCGTTGTTTGTGTTTCTATTTTTCCTAATTCCATTTTTTTTACAAAAGTGATAATTTACAGAAGGTGTATGTGTAAGTTGTTTGCGTGTGTTGCCTCCCTCTGCAAGTCTATTCACTTTGGGTTGAAGCAGAGAAGTGTGGACAAATAAAACAATACGGATTGTGTCCTACAAAGTCAAGATTAGAAAATTGATTATGTATTTTTTCAGATGATGCTTTTAATCGTTCACTGGACGTGTGGAGGGGAATCTTAATAAAAGCTTTTCCTCAAGTCTTTGTTTTGTCTTTCCAGTTACTGACATAGAATTTGTACTTGTATAGATGTTGCAGGTATTACATTCCAGAAGTATATGGTGGCTTGAGAAAGGATTTGCTAGCAATAAGCCGCTACAAGCTTGCACCAAAGCCATGTTCGACCATTGTATTTATGTCCAAGAGCTGATTGAAACAAGGAAGAAGCAGATGGTGCCATAATACCAAGCACAGAGAAAATGAACTTTTCCATGGCTCCTGCCATCAGCAAAATGTACACAACCATTTGAAGTGACAGATGGAGGATTGGTGCGTCTTTAAGTTGAATGTGACTTTCAAAATGCGGCTGGCCTCAGACCTTGAGGAAACACCCTTTCACTAGCTATTAGTCCATTAACAATAAAGAAAAGATGATTGGCACTTGTTCAATGAATAATTCTCATCAATATTCTATTATTTAAAATAGTCAAATAAACAACAGGTTTGAACAAAAATGTGATATATAAATTTTTACATTTTTTTGGCACTGCTTGAAATAATTCTTTTGTACAATTTGTTTTTTAAAAAATGTGAATTACCGTACACAATATTTCCACAATGGTCATGATATTTACAATTCCTTGTATTACATTTTGTTAATTTTTTTTACTGCAAAAAAAAAAGGTTTGTTTTAGAACAAAATAAATTAATCCACCTAAAAGTATATTAAGTAAGTAAGTAAGTAGCCTTTATTTGTCACATGCCCTGTTACTTGCAGTGACAAAAGACCCCTCTGGCCACAGACATAGACAAGGTGAGGACAGTGTTGAGAAGTAGCATTTGAAAAAGAAACAGAGAAATGGGTATACATTGGGTAAGGTAGCTCAAAAAGAGCCTTTCAGAGCTCCTTCAGAGGGCAGTGTGGAGCAGGTAAAAAAAAGCCATTGCAACCAAGCACATATAGACATAATACAGGAAAAAAACATTTCAGGAAAGGGTAGGGTCAGGGAAAGTGGTGGGACCGCTGCAGTCAAAAGGCAATGTGAAAACATTGTGACCAGGCAAACCTTTCCTAAACCTTATACACTGTTCCAAGCACTTTTTGTTCCATTGGGCTTTTTTTGCGCCAGATCTTTGAAAAACACAAGCCATATCACAGGTATTGTACTTCCAGACTCCCTGAATTGGAGTCTGTAAAATGAAACTGAAGGACGATTTTCTGACATTTTAAATGGAATTACCTCGTAAATTATGTGTCATAATTCCTTAATGCTTAAGACCGAAACATAAATTTTTTTGAAAACCTACATATTATATTTGAAATCAAAATGAATCAATAAGTGCGTTGCTTCGTTACTTCTTAATTTAAAACAGCAGCTGTAATTGGCACATGCACCAGGGACTTCCATGGTTAATTCGTGTTAAATTTATTGTTGATACAATATTGCATCTTCAACTGGCACATCTCTGCCTAATCACCCTCATATTTCACCCTATTTAATGTAGATGATAAAACTGAAAGCAGCAAAGACACGAAGAGTGAAAACAATGATTAAATGGAATCTCAAGGTCTAGTATATGTAGCCATCTGTTTGCATCTGTGTACTGTAACTGGGTTTAGCTTTGGAAGAGTTTGTATGGTTTGAAACAGGAAGTGTTGTAACCTCTCTGTGTACATGCAAGAGGCATGATTAAATGGTTGTAGTGGTAAATATATCTGAACATCCCACTGGCCATCTGGTGTCTGGATCAGTACGCAGTGGTCCAGGAATGATGTTTCAGTTGGATTAAAAGCTGAGATTTGCAATGATGGTATCTTGGTTGCATGTTAATGCTTGATGTGCAGTTGCTAGGGTATTAATTGTTGAAAATCTCTGTGGTCAATCCCCAAGTAATTTTTCTTAAAACTGATGATCTGGCAACACTATCACTCATACACTTCTCCTCCAAAACCCTTTGCAGTTTGAGATGTTATCGAAGTATGCATTTGGAGACAGTGCTGGATGAGTTATGCCCTGAAGTTAGATTTGGCATCTTAACAAGAATTTGAATAATGCAAAACAGCAAACAGGGATAATCTCAAAAATCTCCCAGCCATCCTTGATTTAAGCATTAGTGCAGGGCTTAGGGTGATATAGTGAAGGGGTGCTAAGTGCATCTCATGTTCTGACTTATTCTCTGACTGAGGTAACGTGGTTGTTATTAATATGATTTAAGTAGGTCTGTGGTTCTAATTAGCCTACTCTACTTCTCATAGGGTAAAAAAAGCCCATCTTCACTCAGAGGATGCACTATTCCTACTCTGCTCATTTTGTTCAGTGTTCCCAACATGCAGATTAATTGTATTTCCAGGTGATATGTGCACATGCAGTTGTAAGTTATTGTTGTGACACTGAAAAGGGCAGAGTAGACAAAATCTGTGGGTCAATGTAAAAATTTTAAATTAGCAAAACAAACACAGACTGACATAAAAAGGGCCTTATACCTATTTTACATGCTCTGGCCTTTTTTTTGTTGAAAATTTGAAAAGTACCATTTAACATTTTCATCCTAATTAATCCTAATTCATCCTAATCACTGAGTCCTCCATTGCAACCCGGCTGTTTACCATAGAAACCAATTTAGAATATCTCTATCTCAGCTTTGGAAAATCATATATGCATGGGGGTTGGTTTTATTTTTCTCATAGTGACATGGGCTTTATCTCAGCTCAAAAAAATATTGAGAAATGGGGGTGGTTTTTTTTCATTGGCTCTACAAGCCTCATTAAAGTTTGTGTACAAACTTTAGTCATCTAGTTAAAGGATGAAGTAGTTCCCAGTTTTTTTTGTAACAGTCTCATTCACTCGATCACAACCAGTAAGTACAATGATAACAAATGTTCAAATCTAAGTTGGTGATATCATCGTCTATTGAGATGAAGTTAAACAAATTTAAATCCTTTGCAGCTTTAAATTAGAGTGAATAATTAAAATACCAAGCACACTTTCTGAATCTTTATTTGTTGAGAAATGCATAGATCTGAGAGTATTAGTGGTGTTTTTACATTTGTCATTTCATGTGTTTTATTGAGTTTATGTGGATCTTTAGAGTCAAATATTATTCGAGAGGCTATGCCCGCTGGGAGAGCTTGTCTGCCAGTGAGTGGAACAAATAGCTGGATGCACAGAGCTGTCAGTCTCTCTCTCTCTCTCTCTCTCTCTCTCTCTCTCCCTTTGTTAGTTGGTGTATGTGTAGTTGTTTAGGCAAGGCATCTGAGAAGGCACAGACAGTGTTGCTCATGGCTTTGTTCTTTGCTCCCCAGATCCTTTTAGAAGAGCTTGCTGCCCCACAGGAAGTGCCAAACTCTGTCTAGAGCAGGCATACTGGGATACTGATAAGACATCTGAATTTCATAATTCCAGCAGGGATTGTACAGAAACCACTGCAGTAGATGTGTCCATCACTGTCTTCTGTTGGATGTTGATTGAAGTGGTGGTAAAGGGCAGTGTGGACTGCTGAGTGAATGTTTTTGCTGACTCGCTTTTTGGTTGTGTGATCATCCATATATTATAAGACATGAAACGACTTGAGCTGCTTCCTTCAGCTTCGTGTTGTTTAAAGTGCTTGAGTTGGAGGCGTTGAGTTTCAAATACATCAGTGTGTATGTGAGGCACTGAGAAACATTGCTCTGGCGTGAGTGATGAGCGAGGTCAGAGGTGAGGAAGCGTGTGGGATCAGCAGCGGACGACCCGAGCTGATGGATAATGCTCGGAGAATGTGGAACGGGCCTCTCGGAGTCTCTTATCAGAACAACTGGGCGAATCTGATTTATTTCAAGTGACCCTGCTGTTGCTGTCATCTCCTGCTGCACTGTCCTCTTGAGACGGTAACCATGGAAACACACTCTGACCTTTAGGCGAGGAATTTTGATCACTCTTGCATTTAGGTTTTGATGTTCGTTTTATTTGATTCTCAATTTCAAATAAAAAAAAAAACTCAGATCAAAATCGAAAAACATATATAATGATGTCGTTGTCAATCTGCAATTTTGCTGCTAATGGGACAAGACATCTGTATCAATAGATGGTCATGGTCAGTGAAATCGTAACATTAATGGGTCATAGATGAGAATTGTAGCATAACAATGACACAAAGCACATTAGTGTCTTGGAGTGGTCTAGTCCAAAAGTCCCAACTTTTGCAGTGGAACCTCTAGAAAGAAGAATTTATCTTGTGTAAAGGGATCAAATGGTTACTTCACTCATATAAGTGCATTTTTTAGATGTATTTCTTTACATTTACATTTTTTTACTATTCAACATTGAAATAAGCCATCAAACCTAAATTTAAGGACTTTCGGTAAGTGCACAGCTTTTCAAAAGCTGCAGGGAGCTTAAAATATACAGCATTTTTAAAATTTCTAGATTCAAAAGTAAAAATTTTGTAAACCGTGATTGGTGACTGTCCATACTAAAATGAAAATGTTAACAGGGGACATCCAGAAATGCTACAATTTCATTCACTCACCGCTGACCCTAATCGTTAGAAATTCATAACAATTAATTTTTTTTATTTGATTCCATTTGCAACCACATGTTTTCATTTGCTCAAATAAAGTTTGGTAAGAGTCTTGGGGAGTTTCATGTTTTTTTTACTATTCATATTATTAAGGGCATTTTCTGAAATCACAAAATAGATTTCTGCAACCCTGTCCTAAATCACCTGCTGTATTTTCCTCAATGTTTTCGTCTCTATCTGCTTGTGGCTGAATCATGCCATATGCTGCTGATGCGTGCGCATCGCCTTAGGCTGATGACATCAGCTGCTCGAGCACAGTACTCTGTTTGTGTGCATTTTATAAAATGTTTTTGGTGATAAAATACCAACAGTAACAATTTAATCTGTCTATTTTATTTTACTATTGTCTATGTGTTAGACGGAATCTTCCAGCAACAATATCTCCACATCTATTATTCATATTCAGGAAACAGTATAATCAGAAATACAATCAGTAGTTTTTTTTTATTACTGTAAGCTGCATCCTGCAAAAAAATCGAATGCAAAACACATGCTTGCACACAGAAAGACATCTGCTCAAAATGTAATTGTATATGGATACAATTAACAAAGTGGACAATATTTGAACTCAGTCAAGTTTTGATTTTCCTTGAATTCAACACTTTTTGTGAATTTTTAAATCTTTGTAGGTATAGCTCCACGTTCCCTTAATCGATCGTAAGTTGAAGGAGTGAAATTGTATCTTTGAATGAGTTAGCTGAGCACCTTGAAATGCACTTTGTGATAAAAAACTTTCCCAGTTTACACTGAATGAGTTATATTCACTCTCTTTGTTGCAGTTTCCTCAAAAATGTTTAACTAAATTCACTTAAATGTTCTGTTTCCGTGTTGTATGGATTACACTTGAGCTATTTCTGGTACAGTATGCATTCTACACTCTCTAAGTACGCCATTAATGCTAAAAAACCAGCATAATCCCCAGTAAACTAGAGAAAGCTTTCAAACTGCATACCACTTCATTCAGACATTATTATGGCAGTAAAATAGTTTGATTCCTTTGTTTACAACTCAATGTCTGTTAACATCTAACAGCCTTTCCTATTTACTTTCTGGTAATGAGGGATTGTTATCGGGACAACACGATCAATGTTAGTTTATAAGTGTGCAACACTCATGTAGCTGCTGCAAACACAATCTCTCCTAAAACCAAGTATAACCTGTCTGAACAAAACACTGCAATCCAATACTGTGCTGTAACTTTTCCAACTTCATAGGAGAGATCGTCACTTTGAACAAGTATTTGAACAAGTGACAAAGTATTTATGATTATACTCTGTGAAAAGTAGGTGTGTTGAGGGATTTTACTTACTCTAACACTGTATAATTGGAACAATCAAATATGTATAAGGTAAAATACAAAATATCATAAAAAATACACAGAAAAAGCTGTTGAAATGACTAAACAATCCGCTGTTTGAGTTTCAATAAGCTGATCAGAATTTTATGGATGTCCACATCGGCAGGAAAACTGTGAAAACTGAAATAACTGAAAAAAGTTCAACTGAATTTCAAAAAAACACTTTATACTTTGAAGCACTGCAGGGTTCGTTTTATGCACATTTTAAGGCTTGTTGGTTTGGATGCATACAGTTTTCTGAAAGGAAGTGTTTTACGAGGCTCAGTACAAATAGTTCGTTATTTTGTTGGCCTGACATCAGAATGAGCAAGCAAAGGCTTATTCATTAAACCCACAGTGGGCATTTTACCTGTTTGAACCATAACCACGTTTCCATGGTGAACCAAATCAGTGACCAGTAATCCCTCTGAAACGAGGAAACACTGACTGCTGGAGTACATGGTTTGGTGCAGTTTTCCTATAAACGTCTATCTTTAAGCAATAAGGTACAATGTGAAGCGTTTAGTTGTAGAAACGCAGTGTAATTATTGGATTGAACCAAGCATGTCTCCAGTGAACTGGAACAAGATCCAGCAGGTCAGGAATGAGCCATGGCAGCAGGGAAGCCTCATAGAACAAGCTCGCATGGCGAATATATTTGCATACAAATGCAGTTTCACAGCAGCATCATAATTGTTAAACCCCAGGAAGTGGGTTTCAGGATAAAAGCCCTGATTTATATCAAGTGCCATCCACAGTAAATGTTCGCTTAGTTTTGTAAAATCAATTAAAGTCTACTTTATGGTACAATACTTTAAATAAGAATTTAATAGCAAACAGTTTAATAAATTCCATAACCCCCCCCCCCCCCAATTGTGGGTTTGGACAATGAGATGCTGTGATCTTGAGAGCGCTCGGGTATTAATTCTGAAATGACATCAGTCAGTCTAGGCATCTCATCTGCTCTCATCCTCTTCCAGGTTTTCTGTCAAATGTTTGACTGTCTGCAGGGGGCTTCTGCTGAGGTACAGGTGGGTGCAGCATGGAATGCAGGATGTAGAGAGTGAGAGATAAAAAGATGATTACTGACTGCACGCGTGATCGCGAGAGGAAGCTAACAGCTGCTCTGTTTGTCTCTCGGAGACTGATGCATGACGGTGAAGTTTTCTTATTCTTGTATATAGATAGCTTTGACATTTAACCAGCAGTGACATCTCCTGATTCTTCTATTATTTACGAGCGCTCATCTTTTCCAGCTGATTTCTCATAATTGTCCGTCACTTTCCTTCTTGGGCTTTCATTTGCTCTATTTATGGCCCGTTACCCTTCTAATCGAAGCTCCAGCTGTGAGGAAGCTTTCTCTCAAAATGAACCTGGAATTAGAAGCCCATCAGTGAAGCCCATCAGATCTTCGCTCTGCCGAAAGCTATAGAGGCTGCTGTTGGCATGTGTGCGTGTGTGTGTGTGTGTGTTTGTGTGTGAAGTGACGTGAAACTATGGTTTGCGATGTTCTCACAGCCATGCTGTTTTCTCTGTTTTCTGTTTACCGAGCTGTGGATTATATGCACATTTATTAATTTATCTGATGGTATATCCAAAGCCAACTCTTGCTCTCACTGGAAATCAAACTCATGACCCAATGACTGAGCAAATGGTCTGGCTAATACAAAAAAAGATTCATAATGCATAATATGTGTGCACAGTTTCTTGCTTGAATGAATTAACTTCATAAGAGTGCAGTTCCTGAATCCTTTGAGAGTGATGAAACCTTTTTTTTTTACATTTAATCTAAAAATTGATAGACCTTGACATGCATTTAATGAATCAACAAGGACTCAAATTGCCAACAAACCATTTTTGTTTTGGTGAAAGAATTAATACTTTAAAGATCTCTACATGTGTTCCGATTTGGAACACCCAATGTTAATTTCATCAAAAATAATGCAAAATATGATTTATAACATTGACTGTGGTGCTATATTGCTGTTTATCAATAACAATAACTCAAAGCACCATTGCATTATATGTAACGTCTAAAAATCCACCAGCAATGCTGCCACACATGCTTCCAGGCAGATAAATGTGGTGAAGCATGAACAGTTCTTGTGGTTGGCTGTCTGTGAAAAGGTCCAGCAATGGGGTAAACTTTGAGTCCGCAAAGAGAGATCACATTGTGGTGACCACATCACCCTTGAGTTATTATGACTCAGGTCAGCAGCTTTGGTAACAGATGAGACTGATCGTGTCAGTAAGTGTCACCTTTGTGATGTGACACATTTAGGAAATATGATTCAGTTTAGTAGTGGTGCAGCAATAATATGAGGCACGATATAAAAATATCACAATACGTAGAAGGTATTGTGTAAGACATTTTCCTCTTTAATGTTTTTGTGCCTCTAAATTTATAAAATTAGCTGCTCCCCCCCTAGAAGCTGGATGATATTACACACAATGTGTACTAAATGTAGTTTAATTTTTACATGACATTCTAAACAGTAAAGGGGTTTATTGTAGTTTTTAGTCATTGTGATACATATCGTATCGTGTCCATAATATCGTGATCGGATCTTGAGCTGTGTGTCTCGTTACACCCCTGGTTTTTAGTTTAAAACTAGTTTAAAAATAGACTCTCCTAAACATTTTGTTAGTTTACTAAGTAGCACTTACATCAAACATTATATTGCATATCAGACATTAACAATAAGCTAAAATAATTGGTTGATGGCCATTTGATTTTAAAGGTGTTCAAAGAGATATAATTTATGTATGATATAAGAAAGAGTTTTTATCATTAAAAACTGTGCAAGTTCCTAATGTAGCCAAGGGACAAGAGTGTGCTATGGTTCATGGGTCCCAGCAGCCAAAAATGTTTGGTGTTTTATTCTGTGTTTTAATAAATGTTTGGTGGAATATGTCTGTGTTTTAATTTGTTAATGAGACTGTTAACCAGTTAAAAAAAGCTGAATAATTAATGGAAATTCTACTTTGTACACTAGCTAGGTCAGCTAACATGTTATCATTTAGCTTATGTAGCTAAAATGTCTTCAGTCATCAAATGTGATACCCTTGCTGTTACACTACTATTATACCGTGTTCCTAATGACATTTTCATAATAATCTTAATGATTTAAATTAACCTACATCTGAAAAACATATTTTAGGGGCAGATCTACCCACTTAATCTATTAGCTTCAACCACAAACAACCAACTTTTTGGTTTAAAAATTTAAACCAGTAATGTATTTGCATAAACGATTCAGCATTTTTTAGGTGCACTGTTCTAATCAGAAGGAGATACACCATGTGTGTTGTTGGCCATGTTTGTGGATAGGTGCATAAATGTGATGAGCTTGATTTGAAGACCACTTTAAACACTTACATCTGTCTGTCACCGCCTACGTGTTTGCTATATCCATGCAGTGACTGATATCTGTTCCACTGCTTTTTAATAGATACGATCTAGAACTCTGAAGGCCTCATCAGGAGGAAATGGAACTCTTCGAGAACATAATCTTCTTCATCCAGACGTACTGGTAAGAAGCCACTTGTCCAGGCAGCGGTTGCACCGTCTGCTTTCAAGGCAATGTGTAGTGCTGGCCCAATACACATTAACACTTATTACCAGTACTCCCTGCATCCATGCCTGCATGATCACACACTGATCTCGTGTGTGAAAAAGTGTAGAAATCCATTGGAATATGTTTATTTGGCCTTGTAAGTTTCGAATGAGTGCCACCACCTCTCAAGCTCAAACGGGGCACAACTGTGCTAAATAAAATGTGTTTATTTGTCTGTGTGCGTGTTTTGGCACCGAGCTGAATGGCATGTTTGTTTTCCCCTCTCCATTCATCTAACAGCAGCACAGTGTGGCTGCAATGAGTTATTAGCTGCTGGTCAGACCTTCATGTCCAGCACTCCAGGCAGCCTTAGACCAGGAGCCGATGCAGGAAGTGATGCATTTCTGAGATGATTTAGCGATGAAAGGCAGATATTTAATCATTCT
Organism: Danionella cerebrum; assembly: GCA_007224835.1. NCBI lineage: Eukaryota > Metazoa > Chordata > Actinopteri > Cypriniformes > Danionidae > Danionella > Danionella cerebrum. The sequence goes on along the minus strand of SRMA01025830.1, from coordinate 687,594 downwards.
ACAACAATAGGTGCCAACTTCTGTTTATGTGATAACAGTGTTTTACTCTTTGTATATAGACATGGATCACATCTATGTGTGCGTTGCTTCGATGTGTTCTTATGGATAAATAATACGTGTATGTACAAAGGCTGTGCTTGCGTGTGGTTGTGATTGTCTCTGTGTTCATTTCCTCCATAAACTCAGGTTAATTTATCATCCAAAAGTTAGCAATTGGAGCTAGTGGCCCAGCAAAGGCTTTATGTAGGTTGCATGAGTCTACCCTGGCAGTTCTCAGATAACCCCTCTCCCAGTTCTCTTGAGAATGAAATGTTCACGTAAGGATGTATTGTACATGTGCTTTTCTGAACAGAGGAACTTTGCTTTCAAAGTAGGAGTTAAGTCCTTCATGTTAAAGTGTTGAGCTCATTGACACCATCCTCCCATGCGATTCTGGGTTGGTTTATATCGCTATCAATGGAATTCCACAAGGTGGGGTCTTGCGTGAGCCCCAGACTGAGGGAGCATGACAGTCATTTTCTGCTACTAAGTTAAATCTTATAATATTTTGCCAACTTCTCACCAACTGGTTGGTGAAGGTCTTATTGCCCATTCATTTGTTGTCTTTTCCTAGAAATTCTTAGAGAGCTTGATGGTCTTGGTCATGATTGAATCTTTGCAATATGACGGAGTGATTAATAACAATTCTTCCCTGGTAGAAGGCCCTAGTAACCTGAGAGACACCTAAGAGCCAGAAATCTTGCCAAATCGGGTCAGATGCTTATTTTTGCTTGCTATACCCTTTGAAGTAGGCCAATAATGCTTCAGAGTTTCTAATAGATTAAAAGCTTACATTTGGGGACCAGTCAAAAGGCTAAAACTGTTGTTTTAGAGCCGGTACATAGGCTGTCACCAACACACAAAAAACACATTGTGACCTCTGACCCCGCTGCTCAATGATGTCATCATCAATAGCGCACTCTGTCATCCAGCAGTCCTCTTTTTCTCATACCAAATGACTTGCTGGCCTGTTAAATGCTTGGCATTTGGAGAATATTTGGCTTTTCCCCATCACCCAAAGTACCCCTTACATTTCTCATCCACGTTCCAGAGACCTTGATAAATGACTGTTGTATTTCAGCAGGACTTTCTGGGGTCAGTGACCTCACACTGCACTGTACTTGAGCTGGGGTAATGGATGTGCCCCCAGTGGCTCGCTGCAGCTAGAGTTCAGATAACCCAACCCTGGCACTGCCCAGCTCAAGAGACAATCTAACAAACCTGTCTCATATAATCTGGCAATCTCCTTAAGTGGTTGCCTTCCCCCTTTGCCAGATAAATGAGGTGTACTTGATTTTGGGCTCCAGATTCTTAGACAGATCAATCTGATGTTTATCTGCCGGTCAGTGGAGTTAATCATTTCTTTTGACCCCGCCTGAACCCCATCAGCACCACTGTCTATGTATTACAAGGTTCTACTGTCTGAAGAGGTTTTGAAGATTGAAACACTTTCACAGGTTCTCTTTTAAAGACATCATTTATGCTCCGTTCTCGTTGAAAACTCATCTCTGTCTACTTTCTGAAGGTTTGGCATGCTGTTTTAGAATGGATAAAAGTCAAGCTTGATAACAAGGATAGATGTCTGCAGGCGGCTGTATGGTCAGTCATTGTTCTCTTGAGGTTCTAAGCACATAATGATATGTTCAAGGAGTTGGACTGCTTACAGAGTGGTTTTGAATAGTCCAGTTCAATAAAGGACCAAAATAGTTTTTCATTGGGTCAGAAATCAGACCCTCCCAGTTAGTAGGTCATTGGTTTGGGGCCAGTTGGTGGACTCGCCAAGTAGAGATTGCATGTCCTCTATGTGCTTCAAGTACCTCAGGTTTGAGGTGGAAATTTAGCTCTGTGGTGGTCTAGTGGCTTGTCCATGGTGTACCTTTCCTTTTCCTCAAAGTGATCTTGGGGGTAAAGAAAATAGATGCCTTGATAATTTACAACTAAAATATTTGTTTAATGTCATAATATGTGGTTAGGGTTTAACCTAAGTATCAAAGTATCCAATCTCCAGGATCCAGGGGTTTTGCTGCCCAAAGAGAAGGACGATATAATGCATAATTATTAATTTCATCTAGCTAAAGCTCTCAAAAAGAAATGGCATATGACTTGACTGCCTAAAAAAGGCCTCTGACTTTTTGAGAGCTTTAGTTAGATGATACATGGAACTCGTGAATTCAAGAGCAAAGGGCAATGACATGGAGAAGATTGTCAGTATTATTCATTTGTTTATGTAATATTTACTTAATGTTCAGTGTTAAATTCAAATTAATTTGCTTTTAAATCACTGATATTTGATATTAAGCATTGCAGATTTAAGTGTTTGAACACTCCTAGAAGAAGTCGCTATTGCGTTTTAGAATACTCTCAATGCAGAAGCATTTGTCTGAGGGATTTGGCTGGCATTTTTTAGTAAAGGAGATTGGAAAATTGATAAAAAGTATAGATACTACAGATACTAGATTTCATTGGTTGTAAAATTAGAATTATGGAATTTTTGGAGACATTTAATAATTTTTTACCAAGGTATGGTGGCTTCTAAGTTTACAGCACAGGAATATGTTTCATGGCTTTTCCCATTTTATGGCTTTCAGTAAACATCACATCATCTGAGTACAGCTCAAGATATCATTGAAACTCTGGCCCGCTGACTAATCAGATGAGGTAATGCAGGAGTCATACGCTAGAGAGACTGTTAACAAGATTATAGTAGATGTCTGTCAGTTACTAATGCTCTGTCAGCTCTACCTCTGCTGCTCTTTTCTCCAGACCTCTGGTTATTGCCTCATCTAGACGCTTGACAATCTGTTTTTCAGACTTCATTTTCAAGGCCAGGGAGTAAAGTCTAGGATACACAAGGTTGTACATGCTCAGATGTTCAGTGAAAGGCAGCAGACTCTAAATAAAGAAACGAAGCTGCACATCAGGCAGTCGAGTTTCTTGCTCCCCTCAGATAGCTTCAAATAACAGTCACATTCTGATTACAACCACACTTTTTAGCGTTAGAAGCACGTTTCTGTTTTATGAAATTGAAGCAGTTCATAATTAACCTATGAGAAAGTGAGGGTGCTCATAAGAAAGCATAATAACGCTATTATGTCTGAGGAGAGTATTACGTCACAGTTCTCCAGACAGTTCATAGGAGGAGTATAATTAAAAAAGTTGTAAACATATAAAGCAAAATATGGTCATCATTTTCTTGAGCTGCTATTGTTTTAATGGTGCATACCATTTTTTTTCAAAGCAAGGAGTTCTGAAATGTACACACATACAGTGTCTAACACAGGATCCCCACTGGGCTGTGAGCTGAGCACCCTACTATTTTCTTTTTACACAGATAACTGCACTACTCGAGTATCTCCCCAATCAAATTTGCCCATCATTTTGGTAAGGTTTGTCTCATGGGAGGAGTCAATATTTCCTGGCAGAAAACACAACAAAAATCAGAGGAGATTTTAATTGAAAGAATTTGAGGATGGGTTGCTCTGTTCCATGTTGTGCAGCTACAAAACAACTGTTCTACCTACAATCAGAAACGAAATAAGAGAAAAGAACCCACTGAAAAAAAGAGTGCGTGACAAGTGTTTGGAAGTACAAGTCTGTTTTTCATCTTCAATTTTCCCCAAGATTTGTTTTAATAAGGGACAACTGGGCTTTTTTATCCTTTCTAATGTGTTTCTATTTCAATATGTAATATATGTCGTTTTAGCACAGGACATATTTATGTCTGACACACAAATAGGTACATAATGCAGTTTCTATATACTCTCTCTCTCTCTCTCTCTCTCTCTCTCTCTCTCTCTCTGATCACTATGTACATTATAAAATAAAGGCATGAACTTACTAGACATTTGATAAATTCATGCTACGGTGTAGCCTACAGGTTCAGGAGAACCCATAGGTATATGTAGAGAAATCCCATTGTAGCTCCAAAACGAACAAAGATCCCCTATAAAAATCTTTTTTTGGTGTAGTTGACACAAATGACAATAATAAAGTCTACTCTCTACAGAGCCATTTATTAGTGACACTGACAGGGATTGGAAGATGCAAATATGTGCTAACGGACCTTGATTCTCTTGTCCTCGGCTTCCTGTATTTTGGTTTGGACGAGTTTCCTTGATGTATGAAATAATTTTTATTCTATTATTTATTCATGGGAACTGTTAGATTAGTTTTGCTCTGGTTACACAACGGTAGTCTGTAATGAAAATGCAATACACAATACATGTGTTTCATAAAGCTCTATAAAATTGACTTTCAGATAGAGGGAGCACAGTACTATATTCTGGTTAGTAGAGCTTTCTCTCTGCTAGGAGGTTCCTGGTTTGAGCTTCAGCTTGGACACTTGCATGTTCATGTCTGTTTAATCAGTGTTGCCCATGAGAGTGAGTAGTGGGTGTAGATGGCCTTTTCTGGGTGTACACCTGCCTGTAGGCCATTTTGAGCTGGTATATCCAGAACTCTTGACTCTGGTTAAAAAGTGTCTGTGCTAGGTTCTGGTTTCTTACTATTGTTACTTTTCCACCAACCTGTTTTGTAACAGTGGAACTCTACTAAACACGGTTCTGGATGATTTTGATGGCTTTTCCACTACGTTCTGCACTCTTAGAATGTCACGTGACTATACCTGTAAAAACTACAAATGCCTGTAAAAACCACTCCTTCGACAGTCCCCACTGTTTGGGTTGTGCTCTCAGCATTCTACTTTTCTTTTTTCATGGGTTGGTTTGCATTTCTGTGCCAATCGCTCTAATGTCACCAAGCAGAACTAGTCACGATGCAGAATAGCATGTCTAAAACAAATTCACTAAAGTTTTAACTAAATGTTAATAAAATCCAGTGGAAAAGTAGCATACATTTTGTTTTGTAGAAAATAAGGTTTATTTATGGTAATTTCCGGTTACGTTTGAATTGTTTTGGATTTTTACTTTGAATTAGCATAACACGGGGGCAGGAAATGATGTCCTACGATACGTTTGTTTACTAGAGTCCTCTAAGTTCATTGGGACTGCCAGGCTCCACCCATGGGAGCAAGTACCTTCCTGGAAGTGATTGAGGGGGAGAGCGTGGCGTTCTGCAAGGGTTAGCAAGCACCACATTCCTGCATTCCACCAAGAGGGAGCGAGGGGGAGGGGGATCACCTAATTCTTCATCTGAAGTTTTCTGAAAAGTCCTATAAATGTTACTTTTGTGCATCTCTCTGTCTGGTTCATATGGTTGTTTATGAATTTGCTGACTTTCTTGCTGCTGAGTGTGCTTCACATTTTCACATGATTCATGAAGTTGTGTGCCCGAGAGTATGCTGACATTGCTGAGGAAGTTTGCCAATGTGAAGGAAAGAAATAGTCCCGGGGGATGCTCAGGGTTCAAAAAGGAATGTTTGGATTTCTGCTTTTTTCTGACCTCCTGTGTTCTAGTTTGTAAGTAAAGGTAAAAAGATAGGATGCAAATATGACTAAAAACCAATTAATAAAAGTTGTCAAACTCAAGAATGAATTTTTTTTTTTAAAAATCATCATTTTCAATAAAACAAACAGCAAATTGATTTAACCCCCCTTAAGCATAATTGTCCATAGAACTGTGAAGGAAAACCTTTATTTATTTATTAGTTTATTTATAGGGGGGTAACAATATATTGTGGCAAAATATATTGCATTACAAAAATGTCACAATACGTATCTTGGAATTACTGGGATACATTGCCCAGAAAATGAGGTCTTTTGGGTGGTTAGTGTTGGCGTTTCTAGTCACTTCTGAAACTTCTCTAAGCTAACTTTTTGTTTTATTTCATATTTACTAGTACACAATTATCCTTTGCTCACATTTAAAATGAGAAACAGGAGAAACATTAAAAAACAAGCTCTCGCCATCGTTTCGAGTAAACAAGAGGACTTAATGCAAACAATAGCGCTGCCCCTAGTGGCTGGATGATATTAAAATTTTTTACCTAAATCAAATTAGACTGTAATCTTATTAGCTTTGCAGTCTCAAAACTTTCAGATAATTTTTTCGTACACTGATTACAGAAGTACTTGGTTTAAAGCAAATTTTGTGATACATATTGTATTGTGGACACAATTTAGTTTATCGTTACATCCTTATTTATTTAATGTATTTAATTGTTTTAATTTATTTATGTGT
>SRMA01025830.1:485088-681397 GCA_007224835.1 Danionella cerebrum | reverse complement strand
ACCCAACCATCCATATAAACATCCATCCATCCATCCATCCATCCATCCATCCATCCAATCATTTCTTTAATAATTCATCCACCCACCTACCAAGTCATCCTCCATCTATCCAATCATCCATCCATCCATCCATCCATCCATCCATCCATCCATCCATTTATGCATCCAATCTCTTCAATCACTCATCCATCTATCCAATCATTTCTTTAATCATTTTGTGTATTTTTGTACAATTGCAGGATTGTTTGTGAAAAATATGTTCTCTTCTGATTAACTGCCTTTTTAAATGTTTAAATATTTTACATTATAAAATATAATGCCTTTAGACATATTGGACCTAAGTTCCTATTAGCAGAATTATTTACTACAATGCACCATTTAAAGCACTTTCTAAACTTTCAGTAATGTGCATGCTTGCAGATGTATAATTGATGTGTCACCACACTGATGTAATGTTTTCTTAGCCAGAAGGTATTATTCTGGTTTCCTCCCACAGTTAGAAACAGGTGGATTGGTGACCCAAAGGCTTCCTCAGGAATCAATAGGAATTTGATTAACTGGCGACCTGTGCTGGATGTATTTCAAAAACCAATTCAAAATATGCCATGCCAAAAGCTTTTACTCAAATTATCTATCTGCACCATCGATCCTGTAGCCAGTTGTTCTTGTTTTGACACCAAAGAAACAAATATAGATTGTTTAAACATTGTTTTCACAAAATTAGACAAACATTCAAAAGCTTTGGCACCTATAGCTTGGACAGCGTTACTTGGACAATGATGGAAAGTGTGTGAGCAGTGTTAATTGCGTCCTGCTGATTCTGTGTTTTGCCATGTGTGCATCATTGTAACCTTTACCTGCTGACTGCGAGTGGATACAAATTGGTCTGTTGGAGGTTTCCAGCAATCTTTGCCCCTGGGGAGATGTCTCTTGAACATGAACATGGAATTACACATGCACGTTTTTAATTAAAGTAGAACCGCAGATGTAGTAGGGACTTTGCCAGTGGCCTTTTGTTCTCGCTGACAGGCAGAGTGGAACATTTCTGCTTTTACAGTTTTCACTTCCTTTTTAATGACAGAGAGGTACAGATGCTCCATGGCTTATAGTAACGACACGTAAGAGCTCTTGGCAGAAACAGCTGGTAGTTTAACTCGTTTGTGGTCCGTAACACTCTTCATCATCACACTTTCATCTGCTGTGTGCACATTCCTGAATGTTGGGGATGCGCTAGCTCTTTTCATTTACCCGGATACATCCCACTCCCTCTTCATCATTCTGTTGCCATAGAGGCGACAATGGTTGCAATGATTAGAGGAAGACAAATGTTCTAGAGTATGAAAGGGGGAAGGGAATCACGGTGAACCGTGAATCAGAGAAGTGGGAGTGAATCAGAGGGTTTGCTGATGGGGGAAGTGTTCAACAGAGTGATGGCTAAACAAAATCGTGTGAGGAATATTATGGATTCATAATCAAGCTTCTGTAACCTGCTAGTTTTGTGCCAATGACCACTTTTAGCTATCGAGAAACATGGAATTAACCTTGACCTAGTTTACTTTTCATAATGAATCGTTGTGGTTGGATTTAAAAGCCCATAATGTTTGAAAGATCACATTAAAATAAATGTTCATTTTGACTAACCATTAGGCCTAGTTGGCACAGCAAATATGTAAAGCATAAAACATGTACAGTTCTAGAGTCAGGTCAACACGGTGGAATCATTGTTCAATCCGAAGATTCTATCATTGAGCCCTCATCAGCTAGGGCATTTCTAGCTAGGGAGAGGTTTGCATGTTCTTTTTTTTGCTTAGGTGGGATTTCTTTTGGTACTCTAGTTTCTTCACGCAGACCACACTTTGGATTCTGGTAGTGAATTATATTTAATGTGAAGTGCATGGGTGTAAACTTGAAGGGAATGTGATCATGAGATGAAATGGTGACCTAGACCAGATGTGTTTCACCGAAAGCCTACATAGCGGTGCGAATGAGGTAGGGACACAGATGCTGAGTTGCAGTACACGCAAAATACCTGACAGGGTGCTTTGTTGTCACTCCTGTTAGGTGATTTGCCTGTGTTTAAGGCTAGGTTTTGATGGCAAATGCTCCTTGGAAGTGCGCTTAGTGGTTCTCAGATTCTCCCGGGGTGGGGAAGAGACTTGGCAGGTCAGGTCCAATGTGTCCCTGTTCTAGGGCTGGTTCTTCCAACCAACCAGGGGCGCTTGTACTGACTCTTATAAGATAATCTTTTTGTTTTTTCACCTCTCTTGTGTCAGCTCTCTTCTTTTTATGTTGGAGTCTTATAAAGAATAGTGATGGCACGTCACCACTGTATAGTTAGAGGATAGTAATAATAACAAAAGTAGACCATCAAACCATTGTTGTAAATTCTCCTTTCCTTTCTTTCTCTTTATTTTATGTATATATTTTTTCCTTGTTCATCTCAATGTATGTATCCTATTTTGTTGTAATTTGAGAGTGTTGGGTATTATCTTAGCAAAAACTACACTACCCAAAATGCTTTGTTAGAGGTGTGGTCTATAAATAGGCCCCATTTCCTGTTGGCCTTCCCTCACATTCTCCTACACCTGGTATCCTGTTCCATTTCCTTAAGAATAAATTCACCAATTTATTATCTGCCATCTTGTGCTGGGTCTGCATTGAACGTCTGGGCCTTAACTTGGGCTATGCTGCTAGCATCTCAAGAACTGCAGATTGTAAGTGTTTTGACCAGACACAGACATCAAGTTTCTATACATCCAACGAACTGTGGATATTTTAACATTGTATATCCAACAACCATATCTGCTGTAAAAAGAGCTAATGAAAATTACCAAAATCTTTTTTGGGGGAGTTTACGCACTCGCCTTGATTGGCTTTGTTTAATTGTACTATTTTTTTCTTTACAGCATAGTGAATTTGGGCTGGGGAAAAATGCATAAGAGCATTGTCCACAGGCAGACCAAACATATACATAAATCTGTTTATGGTTAGAACATCTGAAACCAAACAGTCCTAGATGGACCACACTTTCTCAAAAAGTACTTTTGGATTAGGCAATTTACCATTGTGATATTTTATTCTGACCAATCAAAAAGCTATTTAAGAAATGTGGTGATTCCTTTGTCCAATGGCTGATGTGGATATTGTCACATGACTTCATTTCTACCAGAGCAAAGACCAACACAGCAAAAAAATCTAGCAGTTGTTGCGTTGGTCTCAACCAACCACATTATGAACGCATCTTAACCACATCTTAACTGAAAGGAACCGTTTTTCTTAGAAATTGACTTGTATAGGGAAGTCAGGGTTAATGACCTACTGCTGTCGAATGCCATTCGAAGATCAAGGTTCATCAATCACCGAAGTGTGTGAGAAACACATTGGTTTTACCCAATGTAAAATGGTGATCATGCTGGCTGACCTAAAGAAAAGGTGATTTACTTACACAAGAAAAAAGTCAATAGTGATAAAAAAAATGCATTGCCATTGCATCATATTGGAATTTATGTGGAAAATTGGTTTACATTTTTCTTATTAGATTAAATGTTTATCTTAATCGTTAGCAAAATGTATGTGCATCTTGCCGTTTCCATCCAGGGTTTTTTTTATAACAATGAATAACTACCCTGTCTCCTTGTACAAATAGGGAGCAAACCAGCATTGAATATACTGCTTCCATGATCAAAATCAATTGTTTTTTTTGGTCCATGCTCTGGTCAAATCGTGCTGCAAATACTGCAATTTTTTTCCCAAATCACTTCAATCTACAGCTTATCCAAAATGCAGCTCCAAAACTCCAAAAACACCTTGTTCTGAACACAGGGGTATACTTCAACATCATCATTGGCTGCAGATTAGGTACTGTATCAACTTCAAAATTTTACTTCTGACCTACAAAGCACTCAACCTCCTAGTCCCTATCTCTAGGAGCTAATAACCATTCCCACATCTGCACATAACTTTAGATCATCTGCTACCCTCACTCTTACACTGGCACAGCAACCTAAATCTTTTATCAACTCTAGTTGATTTAGTCATTTAACTCCAACAATGTGGAACAGCTTAGCACGGGGTGCATGATGCAGTCGTAACAGTCAAACTTTTAAAACAAACACTCATATGTTTTCACTTGGTTATTTGTGTATTTTGGATATCTATTGTTTTTATCTGCTCTCTTTTATGGAGCTGTTATATTGATTTCTTCTGTACTTGTGTCTTTATCTGTTATATCTGTATCACTTATAATGTAGTTGCTAGGTGAAAACAAAATGAGAGGTTTTTAGGAAATTACTGTCCCATCACTTCTGGTTGTTTCAAAATGGCAATGCAGTTGCCATTCAGCCCAGTATTCTTTTAAAATAAATGTATATGAATTTATACAAAAGGACGAGATTCACAAATATTCAGTGTCTTTGAAACAGAAACGGAGGAAAGCGTACACATGTTGGGCTCTAGCAGGGAAGGTTTGACCTGCAAACTCTACTGGAGATGGAGAAAGTGAAGCCCTGATTATTATCGTTATAAATAGATGTCCCTCTCAGTGTTTGGTGGGATAAGTGGCCATGTCCAGAGGGTGATGACAGTACCAGCACTCAAAACCACCATCAGGACAAGGATTCTCTTACAGATGACATGAGTCAGCTTTGGGAGATAGCAGCAGGGGTGAGTGTGTTCTTGTGTGTGTGTTTTTGTAGTCCTTTTTGGATACCGGCGTGCACTCTTGAGATCCTTTGAATCACATTCCATCTGAGTGCTTCAAAAGAAGCCCATGGAGTTTATAGCTGCCTTCCAGACAGTTTGGATAGTTGAAATATCTCATTTAAAGAGGTTATGACCTCTAAAAAATGGATTATTTTACTTTTTTGAGCACATGTAATAATAGAAATCAATGTTTAATAGGTTTTTTCATTTAAAATGCTTTTTAGTGACATAAACCTCAGGCACTGAGGTTACCATTTGAGGCTTCTCTTTTGATATCTCTTCCAGTCAAGATCATGAACTGTTTATTTCCGTCCAGTATCCATTTTAACTAAAAAAAAGCCTGAGAGAGACATTCCGATTTACAAGAAAAAGTTTGAAGCATATATGTGCATGTATTAATACTTTTTATACTTTATTTGTATTAATACTTTATTTGCAGGAATATTGCAAGTTTGTGTTGTACTGTAATATTTTATGGCTATTACGTTTACATTTTTTAAATTTAGTAGACCTTTTTAATCCAATGCTTACAACTTATAGATCGGCATATTTTTATTTATAACCAGGGGTTTGTTAATAATACGTTCTCATTAGAAGAGGTTTCTCTATTTCAAAGATCATTTAAATGTAGTGGATTTTCTTAAAAAACTTTGTTCATCATCAACTTTTCGCCTCTTTGATAGAAAATTTATAGTGATTTTTGACAGACTAGGATTTGCAGTTAAATTGATTTTATCGGATAACTTAAATATATATCAGTTCCTTCTAAAATCTAAAATATCTGACATTTGTTAGGACCTTTATCCAGCCCTTGTTGATTCGATTGGGCAGTTTGATGAAATCCATACAGTTAGTTAACTAGGCTTAAAAAAAAATTCAGAAAATAATAATTTCTGAAGCTGTTGATGATGTCACACCTAACACAGAGAGTAAACGAGTGGTAAGACAAGTTAATCTAGTCTAGACTAGTTAATCTGATCTAGTTAATCTAGTATGAGGTTTTTATTTTATCACTGATTGGTATTTTTTATTTTTATTTGTGGTTTAGAAACAATTTTATCTACACAGAAAGAAGACTACAGTATACAAATTGTGCCTCCATTTGCTAAATAGTGTACTCGGCTCAGCTCACCTCAGCTGTGTCCAGACCGACTTCGGAGTCCAGACTTTGGTGAACTCTGGTCTATGTTAAACTACCGTGTTTTGCAAGCTTCTGCTATCTTCTCTTGTGGTTTATTTTCATTGTCACTCTTACCAGACAGACAGGGTGTGATGTAGATGAGTTAATGAATATTCAGAACCTAGTCACTCTGAAGGTGGCACACACTCAGAGCAATAAATTATTTCTTTTAAGCGTAAATGTAAAAATGTATTCATTTAATTGGATTCCCTTGAAAAATACAAATAAAATTCTGTATATCAAATGTGATGAATTTATTAAATGTAACAGGTAAAACAATGTTTTAGTGCATAATTTTTGTGGAGTTTAATTTTCCTAAAGAGTTGATTGGACAGACACAGAATTTATATGCTATAGATTAAATCAATAGGTAAACCTCACTAGACAAATGATACTTCACACTAATTTTTAGCCTTTTTTAAGGGATTTGTAAGCCTTTTTTGTCTGAGTGGAAATCAGCAGGGTGTAAAATTTCTCTCTGTATTTAGCCAACATTTTGTTGATAGGTCCAGTAGCTTTATCGTTAATGCTTTGACATCTAGTCGCTGTGTAAGTAAGATTGAGTGGACTCTAAGTTGGGCTATTGTGCCTGTTTAACATGATTGTGTAATAAACCCTGCAGAGTCTCATGCTGGCCAGACCCTCCACCTCTTAGGACACACACTCAAACACACCTTTCAGGGAGCCTAGAGATTTAAGACCGTTATTCATGAATGAAAGAACTCTTCCAATTTGAGATGATCCCTTCTCACTGTGTGTTCTCTCTATCTCTCTCTCCTTTAATGAGCACTTCTATAATAAGTTGATCTGAAGGAAAGGTTGCTGTAATGATGTCTCTCCTCCGCCCACATGCTGGCTTCTAGAGATCAGACCATATCGGAGAAGAGGAAAAGATGAAGATGAGTGTTAGCCTCACACAAACTTTAAAAAGACACAGCTCAACTTCTCATATTTCTTAAGAAGTATTCAGCATGCTGTTTCTCATCTGGTTTCTGGAGCTTGATCCCTGAAGCGTGTAGATTTTAACTTGATGGGGGATGAAATCTTTTGACACTGATGAATTTCATATTATTATTATTATTAAATGCTAATTTCCTGCAATCAATTGTTACAAATGTCCAATTTCATGTGGCCCCCAGACTCTAGAGCACTGGAGATACATTTTGTGTCTAATGTAATTAATTATGTTTCTCCATCTGGTAATTCAATGGACGAGTCTGGGTTTAGTTGACTCTGAGTGGTTTAGTTGTTGGTTCTTGTCTGACTGCATTTTACCAACTCTGAAGTTTGGTGAATTATGTTGTTTGTTTTTGAGCTGTTCTTGCCCTTTTTTTCCTAGTGAAAGTAACTCTGAATGCGTTTTAAAGAGATTTAAACGATTCCATTCTCCTGAATTTGTGGGAACAGTTTGGTTTTGGCCACTTCTTGTCAAAACATGCTAAACCAGGTTAATGTGGAAGAACATTGGATATGATGTGGAGATTATAAACCTGCCAATGTATTTTGTGTTGCAGTAACATTTTGGAATTATGATCTGAGATTTTGAATACTGAGATATCCTGGAAATGTATGAGGGAGAAATGGATTTTGGATTTATGATTAATGAAAACATTGATTAAAGTTCTAACCAAGTGATTAAACACACTAAATGTGACTTTTTATGAATGCATGTTAAAAATACTCTTTGTTTAAGAGCGCATCTGTCCAAACGTGGTCATTACTTCTCTCTCTTTGTGTGTTTAAATATATTACAACTCTAGAGGTATCTAAATGATTTATAGATCTGCCTATATGGGTATTGTCTCACCAGGAAGTGTTCATTGCTCTGTTTATATTACAGCGCAGTCCAGTGTGTCTGAACATAAATCTATTGGGTGGAGGTACATATAGGGCTTATACAGCATACTGTTTAACAAGCTGACAAGCTGTTAAGAAGATAGGTCTATGCATAGTTCTCATTCACCTTTTGTGAAAAAACAAACAAACTGTAAAGCATTGAAGAACTGTAGAGGGAAAAAGATTGTTGACCAGAGAATGAAAACTGTTTTCAGATTTACATAAAGATTGGTTTTGAAGCTGTAAAAACTCAACTGATTATCAGACTGACCTACAATGGTGTGGAAAGTGGGGTGGAAGATCTGCTGCCCATAATCAACAGTATCTTTGCAGCCTTTACACTTTAAACCAAATAGTACTCTGTTTATAATCAAATTATGTAGTTAAGCATTTGTTTACTTCACCATGTTTCTTTTGAAGCATGAAACTTTTTTTGTCTATTCCTGTCCATTTTTAAAATATTTTTTCCCATTTGGGTTTTTACTGTGTTAACAGCAATAAATATTTTCTTTCAGGTATTTTATACTCTTAGGCCACAACAAAGACTAGTGGAAAACTACTTGCCTGCAGATAGTATACAGTGTGTTTGTGTGTCAAGCTCTTGGTCTTTGCCAGGTCATCTGGAATAGGAGCCTTGGGTGAGAGTCTACTTTCACCATCTCACATTTTGAAACAGATCAATGTCTCTGTCCTCCAGTGGGAATCGAAAACCAATGTGCTTATTTATATTGTGACTTTCAAAATGTACACTCATGGGACATAAGAGGTATAAAACATCACAAATTCACACAACATATAGCAACTCTTAAAATGCCTGCACATAAAAATACATCTTCAATCTATTTTTAAAAGCATTCCATAAAGGAGGAGCACCAACTGAGAAGGCTCTGTCACCCTTATGTTTTTATCTCGTTTGGTGAAACACTAACAGCTCAGAATCAAATATTGAGGAGCTATACCTATTCATTCTTTTAAAAAGTAATCAAAGAATCTTAAAATGAATCCTGTAGCTGACAAGGAAACCGTGCAATCTGGCTAGGGTGATATGATCAACCTTTTTATTGGCAGTCAGCAATCTTGCTGTTGCATTCTGGACCAGCTGATGCTTTGGGACAGGCCACAATAGAGTGAATTCCAGTAGTGCAGTCTGAACGAACTAAACGTATGGTTGTTTCCTTGTCAGCAGAAGGAAATGTTCCCTTGTGTTTGGCAATTTGTTCACCTGTTTAAAGGCTGTTTTATAGAGATTAAAGCATTTCTAGTGCTGATGTTGAAAATATTCTATTCCAAATGCCATTGCTTTAGAAGCTGCCTACATTACGGTAGATCGACATTCTTGTTCATCAGTATGCCGTTGGTGAGAAATTGGTGAAGCTCCATCCCATTGAAACTCCAGGCAGGAGTAGCTGGCTATATAAGAATCCTGTCCTCATTTGCACATTTTGTAATCAGATGTTTTAAACTACATTTTCTTCTATATATTTTATAGAATATGATAAATCCAGTTTCGATATGTTGGCCATACAGGGTAATTGTTTGGATGGCCATCCTTATCTCGCTACATCAATTTAGCGATTCATCAGTTCATGAGCAAAAAAAATAAACAGCCAACAAGTAATCTTGTTTTTTTCTGTAGAGGCTATGACCCAAAGACTATTCTCATTTTCATATTATAGAGCATCAATAAAAACATTTTATTCCTACTTTATTAATTAAATTTTTTATCACTCAAAGCTTCAAAGCAATAGGTTTTTGAGGTTGAAAGGACACTTTATCCCTCAAAATTTGACTTTTCTCTTGGTTTCATCTACAGTGCGCTTCAAATTAAGATAGTAGGATATTAGTGTGGGTTTGAATTCCAATATGGGTCAGTAAACACTGACATAATGAATTATTTCCTTAGTTTTCGAAATAGATGTCAATGGCCAATAAAAAAACACAAGTAACAAAATGTTAAAAAATGAATGACCATTCAGTTATGTCACATATCACAGCTAATGACAGCCAGGTAGCTAGAGTTGTGTGTTTGTGAGCAGCATGTTGTTATGAATATCCCCCAAACACATGCTTCCTCAGCACCTCGCTCCTGGCACCAATCAAATAAACCAGTGTGATGTCTGGGTCTGCCTAATGTCAGGCTTTGTCAGTCTGTCTGGCTTTACTCATGCCACACTGACATCATTTACAAAAACCATCCGCACACTTTTGTGATAAGTCATTTGCTTTAGCTTTTAGGCCAGACAATGCAATAAAGCATTACAGAAATGCAAATTATTTGCTTTACCCTCTAAAGGACCCAAGTCTCAGCATCTAAAATGACTCTGTGTGTTTGAGTATAACAGAACAGACAGATGTCCAAACTTAATTTCAGCTAAATCAATTGAATTAGGGGCTTTGCCACAGAAGGACAAAGTGCCATTGGGGCCCCACTTTGTGGTTTGACTCCAGCGGGGTCATATTCTCTTTGAGAAACCAATCCCTTGCTGTTCTCAATACTCTACTTTCCCCAGATCAAAGATAAGTATGATGTATGGTGGTAAAAAATATTTCATATTATTTATTATATGATAGTGGTGAAAAAAGATACAGCAGTACACAAAGGTCATCAATAATAGAGACAAGCACAAACCCCCAATTTTTTTTTCAGTTAATTACCTCTAATAGCAGTCAATATGTATTCATTATCTATTATCACATTGAATCTTTTGGTAATCAGAAGATCTGTAACATACTACACTAAATACTTAAGCAGTATTTTAAATTGATCTGATCAGAATCCACTCAGTTGAAAACCTTTTAGACCTTAACCTTTTAGAGTCGCCCTTTTAAATGATCCTGCTGATTCCGCTACAGGAAAAAAGACTAATGTTGGGGTTGTCTTCCTGTTGCAGAGAGGGGATGTTAATACAATGTAGCATTTTCAATTAGCTTGGCAAAACTTGCATTTTTTGTAAATCTTCTGTTGCCAACTTGCTTTAACACTTCAACAAAAAATACTACCAACATACTTTTAGCAATATAGTAACACACATTGCTTTCACTTATTGATGACACTTATTGAGACTCTGTTGATGTAGGAGATTATTTTGGCAATTTCAAATGTAAATATTGGATCACAGAAATCCCTGTCTTTAGCCATAGCAAATGATGACCCGTACCAGGGGCATACTTTTAGAAAGTCTCGGTCAAGAATAAAGGGCAGGATCTAAAGTTTGCGATCTCAAAACATTGTGTGCTATTAAATTGACTCAAGTACAGCGTCATGTCCCTGAACTCCTCTGCGTTTCATATTGACTCGAACACACAATTCTTTATCACTTTTTTTATATTGCTAACATTCAATTTGATTGATAGAGTGACACATTTATATTGCTTTGTACTCTTTAAAGTACACAATGTATAATCCACAACTGTTTTTTTCTTGGAAAAGTGTCCTTTTTGAACATCAGGGATCTTACTGTAAGGCTGAATGAGAGTTCAACTCAATGATTTTAACCCCACAGTTCCATACGGAAAGTGTGCAGAAATGTATAAACACATGCAGAGGGGACAGTTTAACTAGACTCTTGTTCTGCCTTTTAATAAACAATAAACAAATGCATTGGAAATTTTTTACTTGAAATATCAATTTTTCCACGCTGTTCTGCTGTACAACTGATCAATGTGTTAACCATTGTAAAAATTTTCACTTTAGCTTTAGTTATAAAGATGTAAAATGATAAATGCATCACATTATAACATAAATTTAGCATAAACCTCACATGCAACACAACTCGGAAAGAAAAAATACTGGCTGACCATTATAGAAAGTAGCCATATATATAATCATTCAGCAAAAACGACAATCCGCATAGCTACCTGTTGACATTTTGTCTTTACTATCAACTCTAAATCACATACCTTGTCTCTCTGATGCTTGTGGCTGAAGTGCCAAGGTGCCTTTTGATGGGATTTGGGCATTGTATTATCTTGTATGGATCTCAATCTTACAGAGTGCATTAAGAATCATTTCTGACATTTTTCTTGCTTTATTACTTTTTTATGCTCTTCTGTCACTTACTCATTGTCCTATTGATTTCATGACTTCTCACTGCCATCAAACAACCATTTGGACAGTTTATACAGGAAGTAGGTTATATAGCCAGGAAGTGATGTGAGGAAATGCCAACTATTACAATTTCAATCTATATATTTTTATATTGGATTATTTGATTTTTAAGTTCAACCCAAATGATTAACAAGGAATCTTTCTCATTGTTTGATATCTTGGCCTTGTGAAATTGAGTGCTTTCAATTTAGCTCATGTTAAATCTAATTGGCAATTCTGCATATATTAACAGTAATGGCAATAAAGCAGATGTAGATTAGATTATCTGCACTAAACAGGGCAGGACATCAGCATGGGGGCTCAGCAGTCAGGAAGAAGCTGTCACATACCGATAACAGATATATCCTGTCACATTCTGTACATTCTTCAAAGTCATTCTGTTTGATTTCCGTCTCAATCCATGAGCCCGTCAATCCAAAAGCTTATCTGTTGATATGAGATTACGAATATGAGAATATTTTCATTTGAAATGAGTCTTTACTTTGCCTACACCTTTCATAAAGGTCTAACTTCATTTACAGTAACACTCTGTTTTATTTGTGCAGAATTATCCATGAGGATGGCTTCTCCGGGGATGATGTGAAGCAGTACAAGCCGGTGGTCTACAGCAACACCATCCAGTCTCTGGCTGCTATCGTGCGTGCCATGGACACACTGGGTCTAGAGTACGGAGACAAGGAGCGCAAAGTGAGTACAACACAATCCCTGATAAGCTCAAGCGCTCAGTGTGACATTCGGCTTATTGTTTTAACCAGTACATGGGAAATTTGATTATGACAATTTGCCTGAGTTATCCCACTTCCAAAGAATGGCGAGATCTGGGTATTCTACTGTTGGTAAACCTCAAATGACAAGAAATACATACCATAAAACCATAAACTGCATGATTTGTAACTCTATGGAGGGAACCGATGTTATAAAGCCTGAAACATTTAAGGGTGTGCAAATTTGATTTAATTTCCGTACCAAAATAACATCTTTTTATATTTTCAATGGTGAAAATTGCATCTCCATTCTTTCTGAATCAAACACTTATTTACCTAGCATCTGTAAGTTATAATTGATTTCCTTTAGCAAATTAGAGCACTGGAAAGTAAAGGCCATTAAAAAGAATATAATAGAAAAGTAATTACATGAGTTCATGCAAAACATTGTTTATTTAGAATTTTAAATGCAAACGCACGCACACGCACACACACGCACACACGCAAACACACACAAACACACACATCTATAAATAAGCAAAATTCAGCTTATCATGGGTAAAATGTAGAGCTACACCCTGGATTGGCTGCCAGATGATCGCAAAGCTGTGCAAGCTCTCTCAGCTTTCAAGATACAGAATTAGCACTGATTCAGTTTGTGATGGGCTCAGACCGCAATGTAGTTGCTGCTCGGAAGCTTCTGATTAACATCTCTTTGCTTCGATGACGATACATTTCATAATAACATCGTGGCTTTTCTAAGAAATGTTGTCTCTCAGTCACGACCTTCAACAGGAAGCAAGGTTTCATTTGGATAAAACCAAAGCTATCAATATGAAGGGAACGGTCATCTTGGATATCTTTGAGCCATTGATTGGGATATTTATTTCTTGTGAGGAATAGAACACGTCCTCATTTTCAGGTTGGGTTACACCTCACAAAGTTGACCTTGAAGGTTATGGGCTCTTATTACGTTATTAGTTGTGCACTGTGGCTTAATGTGCATCTGCAGTTTGGATTTGGATGGATATTTCAGTTTGGATGTAAAAACAATGTTTGTGTTTTTACTCAGGATGAAATGTTTCACAGATTTCCTACTTTCTTTTCTAAATATTTTTCAACACTGCATATCGGTGAAGTTTAATTCACAGTAAAGGTCGGAATTGTTTTGAGTTTTTTGTTCTGTTGACAAGAAAGTACACAGAAAAATAAAATGTGCATTTAAAATGTTAATATATCCCTCCATTCAATTAACAGGACTAAACAATTATTGAGACAACTTAAAAGTCTTAATACAAGCCAAAACTTCAATATTTTATTGTAAATTGAAAATAATGTTTTAAGAACATAATAATTTGTTTAAAAAATAAAATAATAAGAAAGAATAAATACTTTCTGCAACTTCTTCCGAAATAAAGCTCTGAAAGGTGTTTTATTTTGGAAAAAAGACTAGAGACTAACCTCTTGATTTCATGATGTCTAAAGACTAACCTCTTGATTTCATGATGTCATATTGATTTTTTACATAAGCTGGTAAACTATTGAAAATTTGTAAAAACATCAGGTTTCACTGTGATTCAGCACAGTGTTACAGGGTTATTTTTATTTTTTTTTGGCCTTTAAATTCAGTCATTTAACAGCTCTATTGGAAAAGGGTTGAGTCCACTGCTCTAGATCTTTAATTTTCTACAGTATCTAGTGGATGATTGATTATATTACACTGCAAAAACATCACCTTGAAAAAATGACCATGTTTTTTTTATCTTTTTCACAATCTTTGTTTTCACGTTGCACAAAGCAAAGGATCATATAGTGGAATTCCTCCTGTTTCCAATGATTACAATTTCCTACATGCAAATAGAGCACTTGAATTAGATCTCTGCATGAACTTTCCAGGCCTCTGTTTCTTCCTGCTGCTGATGCCTGCTTGCTCATGTCTTTTAATCAGAGGTGTGAAGTTTTTTTTTGTAACTTAACAACCTTGCCCCAACAGATCTGTTTGCCTCTTATTCTTTACTTCATGCATATACTTCATTTTCGGAGCTTCCTGCTCCCCTCTCACTTCTAGACGAGTCTTTGAAAACACAGCCCCCTCCTATCTCCTTTTTTTCTCTCAGCAATCTGGTCCTGTTGCCATGGCGACCTCTTGTTTCGCCTCTCTCTCAACACATTCCACAAGTCTGTGTCCATGGGCAATGTCACTCGCATGCTCTGTGTGGTACAGGAAAGAGACAAGAGCCTCATGTGACCGTGCTAACGGTGTGTGACCGGAATGAAAAGTGAGAGAGAGCGAGCCGCACCTCTTCTCAAGCACTATGCTAAAAACAGAGTTTCTGAAGACTCACTTGATATAAAATATAATTACAGTTTTGCATTCATTGAAAAATTCAGATACAAAATGCCACTAAATCCACCTACAACTTTTGATTTAAATTTTTGAATCAGACTCAATTGTGGTGATGATGTTCTTTATAAACATCTACATTTATGCATTTGGCAGATACTTTTTTTACAAAACAACTTACATTAAAAGAAATGAACACATTTGGTCAGTTCTTGCTTTCTCTGGGGTTTGGACGCACTATAACATGGGTGGAAACCTGTTCAGCATGATGAGTCAAAATAAAAGCCCTCATCGATGTGAAGAGCCACACAACAGAAAACTTACAGTATATGCTTAGTTACATAATTATTTTAATAAATATGAATGTTTGTATGAGCCTAACATCTTTTTACTTGACTGTGAGACACCTTGGTTTTCCATTATGACACCGGATTGATCTAGCCTAGTCCACGTTAAATCACGTGAGCGATTAGGTTAAATCATTAATTCATTTGAACAATTTATTTCTAAAAATAGCGACATAAAATGCATCCCTTTTAACAAAAAAAAAATTACTGAAGAGCCGCAATACAGCATTCAAAAGCAACATATATGTATGTTGCTAGCACAATGCTCTACTGACAGAGTTATTGTGTTAGGGCTATTGACAAATAAACTAATATTTTTTTGTTTTCTTTTACTTTTTTCCTCAAAAACCTCCCTATCGGTCATGAAAAAAACGGACAAAATGAACCAGGATTAAACTGTACGCTTTTTTATAGGACATGTGTTATTATCCCATTAACCCTCGGCCTTATAAGCTGAATAAACCCTCACATATTTGACTCATTTCGAGCCAAATTTGAAATCTCCCATCTTCCTCCTCTTCTTCACACAAGAGGGGATTCTTACCACTTATGCTCACATTGCAAGGTATGTCCAGATGATGAACTCTTGATGTGCCACATATTATTAGCTGTATTTGGCATATATAAAGGCTTTAAAAGTATCCACACTATAACCACTTTTGCAGCACATTTATTTTAACACTAAAGACAACTTGCCTCTCCACTGACTCCATTTCTATGGTATGACATCTGGATGAGAAAAGTAAATTGCATCCGGCTTTTTATTGTTGAAATCTTTTTCTCTTTTACTGTCCACAGCACACACAGCAGTTTAGCCTGAAGCAGAACTATATATATCAGGATATAGGCGTGTTTGCTTACAACAGGAAATGGAATCTTAGGGTTCTTGTAACTAACAGATTTTTCAAACTAATGCATTTTCACTATAAATATTTTTGATATTTGATATATTTGAAGATTGAGTAGTGCTCGCTCCACTGCCAGCATTTTTTTTTGCCAGCCCCCCTTCTGGTAGTTAGAAGAGGTGCCCAGAGAATGGTTTGGTTGGTTCTGGTGAGGTTTGCATGTAGTGTTATCAATCAATTGACAGAAATATCTGGATTGGTCTTTTTTGGTATCAGAACATTCTTGAATTTGCAAGAGAAATATAAAACAGCAGTGATGGGCAACATGGATGCAATGATGGTTCCATGGCACAACTGTCTATGTGTATGTGAATACTTTAGGGAAAAAGAGCATTTGTCAAAATAAAAATAAAAGATGGGTGTTGAATAGGTGTGTGCATGCTTTTATATACATTTGGTTGCAAGGCAGACACTCAGAGAAGTTCATCTTATTAAGCATGTCTTAAAAAAATAAACTAATTCTTCCCACTTTTCTCTTTTTGTCCTTTTTTCAGACTCCATTTAAACTTTCGCTAATAATCTATTAAATGAATCATTTTCAGGAAAATAAATTCATTTTAAAGATCTTTTAAATAGCATGAGCACTTAATAGTACATTGAGTTTTACACCTGCAGACCTCCTGCTAAAGACCCAAGTCTGTGTTTATCTATTGCAGGGGTGCTCATTACGTCGATCGCGGAGGTGCTACTGGTCGATCGCGGCATGAAATTGAAACAATATCAGACGATCGTCCATCCCGTCACAGTTCAGTAAAGTTAGCTGCAGATTCACGGATTTGGTTTTCTCTGCTCAAATAGCTCGAGACCAGAATGTTCTTAATAAACAAATAATACCTATTTTTAATCTGTGTTATGTAGAGGACAAACTACAAAACTTTTTTTTACCAAAACAAGTTTCCCTCGGCATTCGCAGAAACGCATTACCGTCTATGCACAACCCGCTGACATGGAATCGCTTAGGGACCGTCTGCAAATGACCAGATCCAAAATATTTTTACCCAGAATATGCTTCATTCTAAATTGCTCTATTACAACCAAATCGAGCAACATGCCACTCCTCACCTGCATATTGTACTGCACGACTCAGTTTCAATAAAAATTGAAAAATTTATTAGAGAATCATTTTTATTCTTGATTATTTGGATCAAAGCTTAATTGCTCCCATAAAAATCACTCTATTACCATCAATTCAGGTCACACACAACTGTTATAATGATTAAATTCGGTGCAAGTCATCAAATTAAACTCGCGTTATTACAAAAAATATAAATAATTAATTATTATGTGTGTTTTGTCAATTCTCAATAAAGTTGAAACTAATTGTTTGTTGATTGATTTACATTTTTGTAGCGGGTATATCACTTTGACTTGGTCATTTTAAAAGTAGCTTGCAAGCTGAAAAAGTGTGAGCACCCCTGATCTACAATTCTGGTTTGATGCAGAGCTCACCATACCTTCACATATAATCTGTTTGCTAATGGTGCCCATGGAGTTTTTTTTTTTACATTACAGCAAAATGGCTGCCGCTCTGAGGTGGAAGGTGTTCATGAGATCCAGCAAGCCAGGAATCCACACATCCAGAGCCACATAGTATAAATGGCAGTCTGTGGTGGGTAAGGGCTATGAGCCCAATGCCTGGCACCCAGATGGGCACAGATGGGGTTTGACTTTCAAGCCTCCTGCTTTGACTGCAGCATCATTACACAAAGTGCTGGAAAAACTCACCGTGCCGGGTGTCGTCAGACTGCATGCTAACTATATGCAGATTTATTCTGAAATGTCTTCCAGAAGAGAAATGAGAAATAGGATTTTTGTCAGAATTAGGAGTAGTTGCTCATGAAGATAAGAAAATTAAAAGCTCTACATTATAAATGGTTTATCCTGCAATAAGTCTTGCAAGCTTTCGTCTGTTCCGATTACGTATGCATTTCTATTGATATTTTTGTGGATGAGAAGTCAATTTAATGCATATTAAGTGTTGAATTGCTGCATATTTTCTGTGATGTACAGTGGTTTATGGACAGGAGTTTGCAGTGTGTGAAGAATTAGTTCTTTCAGGCAAAACTGATTGGATACAGGAAGTCACTCACATGGGACCTACATTTCTGTCTGTGGCCACTGGGAATATGCTGCGGAATAATGGTTTAGAAAAAATTGGAACATTTTGATGGTGTTTACTTTTATGTATACAGTGATAAATATTTATGTTTGCATATTTTATTTATTTGGAATCTTTCATATTCTTTTTATATGTCATTTTGTCTTTATTGTCAGAAAGGTCTCCAAGTGCAAATAACAATCGTTGTTTCTAAAGGGAAAATAAACAAGAAAACAAAATCACCTTTGGGAGGGAAACCCTGACCATGTCTAAACATAGACAGGAATTTCTAAACATTTTAACTGGAAACAAGAACAGAAAGCATGTGGACAAATGTACTTAACTCTCTGGTAGAAACGCATGATACAAATGTAAAAATATCCATTATCAATGAAACACAGGTGAGATGACTTGACTTATAGTGTGACTTAATTATGTTAACATGGGAACAAACAACAAGATTGAGACCAGAAAGCACATTGCCAACATGACAGAAGGAAGCCATGTGCTCGCATGGTGAAATATTAACAGACATAATGACCACATCAATGTAACACAGATGACACGACTATAAGAATAACTATTTTTTTTTTATATATTTTTAACTAACATGGGAACAAACAACAAGATTGAGACCAAAAAGCACATTGCCAATATGACAGCAGGAGGCCATGTGCTCGGATGATGAAATATGAACAGACATAATGACTGCATCAATGTAACTTTGGTGATGTGACTAGTAGAGTAACTGATTTAAAATGCGAACAAACAAGATTGAAACCAGAAAGCACATTACCAACAAGACAGTAGGAAACCATGTGCTTGCATTGTTAAATTTAAACCGACATAATGACTCACCAGCCAAGTGCCCTTAACAAGCACATGGCTGGTGAACACAGGTCATGATACAAGTAAAAGAGCATGAAATTAAATCACTGACATTAAAAATCTACCACAGAAGTAAAGAAGTAAAAACTAGAAAGGATACAATAGACAAGGGTCTGGTGTTGGTATTGCTCGGGTTGTATCTATGCAACCGAGTTTGTTCATTGTGCATTGTAATTTTTAAATGAAGGCGTTTTATTATTGCTGGGAGTAAAGCCAGGCATATCAGGATCGACTTTATCACACTGAACGTGTTTTGCTTTGAGGTGATGCATTATATAATAATTGATCAGTTGGGTATTTTAAGCTGACTTTTCACATGACACAAGGGTATATGGTTGTTTATTGTGTTGCATGAGTCTGTAGGTTTCTGTCTGTCTGTGTGTGTATGTGTGTGTGTCAAGGAAAACAGTTGGGGAATAAGGGAACAGTTGGCAAGAGAATATTCCCTACAGTCCCAGGAACAGCCCAACGGTGCTCACGCTCCCACTCATTATACAGAAAAACCCATCCGTGCAGCCTCATCTTCATCTAATAACTAATGCAAGCCTGACCTGCAAAAATACCAGGATACAATGTAAAACGAAGGCTTTGTGACAAACAAATGTATAGATTTAAAAGGAAGGATATTTTAAATTAAGATACATTTGGTTAATTATTTAGCTTTTCTCGTTTGCATGAACATACATTAGTGGTTTCTTTTATTCTCCATATGCTTCAAAGCAGTGAATGTTTTTTACACCCCTAATGAATCATTACATGCACAACACACTTTGCTTTTGCAGCTCTGTTTTAATGTAAATACAATTTTTGTAGACTCCAATAGAAATCCACATCATGTTCTCGATTTGTTTCTTTCAAAAACCCCTTTCTGTTGGGTCAGCAGCTTCTATTATTAATTAGTTCTAAGAATATCCAATCAATATTCTGCTTTGGAGGTGAATGGATTATTAGCTGAAAAAATTGCAGCGCCTTAACAACATTTATGACTCCCTTGAGAATTTAGGCTTTTAAAATAAACATCTGCAGTTCGTTGTGTGTGGTTTTAGTGACTTCAGGTAAAACTTAATGGATTTTCAATAGATTCAGTGTACATAAGCGTAGCCATAAGAAGCTAATTTAACATCCTAAATCTGAAGCTATTGACAGTGAAGGAAGGAAGTGATCGACCACTGTTGGTTTTGAATTCACATAACTGTAACCCTGCAGACATTTATCCCACAGAAAATTTGCATGTGGCTCCTGAGATGTTTGCAACCATAAGAAACATTTTACCACTGTGATTACCTCAATGGTTGCGTACACTCAGTATAATTGTTGCATGAAGGGGTGAAATAAATACTCACATAAGTGCAAATCATTTTCTTATCTTTTTCAAATGGATTTTCAGATTAGTTTGTTTATTTTTCAGTATTAAAAAAGTGTATTATGCACTGACTATTTATTTTTTGGATAACATTCAGAATAATTAAGAGGTCAAACACGTACTTTCCCTCAATGTAAGTATGGATTGTTTGTTTTTCTTTTATCCTGCTTTTTAGCTTGTCATCTGTGCTGAAGGACAGCATGCACGTTAAATCAGAGCAGGAGGTTAGGCATATTTATAGGATGTGTAAATTAATTTTGTGTGAGGCAGAATGAGAGCCCTCCAGTAGTATTAACAGATCTCCATCCCAGCAGATTATACAGCAGCTTCCATTTTAATTGAGAGTCTTTTATGTCATGTCTCAGGTGCTTGGATTTAGTAAAAGGAAGTCTTGGTGCCTTCTTCCCAAACATAATTATTTATAATTACTTATTAGGTTAACACATTTATCTCAAAGATGAAGTGAACACTAGAGGATTGATGTGGGTTTTATGCTGCCTACTGTCAGGGAGAAGCTCTATTTCAGCAGTCTTCAACCTTATCTGCTCGATATTCTGTATAGAACAGTGATTACATTCGACGGACCAATGTTTTTTATAACTGCTGGCAACACAGACTGAACCGCATTTTTTAAAAGTAGTAAATGCCGAAACCACAGATCGTTAATTTCGTTTTTCACATCCACGTGTGTTTATGGCTAGCTATGACTAGTGTAACTGTTTTGTGTCAGTGTTGTGAATTCATTAGCTTATAAAGTGTGTGTTTTCTCCATTAACAGCTTTGTCCAGTTCACTTTCACTTGTGGCTACTGGCTATTCCGTACATGAATCACACAAACTACATTTCCCATGATTCCCTACATTGTGCGAGAACAATAGCACAACGAGTTCTTCAGTTGAAAAAGTAAGCCAAGATGTGGTTCCATTAAATGTGAATTTTTCATATTCAGGCCAGAGAAGGCTAGATCTCTGTTGAGCTCTTCATGTTTTTTTTTTTTTTTTTTTTTTTTTCAAATGACCGGACCAACCGCGACCCAAATATCATTAAAATATTTTTGGATGGCCTGTAACTGCTCTTTTCAGGTAAACCCATTGCCTCACTGATAAACAACCCTTCTCAGGGCATGAAATTGTTTTGAAATTGAATTTAAAAATATGTCCATTGTACAAAAATGCTTGTTATTAAAATTACAAATGGATTAAATTGTGAATCATAATTTTACAAAACACATGGTAGCCTTTAACCGTATTAAGGTTTCTTCCTTAACGTGTGCAATGTGTTAAATTTGTCTGAAAAATTCTGTATAATTCTTTAGAACACAGCAAAGAATATTCTATATTTACAGCTATAATCAAGGTTGATGCTGCAATCAATTGAGAATCACTGCATTCATTCTCTACCAAAGTAAAGGTTCATGAAGTGGGAAAAGCTAATCATTAAAGCAGGGTGTGTTGAATGTGTCTGAAACTCTCCCCAGTGCTGTCCTTGCCCAAACTATGCTGCTGTCATTCTCAAGCAGATCTGGGCTGCAAGCGCTCCTAATTGGTGAGCCAAAAATAAAGCAATCAGGAACAAACATCACCTCAGCCAGATGGTCTCTGTTAGTGGGCTATAGAGTTGGCCACGTCTTCAACATATGCCCAGCTCTTATTACAACAGATACATCAGTCTTTGTGTGCAAGTTTGATTATGATGCTTGTCCTTGAGGACATTTAAAGCATTAGTGATTTGCTAAGAGTTATTTGGCTTCTGGAAGGAGGGAGACCAAAATGATGCTTTTATTTGCTTTCTAGAAAGGTGGGATTTGTTATTAACACTTCAGGGATATTGCTTCATTATTTCCTCATTATAAGTATAGTGAGAGTGAAAAATTGTCATTGGTACCCAAGAGGCAATTTTTAAATCAAGCATAAGTTCAATGTTTAGAAGACCTAGTGTTAATTTTACAATCAAAAGACACTATTCCTGTACATGATCAACAGCAGAGTAAATTGTGGTCCTGTAATGGTACACCATTAAAAATAAATCAATCCTTAAAGTCAGACCCTGATGCCCTGCCCACCAACACTCCAATGTATTCTTGCTGGCAGACGAATTTGGTGAAATGTTAACTGTTATGGTGATTGGCTGTTTCTGTAAGGGTTCATGGGTGTTGGGGTAATGGGGGTGGTGTAAGTATGATGAGGTGGTAAGAGAGAATTATTGAGTCTGATTTTATTTGTTTAAGTCTACTTTAATTGATCCTGATTCCAGGTCAGTGACAAAAGTAACAGGTGTGAGAGGGTCAACTTGAAAATGCAGGACTTATTTTTTTTTTTTGTCACATTTACTCAGAAGTTTGGTAGCCCAAACATTTTGTGCACAAGGCTATTGCAAATCAAAAACACAAATTTAAATATTTTGTGTTTTATTTGTGTTTCGATTTGCAATAGTGTTGCATGTTCAAAGGTGATTTATGTTGTGTTGTGCACTAATGGGCCACCGTGGAGATAAAATGAAAACACGTTGGATCTATAATTGAAAGTTGTGAAAAGTTACTTTATAAAATATATTTTTAGTCAAATTTTCAGTTTGTATTTACATTTTAACATGAAATGAGGATCAAAAAAAGAATATACGAAAAAATAATAGCACCATTTTGCATTTCATTTATATTAAAAAAATGTAGTGCCAATAATACTTTTGTAATATTGTACTTTTATTACATATAATAGATGTCCTTGTTGTCTTTTAAAAAACTTTTTGATTGCCATTCAACTTTTACCATCTGTATAGGTACATTATTGTGTTCTCATTATTTTTGCATACTTCTGATGATTTATCATTTGTCTTGATACTTACAGCCTCTGCAAGGGTAGGAAAAATTATTGCTTTGTTGAAAGTATTATCAACACATGGGTATTCGCATTTTCATCACGACACCCACATAGTCAATACCACTGGAGTACTGTGCTGACAACCAACTGGTTTACACATGAACGATAACGTGCCGTGGTGTTTGATTTCTTGGTTATTAATAACCTAAATCAGGCTTTGTTTTCAAACATCATTGAGATCTTTGGGAAAAAAAAAACTTAATAAAGGATTTGACAAAAGTAAAATCAATTGGTGGCAATGATCTTGACCTGAAGAGCTCCCTAAAGATATTTAGTTTAGTCTTGTTTCATTTAATTGAGGGGAATGTATTGAACTTAAATTGTTGTTTTGTTCTGTGTTATTTCACATTACTCATATTACTGCTGCTCAGCTGGATTTTAGGTACAGGACACATGGAAGTGGTTTCCGATGTGTTCTTTAATTTACAGTTCATCCATATTTAAATTCTGCAGCAGTTCAATGTAACTGAAGCCAAAAACTGAACAGTTTTCTTGGGTTAGAATTAGATTGCAACCTACAACCTACCTTTTTATTCCCCTAAAAAAAGTAAAAAAAAGTCTTCTGGGTTGCTATCAGCACAACTCCCTGGCCAGTATTTTCAAGTTTCATTGAGCATTGCCTTTCCACTCATTCTATATCAGCCTGGGCTTCAGGGCTTTAGGGTTTGATCTGAATATGCTTTGACTTGTTTTTCAGAAAATCACCTCGTAAGAACCCTCTGAGACATCTTTGCCTTTGTAGGCAATAATGACTCCTTCACATCATATGATCTGTCCTACATGGACATTCAGTCTAGAAATTTCTCTCTTTTGTTTTCCATGCCCCTCTTTTTATATTTAATCTGTGCACATCTGATGCAGTAGAGCATGTTATTGCATACATGTTAAGCACTTTGGCTTCCCCAGACCTCAACACAAATGTATAAATTGAACTTTAATAAAATGGTGCAAGGCCATTTCAGGGTTGTCACAGCTTTTTAACAAAAAGCAAAGCTATTTAGAAAACCGTTACACCATTATCTGCAAATGGAGAAAGGATTTCTTACACTTATTTTCAAAATTGTCACATTTTGCTTTGCCGTGATGGCCCTGGTGGTGAGATTACTGTAGAGGTGATAGACTCAGTGGAAGATTGGAAGAGAAATAGGGCAGGGATCACGATGATTGCCTGCTTTCCAGTGTTCACTGTGTGGAACATCAACTAAAAGGAAGCTTACAGTGTGCAGTTGGGGATCACACTCTTAATCTAGTTTACCCAAAAAAAACTGTTTGTGTATTTGCAATCTACTGCACTGTAAATCTGAACAACTGCTGAATCATTCAATCCTTAGGCGGGCTATTGTACCAGTTATTAAGTTTGTCCTGCTTTGCTTTTATTCTCAGTCTCTGAAAGTAAGCTTGATTAGATATCCATTTAATAAAATGGGGTCAGACATGACATTTATATGTTAAAAATGTTTATTAATAATTGGGAGATTCTCCATAATTGCTTCTGGGTTCAGAAACAGAATCCAAAAAACCTAGTTTAACCACAAACAGAAATTCACGTGAGATTTGTGAGATAATGTGTAAAGCACATTTTATAAAGTCAATGAAACATGATCAATAAAGTTTACTTTTAATATATAGTACAGGCCAAATCTTCCTTCAATAATAGATTATATCAATCTTTTATGTTTGAAATTTCAGTAAATGTTATGCCCAATGTAGGGGTTTAGACATAACAAATTAAAGACATTTACATTTGTTTACAACCAAGTGAATTTTATTCAAAATGTGCAACCCAAAAAATGGGTACATGAACAAACAAGCAAACACACAAGAATATATACAAACACAACCAACTTAAAATTCCCTACTAACCCACCAACTATATTTACAACAGTTTTTAAATCAGTAAAGGGTTTGGTAAAAATCAAGGTCAATAAGCGAGTCTTTTTAAAGTTGTTTATATTTGTCAGCAGAATTGTGATTGTTAAGACTTTCAACTTTGGAGGCTGAATGAAAACTCCATTTGTTAGTAGTTGGTCTCCTATTTTTATATACAGACGTTCTGGGTGTTGAATAAAAGATTGGCTACTCTAGTCAAAAATATTGTTTTCTTACCTTTGTCACTTCTAATCTGTTACATGAACTAAAAATGTTAATGCAAGTGATAAGTTACTCACAGATCGAGTCAAAATGACAAAATGAGTCAGCTTCAGTTGAAAATAATTGAAAATCCACTTTTACAGGAAGAGCTAAGAACCTGAGAATTTGACAGCTCTTACTTCAGGCTTCTAACACTGCTCAGTTCACTCGTCTACCTGAAGGCAGCTCAGCAATGTTGAGTTCTTTATATGTCAAACAGGAAGTGCACAGTCGTTTTAACTATTTTATATAATGAGAGACATCATTGATTAATTAAATTTTTATTTTTATTTTAAGTGACCAGCACACTTTTCATAACCACAATGACAGAAAAAGTTTTTTTGGTCCACAAATATAGAATCTTTGCATTTGTTTTAAAATGTGGCTTCAATGAATCCTTAAAACCTTATAATAATAAAATGCTATGACATTGGATGCTTTTTGAATATAATAGATTTCCTGGTGAAAGATTCAAATGCAAAAGTCTGTGCAATCAAGTTACAGAGAGTGAATGACACTCTGCCTGATGATAATGTCGTCTTGATTCAATCTTATGGTAAAGGAGATAATGGTGTCTTGTTTGAAAAGCATAACATGGACAAAAAAAGCTCTAGGGATACTAGAGAACTCATGACAGAATCTATGTTCTTAATTTTACCTGTGACAGTGGATTTATTTTTTTTTTTTGGAGTATTGTTCCAAAACAGAGACACATAATGACCAAAATCTAAATTTGTCCTTTTCATTTGCTCGCCCAGGGTTCATTCTTCCAGGCTGCCTCATACATATCACTGAGTGCTTCTGCAAATTTATGTGGTGCATGATGAAATAAGAGGAAATCGTCTTGATGAAATATGATATAATGAAAGATATAATAAAAACATAGGAATAAATGTAATGGAAATGCAGTTGGAGATAGTAAATCTCAGTCAAACATTGTAATATGTCCGTTTAAAATGTGTGTTAATACTTTTTGATTTGTTTTGGTATCCATTGTGCCGATATGGGGCTATATTGTACCCTGCATCATCCGGGCAGATCTCAAGCATAGGAAATGGGATCCTTTGAGAAGTAGTTCACTCTGAAGGCCATTGCTGTCATTACTGAAGTCTGAAACTGTCAATAAAAAATAGACACATTGATTTTGAGGCAATACTTTGTTGAGGTGTGGGTTCACAAACAAGTCAGATTTGATTTTTGTGGAGGAATACTGTGCAAGTTGTGTGCAAGTGTAATGAGATAAAAAATTTGTTTTGATGAAAATGTATAGCTTGTTTTGCAAAGACAGACCTGGAATATGTGCAACTCAGAATGAAATGTCTTCGTAAATTTCAGGTTGACTGGTTAAATTGCCATTGAATTATAATGATTTGTTTTAAAGTTTCAAAAAAATCTTAAGATAAAATGCATTCCCTGTAATGATATGCTTTAAGTCACCAATGGCTTTCAGCAGCAGATTCCCTTATCTCCCCTGGGCCTCCTGAGAACACTCTGTTAACATCTCACAGTAATGTCCATGCCATGAAAGCACCTCGACCTGTGTCTCTCTGTGGATTCAAGGCATTTGCGTGCTTGGAAGAGTAGTAAGCGCACCCCCTTCCCCCCTCTTCCATCTTGTCCTTGTGCCAGAGCTGGCAAGTCATTGGGAAACTGTGCTGTGTGTGTGTGCTGAACTGGACTAATCCCCCCAGAAAACAGCTGAGCCTCCACCAGCCCGACTCTTAACCAGAGCTGACAAGACAAGGGGCCACAGTCCTCTCTCAATGAAGCTGCTTGCATCACACAACCGCGGATACTGAGGGCCTGGCAGGGCTTCAGACAATGTAACGAGGAGTTGAAGAGATGTGAGGAAGGTACTGAGAGGCGTAAGAGGGGTAGAGTGGTATATTTGCATGCCTAAAATTTACCTTGATTTTAAAGTTGATGAATTGGGGTAAAGCGATTTCCATAAACGTTTGTGTGTGGTTGTATAAACCACAAATGTACCAGAGTAGTTCCACACTGGAGTAATTATTTAACTCGATGTGCAGGATTCTGAACTGTGGGAAAACCAGAGAAAGGGGGGCTCTTTGAAAGATTTAATCAGGGAAAGATTCCACCTTCTTGCTAAAGAGCAGCAGTTCAAACTGAGATATCATGCTGGCAAGCAAATATAGCAGGCTATTTCTGGATTCCTAGTTGCTTTAAAAAATAACCCCAAAGGATTCAACTAAAACCCCTACAGTAACATTGGTAACCATCATTTCATCCTCTCAGGAACACCGTTTGCTCTGGTTTGTCAGCTCATGTAGTGAGCAAATCGTGCATCGTGCAATTGTGGAAGGGACCCTGGATTTGAGTTCTGATCTTGTCGTAATTTCCCAGACACCCTCTCTATCTCTGCTTCTTTTTTCTGTCTTACTTCTGTCTTGTCTGGTCACAATACAAAAATGTAGTCTGACATATTTTTGAATTTTCTTTGTTGGTATGGGCCCCCCCCCATTATGCAACAACATGCTTGCATATGAAGGCTACATAGCTAATAAGCAAAGGCATAAAAGTTGATTAAATGTTCAACATAGAGACACATTGATAAAAAAATATATAGAGCCAAGGACTGGGAAACCAAGAGGTCAAAACTGTTTTCAGACTCAAACCTGAAACCCTCCCTGGCGACGTCTCAAGCCACCTTTTCTGAGTTATTCTCAAAAATGCAGAGACGAGCTGCCATGAAGTAATATTTCTAAAGCCTATCAGATAATCCTGATGTAAAGAAAGAGTGGATCACGTTTTTGTTTTTAATGATGTACAAGTCTGGAGGAACAGAGCTTTTTTCATGATTTCTACACAATTCTACAGATTTTTTTAGGTGCTTTCACACCTCTAGAAAAAAACAGCTAATACTTTGTTGCAATTGACAGTACATTTACACCACACCGATCACTCAGATCCGCACTAGTTGAAAATCCAGACTTGTGACATCAAACGGACGACTCATTGGTCACAAACAGCATTGTACGTGCTTCCTCGACTGATTTTGATTGGGTTAAATGAATGCGCACACTAAAGAAAATGACAAAGGACATATTTACTATATCATTTGTGTTAATTGATGCACATTAGATGCCATAGAAAATGCTGCTTTGTACATCATTTAATTTGATCATGTTCTCACCACATACAAACCATTTGGATTTGTACCAAAACCCCCTCCTTGAGCAGGTCTCGACCTGCTTTTTTAGTCCGCCTTTGGTCCGATTTGTAGTTCGGTAGCTGCTTTTTCACCTGCCCAAAAATGTAAACTAAAAAGGAAATTTAACTCGAGTTTGAATTGAACTAAACAAGTAAAATGTGAAAGCACCCTTACAAAAAAGCACCCTTACACCCTTAGTTGTTTGTTAAACTTATAGGTCATTTTAGCCAATCATAGCTCAAGAGAGCTTCAAAAGCTCATGCTTCACACCTTGTGGATATCACAGAGAGCATTTCATAATTGAAACTTGTCTTTTCTGGGTTAGTTCAACTTGAAGAACAATGCGTGTAAATATTTCTTGCTCTGTCAAGCAGAACTCGAAGGTTATAGATTTCTCAGTGGAAGGTAGAGATGTGTCTGAGTTTTCTGATCCTAAACCCTGGCTTTTTTTAGGTATTGATCTTCTATTGATAGATTCTACAGAGCCACAGGCATACCTTCAGTATAGTTCCTGCCTTGAAGCCAACGGGAACGTTATCTCCATTTCTGGTTTTAAATACACTCCAATAAAACATGATATAAATCTAAATTAATTGGCTCACACATAATTTATAGAAATGTGCAGTTAACACAAGACCAGTCATCCAACAATAGAATAAAAAAAAAAAACTATTAAAGCGTCTTTGTGCCAAATCGTTCAGTATATTCTGACAGACCATGACACTAAATGCAAGTTCATTTCCAAGTGCATTTCTACATATATTCTTCTGGGTGAGGGGGGATTGTAGTGCATTTGTCATCTTGTTAATTTCTTTATATATAACAATGCTAACCGAGGTAGACAGAGCAAGTCGGTTTTGTGTTGAGGCAAAATGGAGGTCTCTTTATGTGTGCGGTGCATATATAATGCAGAAGTCTGTTGCTAAATATAAAGCAAGCGTGTCGTTAATGAGCCTACGCTGCAGCCTTTATCAAAGAACCACACAGATAACTCTAAAGCACAGTGTTTCTTAAAGTCTGCTTGTCTTTTTGCTCTAAGGAGCTACTCTGGGATTTAAAAGTTGGTGGCAGATGAGAGATGCCAAAGTACAAACAAGCATTGCATGTTTTTTTAGGCAAGTCAAATGGAATGGAGAGAAAGTAAGGAAATGAAGATGTAAGGATGATGGAGACAATGGATAAAAAGCATCTCAGTCTATCTTATCAAGTGAAAACTTGAGGCTGAAGGCATTCACGAAATTGAGTAGCACTGGAGCTTTTTAGCCCAATCCCTATTGCATGCCCCAGTTTTGCTTTGTGACGTGTACACACCCCAACTCTGCTTTTTTTTCACTCTGAATGTCCCAGCAGAACTACCAGAGAATGAAAGTTTTGCTGGTAGCCCTGAATA
The DNA here is from genome assembly GCA_007224835.1 of Danionella cerebrum. NCBI lineage: Eukaryota > Metazoa > Chordata > Actinopteri > Cypriniformes > Danionidae > Danionella > Danionella cerebrum. The sequence goes on along the minus strand of SRMA01025830.1, from coordinate 651,355 downwards.
ATACAGAATGTTTGCATTTATATTTGATGATTAAGGCAGGAAATGGGCTTTTCTAGAGCGTGCTCAGTTTTGTGATTGAAAGAGTGCACCAGGAGGGCTTTGGTCTAAGACAAAAGTAGTCTTTAGTTCATAGAAAAGGAAGGATTTTGTTTGGTTTTTGCACAAGCAGTATTTTGTTTCATTATGGCAAAAACTAGTATTCTGTAAACCCCCCCCAAAAATCCCAAAAATATTTTTTCAAATGCGTCACTACGCATCTTTCATTTCATCTTGTGTATCCTTGAACAGTAAGCTGGATGTGACACTCCACATTCATGTTGGTGTCAGAAGTAGCACAAGCAAACATGTGAAGTGCTCAGGAATAGAATTGCCATGGGTTTACTCTTGACTGCATGTCATGTTGTGCTACAAACATTGTACTCAGTAAAAAGTGTTTATCTTTATATAGCTCCAGACTCCATAGAGTTAAATGGAGAAATTAAACCTTTGCAAGAAAGTAGATACAATGAAAACTAAAGACGGATGGAAATAGTGAGAGGACTTCAATCCCAAATCTGAAAGAGTCAAGTTAACACCTTTGAATCAACTTCATTAACTAACCCAAGTACACTTCACCACTTTATCCTGAATATGTTTAAGTAACAAATAAAAATGTTAACATACAAATTTGCACTTTTCAATTTTATTTTTGTAGATGACAGCACTTAATATATTTTGAATTTGGTAGTTTTGACTGAATGTGGAAACATAGTTTAAAACCCTTCATTTAGATTGGGCTGCTCCAGGCTCAGAGTCAAATTGCATAATGCTTTTATTTGAGATTTAGACTATTTGTCCTGGAGGCCTGCAGCCCTGCACAGTTTAGCTTCAACCTTCATGAAACACCTAATTATAGGTCCATGTCTTATTGTGATGGTACTGAACCAGAATTGGAACCAAAAAGTGAACAGCTTTGGACATGCTTTGACTGTATGTATTACCGACACCAGAACCTGTGGCTGTTATACCAAGAAAGTCATTAAATGTGAAAAATCGACAGATTTGTATCTATTAGTGATGTGCACTCCTCTCATCATCCAACGCCTTCATTTAGGATTAAGCAGGTATTGTATGAAAAAGAACTGAATAGTATGTATTTGTGAATTATTGTCAAGAGAATTTTCACATTGCACCAGGTTTGGCATTTTATGCTGTAAGCAGGAGGTTTCTAATTATAGGTTATCAAAGATGTCAGTTATAGATATAGATTTGGAAAAAGGAAGTGTACAGATAGCCATAAAGGATGCTAGCATCTTAAGCTCTGTGAGTCTCTCTCCACTTGTTTCTTAATATGCATAAGTAATATTCAATTTTTATTACATTGTACTCTGGATGCTTTTTAAGTGTTGAAAATTCAGCAGGGAAACACTTTTTTTTTGTCAAAGGTTAGCCGTCTCTATGTTTGAATGGACATGACATGTTCACTGTGGTTTTGCAGTGCTTGACCTCTGTTTGTTTTGAGAAAACATCTTTGGCCTCTAGCAATTCTAGTCCATGCACAGGATTTTTTCAGCCTTTTTTTTTTTAGATTTGCCAGACATTTGCTCATATTATAAAAATTACAGAACCAATTGCTTAGCACTGCCTCAAGATAAGATTAGCTAATGCACTGAGGCTGAAGAGCTCATGCTTGTTTCGTGTGTGTGTGTGGGGGGGGGATTTTTTGAATTATAGCAGATATCCATTAAAACATCAAACACCACAGTTGTGTGGTGTCGACACAGTCAAACTAATGACCATACCAACAAGAATATAAACATTTGTTGTAAGGTCATTCATTTAAATTTTTACTCATTGTCATTAAGTCTTTTAAGTCTACATGAAAACTGCATTTTGATTCGGTGGAAGGTTTTAATTTTGTATAATCACACTGGTAGTCTGATTCGGTTTGCTCACTTATAATATTAATCTGTTATTGGTAACTATAGAAACTCATGGCTTCGTTTGAGAGCAAGGTGGCACCAGGAAACTTTTCCAGATTCGCTGAACTAGTACTACTGGATTATTTTCATCGTCATTTATTATACAAAAGCCTGCAATCTGGAGCATCTCTGTTGGACTCTCTAAAGCTGGACTGAGAGACACAAAATATTGTCAGCAGCACCGGATCACTGCATGTTTTTTTGTGGCTCGACTGATGTAGACATGTTAAATTTCTATCACACATTTTATCTAATAAATTTACTCCGTTTGGGTTCCAAAATGGTTAAAAATGTTTACAACCTTAAAAATAACAAGGGGTGCTCTGGTTGTTTTACAAGTCTTGGTGATTGGACGCAGCAGGAAAATAATATGCAGCTGTATTTAATAAGCTGAAATCTTATTTTCTCATCTGTTTCCTTCTTTGAGGATGGGCTTACACACACACACACACACTACTTTTTTAGATATCAAAATGTGTGTCTCGATTGAGTCTATATTATTTTTTCTTGTTTTGGAAGCTGTTTCACTTGAATTGTTTTCATCAAATGAGTTTTTATCTCATGCTTCCTATTAAACACAGTGTGATCTGGCAAAAGAATCATTGCAGTGGTGCTGTAGTGCTATGTTTTACCTTTAAGGCTTTTGTGGTTGATTCAGCATGTTTAATGGTGCTTGGCCTTTTGCAAGAATTAAAGAAATCCGAGTCAGGGCTTTGTTCTGCATTCTCATCCCCTTCTTCTTTGCTTTGGTAAAAGTGAGATGCAAAGTGCTACTCCTAATTCTCTTTATGTGATTTGCAGGCGGCTCAGATTTTCAGTGCTTTGTGTAAAGTATAACATGGAAGGCGGCACAGCACATTTCATTAAACCTGTTACTATTTGTGCTGAATCAATGTCTCAAAATGACTAATCACACGCTAAAGCTCTGTCGCTGAGCTGCCACAATAGGATGCTGGCTTCTTCGACAACCTGTAGTAATCAGAAAGGATTCTCACAAATGATAGATTTTGAAATCTTTGTATCAGAGATTCACCACTGCTTCTATATCTCTCCATATAAGGGACATGTGGAGGTAGCTTGTTGCTATGTTAACTCTGTAAAGCCTCCATTGATAGAATTACAGCATTATTCACAGAAAAAAACCCATGGATCATTGGAAATGCATTCTCGTTTCATAACTACTTTGAGTGATTTTGAGTGAAATTGAGACATTTTTTGAATCTTTGTGTGTGTTTGCTGCACAGGTGTTGGTAGGTATTTGCCTCCTACTGTGTGTGTGTCCTCCATGCTGTAATTAGTAAGGCTGTTCTTAAATAATGCAGACACTGTAGAAGAGCCAGTACAGTGTGTGTGTATGTGTGTTTGTGTGGCGGTGTGTGTCACACTGGCATTTAGCGTTTAATCAATGCCTTGCGCTGTCTGTGGCCACTAATTGAAGGTTAAGGGAGATACAACCTACAAGCCTGATGGGGCGCTGGTTGGGTAGCTGCTTTCCTCTATTCATATTGCTTTTATGTCACATATACACTGCATGGGCATCACTAAATGAACCGAAATTCATTGTAGACGTTATTTCTGAAGCAAAAGGTCGACAGAGCTAGAATGACATTTGAGAGATGAATCTGAAAGCTCTTTGAATATGCCATTCCTTTTCCCTTTTTATTAATTTATGAAGGTTTGGTTGTTCATGTTTCATGGTGGGAATGCAGTGTTGTAATGTCTCGTTTTTTTGTAAAATTGCCACAATATTACAGGGAATAATCATTGATTTATGATGTTCATCTATGTTACTTTACTACTAATGAATCTTAATAAGCCTTTAAATGGGTTTGGTAGTTTATCCCAGATTACACTGAATGGAGTAAACCCTAAACAGGTTTCTAGTTCACTGCTTTGTTCATGTTTTATTCACGTTTACACAATAAAAGTGACATACCTCTGTATGAACTGTTTGAGCAAACACAGGCTTAGGTGTATATGAAGAGAACTCGCTATAAAATGTATACACTACACTTTCTTTAAGAATTTAAAACATATTTTTGAGTGGTTTGCTCCTATTTCTGCATCCGAGGTATGAGGTATGTGTAGAATATAATAAATATTAAAGTTTTTTATTATGAGTAAAAGGAATGGATATAAGGAATGCTTTAAAGCTATCAGTAAAAAGAACATAGATCTGAGTTTTTCTGTGTAGTTCACTCTGTAGACTACAATAAAATGAAGCACCTCGAAATGCAAACTGCTTTTGTGAAACTATGGGCAAATCTCAGGAGCTCAGTGAATTCCAAAATGGGACTGCGATGTGGGCTACCGGTGCAACAAGTAAATTTCCTCACTGTTAAATATTCCACAGTGATTTTTTTAAAATGAAGGGGGGAGGGGTTGTACATATTTGCTCCATAGAGCATGTACATAGAGGTCTCCAGCTTCCGACAGATCTTCACATCTCAATTCCATTTTTTGACCTAACCCACGTTGATTTAATTTGTAATGCTAAATCAGATCCAGTGCATCAAATTGATTTATCAGTTTGAATGGTTTCCATCCGTACGGCCAAACAATCTTCTTGAACCACATTCACATCTATATTTACTTCCCTATTGAGTTATTTCACATTGCATACAGCTGCATTCCATTCTCACACAAGACAAATAAGAATCACATATTATTCGTAACAGTAAAGAGTGTGCTGATATTACCAAAAAAATTTGGTCTTAATTTAATATTCAGACCTGCATTTTTAGTTCCAGTGAACAGATCTCAGAATACGTCAACATTCCATCAGACTTACGTCCCGGGCCACTGCTTCCCTAATTGGAAATTTGGTGCCCCCAAAATATAACCAATGCACAATTCAGGATGAAAAAATGCTGCTGTAAAACATTCTTACATTTTAAATTCTGACCATAACACTTACTTTAGTGGTATAGAATTTTTGAATGCACCAATAAGGTGGAGAAGGTGGCAAAAGGAGAAGTGGAACCCAACAAACACTTTTTGTGAGTACCCAACACTAAATGCATTATTCTCCAAAAAGCCAAGTTCAGCATTGAATACCTCAAAAGTTCTACAGTAACATTTTCTTAACAGTCACTATGATGATGTTTTTTGATGCACACAAAAAACAGAAAATTAGCTTAAAACACAATTCCACCCATTGCATTTTTATGAAAATAAATAAATACATTTAGAAATAATAAATATTGAAATATTAATAATAATAATAATAATAATAATAATAATAATAAAATAAAATAAAAGTTCAGGAAGGAATAACAAAAATAGTGCAACAGTAAAATATTCTTAAGGTTGGATTCTGACAGTCAATAATAGCTTCTATAATGATGTAATGAGTTTTTGAATGCATCCGTAAGAGAACATCAGAAGTGCAACCTCAAAGCACAATAAACATCCTTGAATAAACATCAAGGTCATACACTTGCAAACTTTTTTAAATGGGGTAATGATGCAACCCCCCCCCATCTCTTGTTGCTGGTAGACTGTGTACTTTGCATGTAGGGTGCGGCACTACTGCTTACGAATGACTACATATCTATTTCTATGCTTCCAACTTTAAGGGGAACAGTTTGGGAGTTTGTTTTTTTCCTATTCTAACATGTCTTGTCAACAGAACACAAAGCAGAGAAGACATGTGAAAGAATTTGACTGGCCTTCAACTCCCAACTTCAACTCGATAGACCACAGTTGGTTTGAATTAGACTGAAGACTGTGTTCGATCTTCAACATCACCCACAAACTCGTAGAATGGTCAAAAAATCCACAAAACACTCCCCTGAACCTTGTGGAAAGCCATCCCATGAGATTTTAAACTGCGATGGCTGCAAATGCTCTAGTAAAAGCAGATGAGTGAATATGTTGGTAATGTACTAGTAATAATGGGTGAAGAGGATCTAGTAATTAATCTGGATCTGGTGATTATTAATGGTGTATATGCCTCTGAAAAGATGTGGGTGAAATTAGACAATTAGACAATCTCAAACACCTTCAAAGGTTTGTACAGTGACGCATAGCATTGCAGAACCACTGAGGGTGCATATTTTTGTATATGCATATGAATTGTTGCAGGAACAAATGTGCGTGTTTGTGTGGCTTTTTTGTGTTTGTGTTCTAGATAATACTTACTCCGGCATTTGCAAAGCTGGCAGCATAAAGCCTGAAGCTTTTTTATTTGCATAAGCTCGGAATGAATAGGTCAAAGATGCTGTGTGTAGAGCAAACATATTCTTTTCTAAATTAGGCACTGAATGTTTTTTTAGTTCAAGTACGTACCCTTTACCTTCCCTCTTCAGAACGACCCATGATACTCTAATTAGGTTAGACAATACCAACGATGCTAGGTGTGGCATCTGTCTCTTGCTTTTATGAGCACAGAAGAACAAAAAGAAACCTTGGTTCTTTTCTCTGCAGTGTTCACTGGAGGGACTCTGAAGTGCAGAGACCACATTTTGAATTATTCACTCAGAATAAAAAGCTGCATCTGTCTGTGGATGAATTATTTACATGCAAAAAGGGTGCCCCTGTTGAGGGAGGGAGAAGGAGGGGATGAGTGGGCTCTGCCTGTTTTTCAGAAATACACAGAGCCAGGGCAGGCAGTCTGTAATTTTCCCCCTTTGTCATCATTTTATTTTATTTTTTTACAATTTTTACGCTGCCCAGAACTTTGGTTCAGACTGCGGCCCAATGTGACCCAAATGTTTTTTATTTGCCCGTGTGTGCCCTTTATCCGATTTGTTCATGACTGTCTAAATGGCGCAATTTTTAAAATGCGACCTGTGTCTGAACAGCCAAGTCAGATGTATTTGACTTTTTCATCATCAAACCCCATTGAGACGCACTTTTCACATTTCAAAGATGAACACTGTTTTCCAGTGATTTCTATATAGGAACGTGGTCAGAGACGTATGAGTAATTCCACCAAAAAAAATCCATTTGTCTTGATCTCTTTCATCACAATCTTCTTCCTTAATATTATATGATTATAAAAAAGTTCTCGGATAACACATTACCTTCAATAATGGTCAGCAAAAAAAAGATGCTGTCTCCCACAACTCTTAATACCTTTCTTCAAAACTTACACTTTGAAATCAAATTAAATATACTGTGAACCTTAAGTTGTTTGCAATAACCCAATTATTTACCTGTAAAATGAATGCATTGTAAAACTGAGCAGTGACCAATAAATTTATTTTACAAAACAAAATATTTTGAAGTGTACAAACTAATCAGAACAATGTGTAACTACATCACTAAAGTTTGCGCACAAACGTTGATGTTGTCTAGTAAAAGTGCTGTTTAAATCTATGTTTAAAAATGTGCCTCTTGATACTACTTTACCCCATTACATTTAAAAATGTCAATAAAAGGTTAAATTCTCATCATGAGTGATATACAACAATTCCTAGGATCTTAACTTTTTCTGAAGCTGAGATGTAGATCTGAAGATTTAAATGCTATGGGTTAAAAAGTTTAGTTGCTATGGAGCCAGTGACATAATATTATGCTCCCTATGAGCAAAATAAACCAACTCCCATGTCTCTATGATTTTCCAAAGCTATGGTCGAGATAGAATAAATTGGGCATGGAGGTGACTTAACGTTGCCAATGGCACTGTGAGAGATATAGATTAACATTCTCTCAATCGTTTACCAAAGCTGAGATATATTTTAGAAATTTTGGTTGCTAGGGTAAAAGTTTGGTTGCTAGGAGGCTGTCAATGATGTCATAAACATTTTATCTTTTACTATGATAAACAAACCCCAATTTCTTTAAGACATAGCATCCCTAGCCAGAGTAGTTTGGATGTTTTGAAGTGTTGAATTCTGTTGCCCAAAGCAAAAGACAAATAACAATATGCTGGTTTTAACAAACCAACACAATTATGCACTTGTCCTTTAATAGAATCAGAATTATTTGAATCTTAAATTGTAGAATAAGCGTTTTCCATTTTCCAGTAGTGGCCACTTCAATTCAATAATAATGTCAATATTTAAAGATGACCTGCATAGGAAGAATGAGTCAGGAAGAATGCAGCTGATCATATAGCTATGATGAAAATAAGAGATCTCTCTTTTCTTATAAACTGATTGTACAGTAGTGGCAGTCCCCCCCCCCCCCATCGTTTTCAACATTTTATGAAAGTGAATATCAAATTTATGTGATAACCCTTCATGACCCCTTGTCTAAATTATACAAAGACACTTAGTTCTCTTTCATTACCACAGCTTTCTATTTAAATGTACTTGGATTCAAGCTTTTAATTAACTTGGCAGAATTAACATATTCATATTATCTTAGAAAGTGATGAGGGCAAACGTGCATAACACAGTGTGCTCAAAGTTCCCACCGGAACTAATTATTAAATTGAATACGAAACTGAGATTGAGAGGACCAGCAGAGTTGTTAAATGAGCTCAAGAAGAGTCCTGTACTGTGTATCTTGCTGTATTGGTTGATTGGTTCTGGCTCCTCCCACCTTGTGTGACTACTCTAATGGGAACATTCTGTGAAAGCTGTCTGCTTGAGAGCACCATGGTATGCAAATCCTGAAGGTGAAGCCAGAGCCCCGCTTCCCTTTCCGCCCTGTTCTAAGTGCTCATCTATTGATTAGATTGTGGGGGAGGGGAGAGCAAGGTGGAATAGAGTGTGAGGTGAGACAAAAGGAAGGCCCCAATGAGTCTGGTCTTTTAATGGACTTATCGGATGCACTCTCGCTTTCACTTCTATTGTTCTGTTACTGTCTCAAGGCCGCAGAGTGTTTATAGGGCTGTAAACAGGTCGCATTGTTCAGACATGTTCATTTCCGCTGAAATCTACTGTTTCTATATTATATACTACAAGGACCTACATTGCATATATTTTTCATAATGTATTTTAAATTGAATAATAAGCAGTTAACAATTTGTTAGAAATCGTGAATATCAATATACCTCGTGACACCTGTGATTTAAAGAAATTTGTTCTTTACTAAATAATTGTCAGCATCATTGTTTGCACATCATTTAAAACCCCAGTTTTTGTGCATTTTACATTTTAATTTAGCATGTTATAGTTTCCATAGTTCAAGATGCACTAAAACAGTGGGTTTAAATCATGTGGCATTGAAAGCATGAATGTCATTATTGCTATTTTTCCCATACTGTCTACAAACAAATGCAGACTTCAACCATCCCATAAAGATCATGAGTGCTTATGCTCTTGGATCTCTCTGTCAGCTCCGGTGTGTATGCGTGTATGTGTGTGTGGATCCTGGATTTCTTGTAGGCAGCACTCTTGTATGTGTCCACTCATGCACACAGTAATCAGCCTCTCTGCATGTGTTCAGCATTAAAATGTGCTGTTCGCGAAAGAGTCATGGTTGTCCATTTGAAGTATGAAGAATTTATAAGCATTCATGCATCAGTTTTTTTTTCAGTAGTTGTGCCGCCTCAGGAAACAATATAACTATTAAATGGCAAATGTGAATAAATATAACCCTGAAAAGCTCAGGGGTCCTAATGTGGAAAAGCCAAATTTGCTAAAATTGTTTGGATTTATATTTCAATCCTTTCGCAATTCAGTAGAGGAACTCTTAAAATCACTAGAAGTCCCTGGATTCTTTGTGTAGCGCATAATTAAAAATGTGCTCTCCCTGCTCTGTGTATCACTTCATATTTCATGCGTGAGTCCCTTCTCTTGCATGTGTGCATCTCGGTTGTATTCTATGGGTTAATGTACTTTCTCTGTGTGTCTGTCCCTCAGCAGTGCTGGATGAGAGGAGGGAGTGAAAGAGAGAGAGTTCTAGTCCTCAATAGGGCTTCACTGAATACCGTAATGGCTTGAGGGGGAGGGGAAGCATGGAGGGGAAGAAAAGAATGAGGATGGAAGATAAAGGGGCGAGATGTGCATTGAAAGTGCCCAGTCAGTGAGACGGCTGCTGCAGAGCTGCCGATTTCCAGGCATTTAGCAGACAGAGAGCAGAACTGAGCCAAGAGCACCCTGCAGCCTTTCTTTCAAGGGTGCAGCCTCTTGCTCTCACTCTATTTCTCTGGGAGCAAGGTGTCTATAGGATCCAACATGCATCTTATCTAACGTCTATGCATTCTTTTATTTTTACAGTAAGATATGTAGTCAAAATATTTCAGACAAATTAACAATATGAAAAACAGATGAATTATTAATAGTGTCTAATTCCAATTCAACTTTACGAAAACATTTCGCATTTTTTTGTCCTACATGCTGTCCTACCCAACAGATAAACACATCGGATCTCATTTTTCAAAGGAGCCCCTTTGAATTTGTATAACATGCAGTTGAAAGCTTTTAAGATAATTGCATTGCTTTCTCTGTGCTCAAATAAATCAATTCAAAAATGTTCTTTTCCCTTTTCCTGGAAAATTACGCATGCTCTATTGAGTAAGTAACATTTATAGAGAATCTGAACTATTTCTTCTGTTTTTTGTTATGCCAACAAAAATCCACTTATTCCAAGGTTATTTGAATTTACCTGGAACCATTTTTGCTTTCTATTTACCTTTTTGTCCTTGTGTATATCTGCATTCTTAGAGTAGAAAGAAAAAAACTACAAACCCCACACGATGTCTCTGTTCCCGATTGGCCTAAATCCTTCCATTACGAGTGAATCAAACAATTCTTTCGATCTTTTTACCCAACATTTATGTTCTTTTTTCCTGTTTTCCAAACGGGAGGCATAAAGAGGGTTGACTCTTGGTGGTTGGCTCTAGGGTAAAAAAGATACTGAAAATAATTAAATGTGTTGTTGAGAATTTGAGAAAATTCCAAATGTTGCTTGATGTGGCTTACACTTAATCTTGGACTTTCTGTAGAGCAGATGTTAGATTGTACTTAGCTCTGAGATTTAAGATATTGAAAAAGTCATTAAATCAATACAATGAATTGATTTAATGGGATTTAATTGGGTGGCAGTACGCATTCCTGAGCTTCCTGGAAGGAGTTCTCCCTGTGCTTGCGAGAAAATACTCTGAATCATATTTTTGTACAATTTCAGGATTGTTTTGGAATTGTTGTGGAATGAAATGAAAATTTATTTGGAAAAAAACAAACAAAAAAACAAAAGAACACAGAGCTGTACTAACCTGGAGAAAAAATAGGTTGTGTTTGTCTTGTCAAAATATTGAATCATTTGTCTACACATTAGGAAACTGAGAAAAATATAAACAAAACCATTATGAAGATCCTTCAAGGACAGCAGAAAGTAGGGTGGTAGGTTTTCCCTCCCAAGGTCATGTGTGGAAGATACACCTGTGGAAGTTATACATTTACTGTCACTAGAGGGTTAGAGAGCCTTTATTTGGTCTAGTTAAAAGTTAGACAGATGTAAAATGCAATAAGAAGATACTAAAAAAACGAAGATTCAATAAGCTTAGCCCCTAATAAACCAAATATAGGAAATGATTATGGAGTTAAAATCTCAGAACCCTACTGCCTACAAATGTTTTATGATGTATATTTTGTGAATACAATTACAAGAACATCCCATTTTCTTCTCCCACACTATAAAACCTACACATCATTGGTGATGCTAAATTGTCTGTAAGTGTGAATGTTGAGTGAATGTGACCTGCAACCTGTCCTGAGTGAACCCCTGCCAGGGGCAGTCACGAGCAGACCTCCTGTTCTAGGATTAAAAATTGATTAAAGAGGATCAATGAATGAAATTACAGTATGATTGCTATAGTGCTTAAGTGAAGCAAGACCTTATTTGAAGCATGTGTACACAATGTCATGAACAGATTTGTAATGACCGCCAAAAGGCTAATGTACAAATCTCAATTTGTTAAATACTTACATAAAAAAATGAGTTTTATAATAATCCAAATGCAGTCAGTGAGGGAAGTTGAGTTGATCCATTTAACATTGTCGGACAGATTAACCAAAAACAGTCACTCGACAAAAGTGTTAAAAAAAGAGCTTTAATCCTAAAATCTTAATCCAGTCACCATACAGATTGAATTGAAGGCTACAAGGCTGCGGATAATCTGAATTTGCAGTAATTTTGTATAATGATTTACAGATTAGCCATTGATGAGCGCACTAGAAATGTCAAAATAAACCACTTTAATCAGTAGGAGGCGTCAGTGGGGTGCACAGCAGATTTTTTATGGAATTCACATAAGAATGTGGAGAGCTCTGAATGAGAACACATCAAAGATTAATGAACAGAGTGATGCGATGGCCTCAGTAACCCCAATAAACCTGGCTGGCTGACACCAATCTTAGCTGAAAACGGCAGTAGATAACTTGGCCTTTTTTCAGGTTTCCCCCTCAGATTTCCCTCTCAGACAGGTTAAAGTTCAGGCGTACGTTTAGATAATGAACCATGTTTCTTATATTATTCATACTGGGAGATATGGTTTGAGGCTTTTATTGCATGCAGATTTCACAGGCCCAGAATATGTGCAGCGTTTCATAATCAAATGGATGATGTCAAAACGTGTAATCAGAGTTTTTTTTTTCGCCCAGAAAATTCATTTTCAACTTAATAAAAGTCCTGATTTCTGCACCTACAAATTCTTTGTCGTACATTCCCAATTTTCAGCTGGTACAAAACTCTTTGCACAAAACTGGGTTCAAACACCCACAGTGTAATCCAACACCCTTGACACTTATCTCCATGCTTTTGTTACTGGGCACCTGTTCAACCTTTCTGAGAAAAAGTCACTCAAACTCTTTCAGTTATTTTAGGCTGCCACATCAAACTGTCACCATACCTCTGTTAACACATCACTCTGTTTTAACAGTAATAAATCTTAACCAAATTCTGATTGCACAGCTTGTTTAGCACCAAGAACGCTATGCTTTGAAACTGTAAAAACAAAGAGCACTTTGCTAATAGAATATGTATCAATGTAAGTCCTTTCCACTCATACTCAGAACAAAACAGTAGATGCTTTCCACTTCTGGTCTCCACTCTAGAACATTCTATAGACTTACTATTTCTTAACCTAATTTTTAACTTGGCGATTAATTATCTCTAATTATTTACTTATAAAATCTGTTTTTATATGCTATTGATTACTGTGACAATTTTTAGGTATTGCTTAAATATCCTAGTATATATGTTGTGTACACTCTAGATTCTATGTTTTTCCCTTTTAATGCAGTCTTGGTCACTCCTCCAAAAATCGAATTGTCCTTAAAATACATATATTTAAAGTAGAGAGCTTAAATGGTAATGTAAAACATACATAGCTATTTGAGCAACCTTTATTTTAACACACCATATCTTCGTTTAGGTAAACATCTCCACCAGATCATACACTCTAGTTCACCTCACACAAAAACTTTAGTGTTCTCTCGTCCTTTATGTTGGTCATCTAGACACCATCACATCTTGTTTTGTTCTATGTAAAGCTTGGGGGTGGGATCCTAGAAATCAGAAAGCTGAGTGGGGCTTTTTGGTACTGGGCTCACCCTAGCCATCTGCTCTTGAATTTTGCACATGATTGGTGTAGTTTTATGTTTATTTTCTTGTTTTGTGTGAACATGTGGCTTTTGAGTTCTCTCTGAACATGTGTTCAAATCCTGTTTTGTTGAGCACATGGCTTTCTTTTGTTTTCGTTAGCTGTGTGCTTTCTTGTGAGGTTTCTTCTAAAGGTTTTATTACCTGGTTAATAGTCCAATCTGCCCCTCCTGTCAGACTCTGTTACCTCCTTAATTGACTTTCTTCTAATTTGCTTTTGTTTTTTGCTTTTTGCGCATTTGGGTTGTCAATCTCCTGAAACCCTTAACAGTTCGTAAAATTGGAACATTCTATAAATCTGTTCCATTCCATTGAATATACAGCAATTTAATTACTTGTTGCCAGTAAATACAAATAAAATGTGTATGTAAGCCTTAAATCCTAACATTAATCTAAGTGACACATGTGGTTGTGTACTTTCATGTGCCACATTGTCATCACGAGTGTTACATGGAGTGCTGTGCATTTGCTTGGTTATTTATAGCTAGTGCAGCTACCGTAGCACTTTGTTCATTTTCTCTTACAACAAACTCAGACGATATGATAATCAAATTTAGCAACCCTTATCTTAATAAGTAACTGTGTGCATTTGTAAGCTAATGCAATCATTCGATCTATGCGTATATTTGGGTAATCACATTCTTTAGTTTTCTCTTCCTTTTAACATTTCATGCCATGTGCTTTTTTAAATCTGTTTCCATTATTATATATCTTTCTATCTTCGTGGGTCAAATTTTCATTCATTTTTCTATAAGCTGTGCTGTGCTGCTTGGAGACTGGTTGCCTTGGAGATGTAGCTCTTCAGCCAGTTGGAGTGAAAGACTTGGTGTGCATCATTGTCACTTTAGCCTTCTTTCAGATTAATTCTATGTCTCTCTTATACTTCCTCACAAAATTTAAGCATGTTAATTGTATGATGCTTTAAAATATTTGTGTTTTTACCCCTTTCACATTCTCAAAGCATCACCAAGTGCCCTTTACAAAGTTGATGGCAGTGTAGTGAATACACCCACCATTAGCAGAAACCAACTGTAATGACCCAGTGAGGCCACAGATAATTAGGCTGCAGTGTCACTCACTCCCACCCAAAAGATCATTTAAGGAGATATTTATTTTGCTTATTTTATTTTAATATATTTGTCATTATCTTAGCCCTGCGTCTGCTATATATGTTTAAAGTAGCACATTTTGAAAACAAATCAAGCTTTAAGGAGATTTGGTCTATCAACAATATTCCCAAGGACATGAGAAGCTCACTTTGATGCTTTACTCTGTCATTTTCCTTTACATTGTTTCATTAATCCCTTAGAAGTCTTGCTTTTTTGTGTCAGAACTTTGAAAAATACAAACCATATCACAGGTATTGTACTTTATCCCTTCTTTTGACCACTGATGGTAGCATACATTTTCAGTAGTCACACATTTTCTCACATTTTAATTTGAATTAAACAAGTAATTATGCAATTATGTCATAACTCTTGTAATATTTGTTTAAAACCAAAACTATCAAAACTAATAACTTTTTTGAAACCTGCACAGTATCTTTGAAAACTACACAGCCGGTGTGTGCAGACTTCTAAGGGTTAAGTGCTGCTTTTATTCAGAAGTAAGTACTTTACCCTTTTACACAGAAAACTAAAATGGGCTGGCAACTAAAACACACTTCTAGGAAACTGGCAATAAGGGTTTTGTGATTCCAAAATTCCAGAGTCGCAGCTGTACATGTGTTGTAGGGCTATCAAATTTATATAGGGGTGTGTTTGTTTTGGTGAATTCAAATGTAAACATTGGCACCCAGGAATCCCCTACCCTTCCTTTTGTTATCGAAACACTACAGGTGGAAACAAGATTATAAAGATAAACCCACTTGCACTTCGCAGATATAATGAGTGTCACCTCGTGCTGAGTTTTAGACCACCCAGGTCCTTTTCATCTAGCTTTTGTATGTCTACCCATAACTGCCAACCTGCTTCCATTAAAGATTTAAAGTGGTTCAACTTGTGCCTTCAGATCCCCTTCAGGGTTTTTTGAGATCTGGTTTGTTCCAAGACAAATAAACAAGGAAACATTTTAAAACAAGAAAAATTGATCCTGGACACGGAAGTGACTTATGCACCAAGACAAATGGCACCTCATGGTGTTTATCGATTTAAAAGATTCAAGTGAAATTTCATACTCAGCATGCAATGACCTTTAGTCTGTTCTTTACTTTTCCTACTGTGCAGGCTCTTTGATTGTTGAATCAGTAGAGTTCTGTCAGCAGATTGGACCTTGGCTGATGCCTTGTTAGTATTCACAGACTCCTGTATCTTCTTTTTGTCTTTGTGATCAGATTTACATTAACTAATAAAACAATATATGTTTTAAACATAAGGACAGCATCATAGTTATTAAACTGAAAGTGTCCATTTCAGTAACTTCATCTCCACTTGACGGATAGGTATCTACTCAGCTTCGTTTAGCGTGCTTTTGGGAGGGCTCTTCAACCACGTTCAGTAGCCTATTGTGGTACTTTTTTGTGCCCATATGGATGAGATTCTAAAATGGCTATTTCTTTTTTTATTGAAAAGAAAAGTGACACAACAGGCTGTTGATCACTGATTGGTCAGTTGTTGAGCTCACTGATAGGCCCGAAAGGACCCTCATCGCATGCCTCATTACAGTGTGCTACACGAAAATGAGGTTCTTTATCTGCTGCAATCATCTGTCTTATAAATTGAGTACAAATCAAGCCCATTCAGGAGACAATATGAGATATCTTTCTTGTTTTACAGACAGATCAGTTGGATTTATATTGGGACTTCCTTAAGAGTTTGTGCTTTATGCACTGCAAAAGATCTATGAGACTATTTCACAAATTAATTAAAATGTTCAGTGTGAAAGTCACTTCGCAGAACATTGAAACCTTTTGTATTGTTTTGTAAAAAAAAAATTCCCCACAAAAATTTGCATATTTTCACACTTTTAAGAAAATCCTTTAAAGGCATCCAGTGACATTGTCACTGGTAATTTTATTATTGATGTGGAAGCAACGTGATAAGCATGGCGTCCCAGTGTCTCAGTGCAAAGGACCAGAGAGTCTTCAAAGCATGGTATTTGGAAGCATAATAACATTTTTGGGCCTGCAGCTAAAAATAAATGTAGCTAAAAGAGGCATGTAGTGATGGGAGATCAGATATGCGGCGGAGAGAATAAAAACAGACTTTAATAAATGCTAGGCCTCAGCAGACTCCACACAAACCTGCAGGCCTGTGGAGAGAAGAGGATAAGGAGGCGGGAGGAGTTTGGAAGCAAAGGTGGTTCCATCTTGTCTGTGTCATTGTGAAAATCAGTTGAAAGGCAAATGGAAAAGCAATTTCTAAATGAAAAAGTGAATTTTAAATTTGAAATATTGTTTATTTTGATTTTTTTATGCAAGCAAGCAATTCAAAGCTTTTGTACAAATAGTATTTAAAAATGTATTCATAGAATGGTGTCATCAAATTTTATCTTTTAACAAGACTGAAAGATGGAGGAGAAAGAAAGTAGAGGCCAGAGTTATACTGTGTGGGTGGAAGAGCTATACCCTTAACCAGATCGTTTTTACCATTACATCCATTTTTTCCAACATGACATTAATCAAATAAGTGCTCCTTGTGGTAGGCGGGGGGCAGGGCTTAGAATGTAATTATTAATGTGGATATAATTATTCCACCATAAATCCCAGCAGAGAATTCCCCAGCGTGGGATCAGCATGTCGGTGTGCTCTACTTCAGGTGGAGTTTAGTAAGGGCAGGTCATAGAGCACAGGGAGGCCTGACTGACCCAGTTTGTTTTTATCCATCATTTTCTCTTGTTCTCTGAGTCACTGAAGAATCTTGATGATGCAGAGAAAAGGAGGTTTATGCTGAGGCAGGAGTAGTACAATAGCACATGCTCACTTTCAAATGTGTTTAACTCAGGTTCATTTTATGACTGAATTGAGAGAATTTTCAGAGAGAACTCTGCCATGAGAAATATGTTTGCTAATCTCTCTTGTGGGATGATACCATTACAATATTTGTCAGTCTAGTTTCTCAACTGGAATGGAATAGTTCCTAACAATGAATATGGATGTGAATGGGTATGGATACCAGAGCGGGTCCTCGGTCCATCAAAGATAGTACCAAAGGTCAGTTGTCACCAGGCTGATGTGCCTGTTTTAGAGTTTGAAATAGAAAACCATTAAAGAAACAAAAAGTTTAACAATTTTTATTTAAATGTTTGGATATCGGTGTACCAATTTTGGTTTGAGTGAAACAAAAAGACTGATTAGTAATGTAGTTTTGAATTAGCCAGTAAACATTAACTTGTTTACATTCAAAACCAGCAAATTTTGGTTAAACCTATCTTGGAAAATGTGCAATTTCATGAGTTCACCAACAGAGCCTGCCTAAAAATCTGAGCATTGAGTGGCGGGTACAAACGTACAAGGCAAGCTGTCCAGACTGGATAGTATC
The DNA here is from genome assembly GCA_007224835.1 of Danionella cerebrum. Taxonomy (NCBI): domain Eukaryota; kingdom Metazoa; phylum Chordata; class Actinopteri; order Cypriniformes; family Danionidae; genus Danionella; species Danionella cerebrum. Next base: position 633,417 of record SRMA01025830.1, on the reverse strand, counting down.
CATGTAATACCTTCCAGTGAGGACATGGGGAGGAAGATGGGGTGATATTTGGACAAATCCAAACGGGACAAGGTAGTACAGGCTCAAAAAATGGTGTGAGCTTGATGAGGAAGACTGTTGGTGTGCCCTGATTGCTCCTCCCGAAACTTGTTATGCAAACATCATTTAAAGTTGAATTATGTAAAATTCTTAAATGTTTTTATTTATTTATTTATTTATTTTTTAATAATAAAAAACTCTAACCATGTCAAGGCATGGGGGAACACTGGATTTTGATGAGAGGGTTTCTAGCTCGAATGTATAACCTATATAACCATTGTACTATTTTTATTCATGAAGTGGTAACATCAAGATTAGGTCAGTGCACAACAATTCCTGGCATTAAATATCTAATTATTGCAAACTATAATGTATTATAACATTTTTAAATTCCAATTTAACAATTTTTTAGAAATCACTAAGTTGAATAGTTTGGTGGCATGAAACCATAAACTTACTTCCAATATTTAAACATATACTAAAAGAAAAATCTTTGTTTTTACTACCATGGAAATGATTTGTTGTTGTTTTTACCACCACTATGACAAAGTTTGTCAAAAATTACAGTTTACTATCTTCAACCCTTTGGGTCAATTGTGCTTTGATGCAAAGATATTGGGCTCTGCCATGGTGTGTTTGGTAATGTCATATTACGTTATCCTCAACATTGTGCGCTGAAAATTTGCTTTTTTTTTCTATTAATACAAAGATGAAGATAATTTACAGCATGAGCCTGAGCAAGGAATCTCATATAGCTCTTTGTGGTCTGCAGACAAATATTAGCCGGTAGCACAGATGGATTAGTGGTTTTTTGGATGCTTCTCAATGAACATAAAGAGGAAATTGATCTTAAAATGGCCTTTGTGAAGAGCTTTGGTTTCCTTCTTCACTTTCTGCATGTCATGTTTTGACAAGGAATGGTGTGAGTTATGTTGGTATCAGCAAAAACATTTGATTGGTTTACAGCAGCAAGTGGGTGTGGCCTTTTCAGTGCTGACAGTGGATGATCAGAGGTGTGGTCTCAATTTCTGGCTCCAAGAGCCCCCTGCCATTAGGCCACAACTGAGGCTTCAGCAGGAGAGCGGGATAACAGCTAAATATTTCATCAAATCAATAATTCAACAGCTGCCATGGGAGGCAAATGGAAAGATGGAGATGAGAAAGAGGGAGGAGATTCAGTGTGAATGTGGGAGGGAGGGTGAGATCTAGAAAAACCGAGAGAGAACACCAAATCTGCAATCACATTGCCCATGAAAGGGCCAGTATCCATAGTAACTGGAGATGACTGTCACATGATGCAGAGGAGTGCAGTGAAAGGGAGGGGCAAAGGGAGAGATGAGAATCATGAGACGGAGCAGAAAGGGTTGAGCCGGGAGCAGATCTGAGTCTTCCCGTCCTATCATTCTGACATCTAGCACACGATTGTTTGAAAACTGAAGAAAGAGACAGAGATTTTAAAACATGTGAAATAAAAGGTAAAAAGGATGATGAAAAGATCATTATTTCACATTACATCACAGCTTCTCATGATAAATGAATGGTTTATTGTGTTAATGAGTTTTTGTCTTCTTTAAATTGATTTAAGGAAAATGTAAATTTTCTGTTTCAAATCTTTATAAAGCATCTCAATGTCATATTGTCAATTGTCGAACCAGATTTTATTATTTAAAGATTTTTCTAAGTATTTTTTGCCTCCATGGCTCCATTACTCAATGCCATAACTCCACTGTGATTAGCTGAAAAATGGCCTGATTCGGTTCTGTCTTCATGAAATGATTATAAAAACTTTTGCTGCAGATGACAGATGGAATTATCCACCTCCTCTGCATCTCATTTTTTGCGCTGTGCTTGGTTTAAAGGAGTTATGGCATTTTGTGACAAAAAAAAAAAAACAAAAAAAACTGGAGTGGCATTTATCACGCTTTTTAAAAAATTGGACACACCTGGTTTTGGAAAATTGATCATGGGCTTTTCAAATGTGAAAAAAGTATACTGGCAAGTTTTTTTGTTTTTAAAAAACTCAAATATAATAAAAGAGTTTCAACGTTTTAATGGTTTTAAATATTATTTGTTTACAATGATACCTATTGAATTGTGGGGTACAGTGAGATTATTTGAGCCCACAGACAAATCTGTCCATACATTTAATGGAATGTTTATTTCAGCAGTGAACAATCAAAAACACAGAAACATGCATTTAAAAAAAATACAGGTAGCTTTTTACAAGCATCTAATAGTTATTTGGTGTCTCTTAGAGAAAAGTTGTGTATTGTGTTTAAAACCTATTGGAATCAATGAATTCTTGGAATGACTTCTTGGAAGGTCATATTACTAATGCATTTGCTGGAACCCATCCATCCATCCATCCATACATACATACATACATACATCCACACAAACAGCAGAGAACACTCAACAGGTCAGAAGTCTATCACAGGGCCACATTGACTTTTAAGGGGAGTCTTCAATTACCTTAACCTGAAGCATGATTTGGACTGTAGGAGGAAACCCATTTAAATACAGAGAGAAAATCCAAGGTCACAAAGTGGTGACCTTCTAATTCCAGGGTGGCAACGGTAACTTTCTTTCTTCAGGTTTGAAATGACATTGCCAAGAGATGGCAGCCGGTCATTAGAAGCCACCCCTACCAATCATTGCTTTTTGTGGAAAATAGTACGCAAACGTTATTGTTTAAACAAACTCAAGGGCACTTTGGAATGAGCCCATAGATTGTTGTTTAATACCAGACAGGGAGAGTCCAGGGCACAGACATTGGAGTCCCCTTGGACAGCTCGCCCTTTTACCCTTACCACGGCTGCCAAGCTTGCTTCCATATTAAACCGCCCAGATTTGCATCCCAGCACAGCAAAGTACACTCTGCCATTTTGCCCCTCTTGGTACGGAGAGAAGACTGGGCTAACTGGATGTGGTGTCTCATTTGTGTGTCATTCCAGGATCAGGCCCCAGACCCAGGATCAAAGTCAGACTGGTGTGATGGATAGTTAAAGATTAAAGTAATGCTATGTCTCATATAATGCTTCTTACCAAATCGTATGGAATCACAACATCTTCATGAGTCAGCGGTTCATAAACTTTCTGGTGTCATATTCCATCTCCTTGAGGACTATGCTGTTAGTCAGAGCAGGCCTCAGCTCGACCTGACCCTTGTAACAAGCTCTGATCTCTCTCTGTCTCTTTATGCCAAGGAGCCAAATGACAGTCTCTCCTGAAGAGGCTTTGTCATTGTACGTGAACCAGACAAACCCAGCAGCTGCTTAATGATGCCAGTGACTGTCTATCTTGATAAAAAGGCACTTCTCATCATCTCAATGACTCGAGATGATAAAGCCACGAAACGATCACTGCATAGTGTGCGGTTCTGTGGAGCAGTCCATGTTAGTCATCAGCATCATCACATTTGTTCTTCTTTCGCTTTTTCCCTCTGCCATGGGGAAGTGAAGTAGCTCGATCACTTTTATTTGTCTATTTCAGATGCATTTTTATTACATATGTATTGTTTCAATCCTTGGAGATATTTAGGTATTACACAGTAAATTTTTGTTCAAGGTAGAAAACCATTTTGGTGTTTCTCATCTACTTCTTATCACATGCCTTTAATCCATTTGTAGGTTTGCATAGCACCACACTTACAAGAATTAAATGAACAAATCCAAAATAGTCGAAAATGCATCAACTTTTTTTTTATGAACTTTTTTTATTCTCATGCACTTCTTTATAATTTATGTGTGTTCTGTAGGTTGTAATTTTATGTGTACTTTATGGACCGGGGTCATATTCACTCAGTAGTTTTGCCCATGTTTGTAAAGCATCTGTTATTTGAATACAATAGCTCAATAGAATAATCAGAATAGCTCAGTTGTTTCTTTGTTTTGTTTTTTAATGACACTTTTTCCATTTTCATACGTGGTATGATTCAGATTTTTGGTATTTTTTGTTATTTTGGATTCACACATTTACCCGAATTTCATGCCTGAACATTTGCAATATCTACCATATGACCAAACAAACAGCCGAAAGTGTAAACAGACTGGTCTAAGTATTTCAGAGATGGCTGATCTACTGGGATTTTCTTGCATAACCATCTCTAGGATTTATATCTAGACAAAATATAGTGAGCAACAGTTCATACTAGTCTGTGCTAGGAAACAGTAACTGCACTCATTACAATTAACGTATGAAGAAGAGTATATATGAACGTACAACATGTTGAACCATGAGGCAGACAGACTAAACAGCAGAAGACTACACCTGTCAGCGCCACCCATTTCAGCTAAAACTAGGAAAATGAGGCAATCGAAGATTGGGAAAACATTGCCTGGTCTTATGTAAAATTCAGATAGTAGAGTCAGATATTGGCAGGAGTGTTTCCCAGAGAATATACATTAAGACTTGCAGTCGGAACATAGTTTAAATGTTACCCTGGAACCGTATCTTTGATTAAAAGTGTAAAAAGGGAAAAGTTGGAATTCTCAGTCATGAATGATTAGAGCAGAGCCCCTGAGGTACATAGGGACCGAGTGTTCCACCGTTCATAGCTTGATTACAAGTTAGCTGACTGTCCTGCTTGGCAGCTGACCTTTACTAAACCTCATGCCATAATCTCTCAATCAGAGTCTTAGAACTATAACCTCCATCCAGCACATCCCTGTAAGCCTGATTTGGATTAATAAGTTGATGTAGTAGAGTGTAAAGAGTGCAGGAAACTGTACCATTTTAAAGTCCAATTGTTGTGACATGGATGATGCTAGTATGGAGTCTATTAATTTATGCATGCACATTTTTAAAATTAATTATGAAACCAAACGACTGCCTGAGATCCATCACATTATTAGTTTAAATGTTTTTGTTTCTGTGCTCAGAATTCTTCATTAAACTTTACCTTAATCCCAGATTTTAAAAAGCTCCGGATTCTCATAAAGAATTGAAATTGAATGTGATGTGTTGGTTGCTGATATTCAATCTAAAGACAAAAAACAGAACAAAATGTATACGATAGTGGCACTCAGCATCAAATAGCTACTGATCAACTGCTGCGGAATCGAGAGTTTGCTTTAAAAATGCTATAACTATAGCTTTTTTAGTTTGACCCTTGCCAAACCATAAGAGTATTGCCTCACCCATAATATACCTGAGTTAAGTCCAGCTGCGGCATCAAGCCATCTGTGCAGATAAAATCTGTCACTCTGGACTACTGACTGATCTGTGATTCAAATCTAAAGTGTATTGAGTTCTCTCCTCAACCTGTTTCCTCAAATAAATGAATGCTGATGAAGATTGCTCTATTCTCTTTAGTCATAATGAAAAGCTATTATGTTTCTCTATGAGCCTGATCTGGATTCAATAGGCAATCATGCTGGAACCGCATACCCACCCCCACCCAGAAAAAGAGAGATAGAATTAAGAATGAGAGGCGTGACCAATGTCGTGACATTAGAGAAAGACCCACCTGCAAGATTCGCATTGGGAGACAGGAAACAGGTGCATGTTTGCTGGACCTGTCAGCAGCTGTCAGCTTACTGAGTTTATAACAGCTGTTTTTTAATCAAAATAAACATCTATCATATTTTGAGTTCAGACAAGCATGTCATATTGAATCACAAAGAGAGTGTGGAAGAAGTCTCAGTGTAATAGTAAAATAACCCAGTGGTTGGTGTGATCCTATAACCAAGACCCCACAAATCACATATCAATTAACAAAAACAATTAACATATCATGTGAAAAAAACAGAGGACTGACAACTCAAACTTAGATTTGTCTTGCTCTTGAGTGAATATTTTGATTAGAGTCTGACTAAATGAATTGGTCTTGTTGGCAATTGAAATACCGTATTTTTCGGCTCATAAGACGCACCGGCACATAAGACGCACCCAATTTTAAAAGAGGAAGATCTAGAAAAAAAAGATTCTGAACCAAAAACTTTTGTAAAATATTTTATATCAACTGTGTAAAAGTTAACAGTCAAACATGTAACATGAACAGACAGTAAACAGTAAAAGTAACAAAAAAAAGGCTGTAATGTTTTACTTTGCCCCCACTCATCACTCTAAAGTCCACCATTCGTTATCACCATCACTGTTCCAGTGCAACATTGTCACTACATTACTAATAATAGCCAGTAACATTGTCACTACATTACTAATAATAGCCAGTAACATTGTCACTACATTACTAATAATAGCCAGTAACATTGTACTACATTACTAATAATAGCTAGTAACATTGTCACCACATTACTAATAATAGCCAGTAACATTGTCACCACATTACTAATAATAGCCAGTATCATTGTCACTACATTACTAATAATAGCCAGTAACATTGTCACTACATTACTAATAATAGCTAGAAAGATTGTCACTACATTACTAATAATAGCCAGTAACATTGTCACTACATTACTAATAATAGCCAGTAACATTGTCACCACATTACTAATAATAGCTAGTAACATTGTCACCACATTACTAATAATAGCCAGTAACATTGTCACCACATTACTAATAATAGCCAGTAACATTGTCACTACATTACTAATAATAGCCAGTAACATTGGAACTACATTACTAATAATAGCCAGTAACATTGTCACTACATTACTAATAATAGCCAGTAACATTGTTACCACATTACTAATAATAGCCAGTAACATTGTCACTACATTACTAATAATAGCCAGTAACATTGTCACTACATTACTAATAGCCAGTAACATCGTCACTACATTACTAATAATAGCCAGTAACATTGTCACTACATTACTAATAATAGCCAGTAACATTGTCACTACGTTGCTAATAATAGCCAGTAACATTGTCACTACATTACTAATAATAGCCAGTAACATTGTCACTACATTAGTAATAATAGCTAGTAACATTGTCACTACATTACTAATAATAGCCAGTAGCATTGTCACTACATTACTAATAATAGCCAGTAACATTGTCACTACATTACTAATAATAGCCAGTAACATTGTCATTCCATTACTAATAATAGCCAGTAACATTGTCACTACATTACTAATAATAGCCAGTAACATTGTCACTACATTACTAATAATAGCCAGTAACATTGTCACTACATTACTAATAATGGCTAGTAACATTGTCACTTCATTACTAATAATGGCTAGTAACATTGTCACTACATTACTAATAATAGCCAGTAACATTGTCACTACATTACTAATAATAGCCAGTAACATTGTCACTACATTACTAATAATAGCCAGTAACATTGTCACTACATTGCTAATAATGGCCAGTAACATTGTCACTACATTACTAATAATAGCCAGTAACATTGTCACCACATTACTAATAGCCAGTAACATTGTCACTACATTACTAATAATAGCCAGTAACATTGTCACTACATTACTAATAATAGCTAGTAACATTGTCACTACATTACTAATAATAGCCAGTAACATTGTCACTACATTACTAATAATAGCCAGTAAACATTGTCACTACATTACTAATAATAGCTAGTAACATTGTCACTACATTACTAATAATAGCCAGTAACATTGTCACTACATTACTAATAATAGCCAGTAACATTGTCACTACATTACTAATAATAGCTAGTAAGATTGCCCCCACATTAGTAATAATACAGTGGTTCTCAAACTTTTTTAGTTGAGCCCCCTTTTAAACGTTTAAAAGAATCTGGGCACCCCCAAATGTAAAATAATAATTATTTAAATGTAAAATAAATGTAACTACTCCTTAATGTTAAATAACTCATTATTTATACCTTATTCAAGTAACAATTCGGTTGCATGTGAGATGTTAAGGGGTGTCCAAGGAGTGAGAGCCCAAATGCAGGAGGAAGGTTCAATCAGTTTATTTAGTACTCCACTGAAACTGTTCAAACAGTGAGAGTCGACAATCCAAGGAAAAAGTCTCTTAGATAAAAAATATATAACAGAGATGCACGCAGCAAACATAGCTACATGTGGCGATCTTCGTCAAGCGAAAAATAAAATAAAACAAAAGACTGATAAATACAGACAGGCAGAGAAAAACTTCACAGACTTTAGCAAACGCGAGACAGAACTACTTGAAAACAATACGCAGAAATCAAGACGCTTAAATACAAGGCCTAATAAGGGCAATAGAAAACAGCTGAGCGCCGGGGGCGCGCAGGGAAAGCTGGGGAAAAGGGAGGCGCGCATGGGAGATGGGCGATGACGTCAGCGCGCAGCGCTGGGTAAACAAATATGGCCGCGGCTTCGGCCTAGCTCCGGAGCTCTTACGCCTCTCATACGGCCGTGACCGGACTTCGCGGCACTCTGCATTCGGTCGATAAGACGCACCAACTTTTCCCCCTCAGTTTTGGGGAAGAAAAAGTGCGTCTTATGAGCCGAAAAATACGGTAGTTTGTATTAAAAACTGAGTCCAACTTTAAACAAACTTGTACTCATCTTGCAAATAATGAGTATTCTGGTTTCACTTGAACATTCATCTATTCACTTCCCTGCCCGCTTATTCCCTTTCAGGGTCACGGGAGTCTTGCATGCCAACACCCTGGACAGGTCGCCAGTCCATTGCAGTGCAACATACGCAATCACACCTAAGGGGAATTAACCGCTTGTTTTTGGCATTCAGGGAGAAACTGGGAGAAAACCCAGAGAAAACCTACAAAAGCACAGGGAGAACTTGCAAACTCCACCTCAACTTGCAGGTCACCGTGCTGCCCACTCACTTGAACATTGAAACACAAATACACCTTAAAATGAAATAAATAAATAAAATACATCATAATATTAGAATATTAAATTAATAAACATCTATACGGTTTTATGTATTTTCAGCACCATACTAACAGTTGCACAGCATTTTCCCTAGATAAGATGGCTTTCATAAGGAGGGTGAGGTGTATTTTGTATTTAGGGTTGAGTCTGTTGCAATATGTCGTCAAATGAAGGTTGTTTTTTACCAGTTGCTACATTGGTAAATCCCACTTGAGGGAACGCTAGGTCATATGAACATGATCATTTGCATGTTGTATATAATGCTCTGTGATGGACTGGTGACCTGAGTATGGTGTATCCCACTTTCACCCAATGTGAACTGGAGCCCTGTGATGGGCTCTAAATGGACTAAAATATAAAGTACTAACTTGAACTAAGTTTGGGAGCTGACACGAAAAGGTTAAATCTGACACAGCTCTATTTACTAGTATTTGACACGTTTTTTGTTACAATTCAATAGAGCTAAATTATTCTGTGTGCGTGTGTGCGTGCGTGCGTGCGTGCGTGCGTGTGTGTGTGTGTTAGAAGAACTCCAGAAGGATCAGTCATGCTGAGTTCAGAGGAGTTGCTCTCAAAGGTCACACTCACTGGGGGAGAAAGAAAGGGAAGCTCCCTTAGCCAATCATACAGCCTCCTGCTGCTGATGCTGCCCCCGCTGCATCACCATGGAGACGACAGTCATATCTGTCCCTATTGACAATTCATACGGAAGATGCATCTAGTTTTACTAGCATGAGGTGTATGTCTGCGTTATCACAATTTTTGACAAAAAACTTTAAATTGAGGATTTATTGAGGATGAATTAGAGGAGAACCATGCTTTGAATTATCCAGCCTCATTCTGCTGTGTGAACGCTCTGGTTGTTCTCACAGCAGATAATGGCGAGGGTGCAGGACCAGCCTTCTTGAACTGACCCCCATCTTCTCCTCCACTTTCTATTTAACGCGGCTCTTTCTTTTCAAAGCACTCACCCAGTACATTTCTCACGCTCTCCTCTTTTGGCTTCTGTTGTGTATATACTGGATGGTGAAATCCCAGCCTTGTAGAGTAACTACCATGATTGTGATATTTATAAAAGCAACAAAATGCTGTTTTGAAATGGTTATTATTAATATTTCAACCTGCATTTATAGTAGGTGGTGATTTCCTCATTGGAGATTAGACTAAGGGAAGAAATGAGCTTGAAACAGGAAGTCAGGGTACTGGATTGAGTAAAAAAAACATTATATAGTGTAAAATACAATGTTGTAATATTTTATTCACTGTTTTGCTGTATTCACTGCAATTAGAACACAAGTATCTAATCTACGTTTGGTTTTGGTATCTCTGCACTTCAAAATATACTTAACCATTAAAAATATTTGGTGCGTTTTTTTGTTAATGTGTTATTTAAAAAAAAAGAAAGATTTAATCTTTTTAAATATTTCATTAAAAAAATGTTTGGAAACTGCCAATCAATGATTAATATATAAAACATTCTGCATAATACCATAATGAAGAGAAATGAAGTAGCATATCGATCTGCCACTTATAAATCTTTCACGCAGAGAAATCTCTTCAAAATTGCACATTTACAGACAAATTCAACCAAATGTTTCATAATAATACTTGAAATAATTGATTCTGCTGGTCAGCATGTCTTTGTTTTGTTCAGGTTAGGAGCGAGATGTTTCTTAACTATCTTTTAGATTTCTTAATTTGATCATTCTTAGGATATTCCTTTTCTTTCATCAACAATAATACAAATATATGTGTACATATTCTACAAACCACTCTTCTGATACAAAGGATTTGGTGAAAATTGGAGATGGTGGACTTCAAGTAAATATTCATCACCAACACATATTTACAGTATTAAATAAAATTTTAATTAAACTACTCTTAATTTGAAATTACTTTTATCTGCTCAAACTGATTTACTGCATGTGTCTCTCACAGGCTGATGCTAAGATGGTGTGTGATGTGGTGAGCCGAATGGAAGACACTGAGCCCTACTCTCCAGAGCTGCTGTCCGCCATGATCCGCCTGTGGTCAGACTCGGGTATCCAGGAGTGTTTCAGTCGGGCTCGCGAGTACCAGCTCAATGACTCGGCCCAGTAGTAAGTTTTGGTCTTTTCTTTTGAGTTTATTAAAAAGAGAGGTCCCTCAGGATGGAAAATGTCATCAGTAATTACTCATTGTTCCTAATTAATGATTCTAGTTCAAACATTAGTCTTTCATTTATCATTGGATACAAATGAAAATGTTTGAATCGAAATGTAATTTTTCCTTGATGGTGACTTTCTTGCTGCCGTAAAACATATTATCAGTTCATGTGGTGAAGCTGACTGTCTGAAATGCAGTCTGTGTGCCACAGAAAAACTAAATTAGCATTATTTTCGGAAGGGGTTTGGAATGTTTTCTGCTTTTAGACACACTAACAAGATTCTCACTTGAGGCTGAACATATGGACTTGTGGAGATACATATATGTTCATAAGCAATGTCACTACTATCTTCCTTGATTTTGAAATGTGTTGAAGGACAAAGTGAGTCCAAAATGAATGTGTAGTAAAGATGAGATGATCGATCCATTAATGTATTAGTTGGTGCAACAGAGAGAGAAAATACATTTAACTCTTCTAACTATTGTTCAAACAACAATGTTCCTGATCCAAGATGTCTTTTAAAAGATAAATAACTGAGTGAAGGAGCTTGTCTTAAAGGAAGCCCATCTCTTTTCTCATATAAATGATACCAGACACATAACAAATTATTCTGCAAGGACTAAAGAGCTCTCGATTTCAGAGACTTTAGACCAACAGGAATGGGCTACATGACTATCACGAAGCAACTTGTTGCCAACAGTTCTGTGAGATTATACTCAAATGTAAGGAACCCAAAATTGGAAATTGGCTTAAGACCAGCCCACCCCCTAGCCACAAACACAATTCAAGTAGTTATAAATTATATACAGCGTATAGCAAAACTTTGAAAATCTGTATTTAATCAAAAACACATGTTTCAGGACTTATCTGCCTGAGATAATTTTTATAAAAATGGGGGAATAAAACAGCTGCAGAGAGAAGGTTGGGATATGGGTGTGGCTTGGCTTGGCTTTCGATAAGAAATATCAACGATTAGTGCTTCATAACATAAAATGCGGAATAGTGGGATAGAAGTCCAGAGAAAAATGATTTTGAGAAATCCGTAGTCCTGACTTGTCGGTTGTTGGTGGCTTACCAACCGCTTGAAGCCAGAGTTTAACTGTGAATTCATCACAAGGAAAGCCATGCATCACCTCAGGATATTTGCACCATAGAAACTCCAAACTTACAACTTGACAGGATGACATAATGTCGAGTTAGGCGAAATTAAAAATGAATACACAGCATTTTCTCATAGAACGATAGAGTTCAGGAACATTAATAATAAATACAGATGATGAGTCATAGAAGCGGGTCAGGACAAAAATATGTCATATCAAGCGGAATTCCTTTTTAACCAGGAAGTCAGAAATTGTGAACAAAAAGCCCACAATTTTTACCAACAAATAAATGTAACTTATGTCCTAGATTGTCCAGCACATGTAAATCTCTGAAAATATACAGATTTTTTTAACACATTTTTTAACTTAACCCTTAGAGATCTGGAGCCTTTTTAACCGTTTTTCACTACTTTTACAATTTGCTAAAATTGTACAGAAAGTTCAATTCAGAGTAGCACATTTTGACATTTTTTTATCAGTTTTTATGTTTCATAACAAAAATCCAATATGTTGAGACAAAATAAAAATTCATAAATCCCTGCAAAAAAAGCAAAGGTCAACAAAAGGCTTTGTTTTGTGCCAGAATTTTCAAATCAAGCTATATCACAGACTTTGTACTTCCAAGGGTTATCCCTTCTCTTCACTATTAGATGATTTGGGGTCTGTGAAACCAAACTGAAAGACGATTGTCCATATTCTCACATTGTAATTTCAATTAACTCTAATGTTCATTTAAAACACAAAGTGTCAAAACTAATATCCTTTTTTAAATCTGTGCATATTCAAACAATTTAAATAAAAATTAAACAGTAGATTGGTTGCGTCATGATTGGCAAACACAATGCAGGGACTTCTAAAAGTTACATACTCTTAAATGTGTTATATACATTGAATAGTGGTAGTTATGTGGTCACATTTAACAAAAAAAACAACAACGTATTACCCCTATTGAACATATTACATTTACACAAAAGAGTGGTCTACTTGAAGCATAGATCTACAGTCTCTTAGGGCTTATTCTTCTTAAGCCAGTGGTGTGAAATGTATTATCCGTTAGTGCGATGTGAAAGGGCAAACTGACTGGGAAAATAAATGTATTATTACAGTACACTTTCCTTGTGTGTGGAAAAACTGCTAGCCTAGGCACAAAAATATGTTGCTAAATGTGACTATTTAGTGGCATTTTGGAGCCCTTTCGCATGGCGTCTACAATCTGAAGTATGCAATCTTTATTTCCACTGTTGGAGCAGGTCACTATTCGATTAGTACATGAGCTCAGCAAAATGTCACTCTGAATTGAGTAGATGCAATTATAGTATCCGCTGATGAAAGGTCTAGAGTTGATCTATATTGTAGGTGTGTAGTTAAACGAATGTGTTCAGTCAGCATTTTGTTTAGTGCCCAAGCTTACTTTCCATGTGGAAAACTGTGTTTATATGATGACAAATGACTTGCTTACAGATGTAAAGGATTTAATGTTTACTTGTTACATCTTTGTCAAGTTGGCTTGACAGGTCTGAAATATATGTATTCTCTTCATGATTTGCATATAAACAAGCCCTTTGTTCAAACAAGGGTGTCAGATCAAGATCAAGGGAGTTTGTGTTTTATTACATTTGCAAAGCGAAGCACTATAATTTTATTTTAGATTGTGTTCATGAGCACAGCGATGTTCATGAGTTTGAATCATGTTTGATTGGCATTCACTTCATATGGCTTTTAACATCACATTAAATTCTAGTCATGTTTTGTTTATAGTGAATAGTTGGTTGATGGTTTTTTTCTGTTTGCGATACTCACATGCCCTGTTCATTGATGAAACTAAGAAAGAAATGGCCACACCAATTCCCAAACACACCGCAGTTTAAAGTCTAATTTTTTCATTACTTTTAAAAGAAAACGGCAAATATTGTCTGCTGGAAGTCTATGCAGCTCTTACCCATTGAACCCTCTGAAGCTCCTCCCCACTTAATAAGAATTGGATGCATTAGCTCTGAAGCACTAGCTTTATTCTGGAAGGACCAGTAAGGCCCTTTAGCTCTGTTAATCTACATCATTGCTTCACAGAATACTTGCTTTCCCTTCTTTAAGCTGTAAACCTGTCTTTCTTTTCCTTGAGGGCCAAACGATCTGCTGAATGTGCAGCGTCTGGAGACATCTCAACATTTTTTTCTGAAAAAGCTGGAAGGCTTTCTTTAAATGAAGATACTTTAATATGATTAGATTAGCCATGACTGAGCCTTTTAACATAATTTTTGTCATTAAATGCAGATCATGTCATGATTAGATTATCATTTTTAAAATAAAAATGTGATTATAAAGGACATTGGACCAAAAAAATTAAATACTATATTGGACTATTAGAATCTTCAATTATAAATCTAATCACATTAACACTTATAACAACGCTGTAATAAATAATCTTTAAAATGCTTTTTATAAATATTTACACATAAAATGCTTTTTGCATATGTTTTTTTTTCATTATAGTACATAACAATTCTACAGCAATGCTGAATTGCACAAAAAAATAAAACTTTCTAGTATTACTTTTTGTAATTTTTTTCACTAAGATCCTGTAAGTTGAAAACAAAAATCAAAATAAAGCAAAGACAAGGTCATGATAATGTGAAATTTGTATCACAATTGTAACTTTTTTTCCAATGCTCTTTATTTGTGCCAAATGTTGAAAAACACAGTCCCTATTACAGGTCTTGTACTTACAAGGGTTATTTCATTGATGGCACCGAATCTGGCAAATGATTTAACGTTCTGCTTTTCAAATTTAGCCATTATGCAATCTCCTGTTGTATTGCTGGACAGATCATTCAGTTTGTTCTTCAGCAGATCAGAGATAGAAGTCAGGCTTTCCTAAACATACAAAAGACAAGGCATTCCCTGATTTCCTGGATATGCTCAGTGTTTTTTCTGTTATATCGGTGATATTAGTGTTTTTTTTTCTGTAAATCTAGAAATAACCCACATAAACACATTAAGGAAAACTGACCAGAAACTTACAGGAAGAGGAGTGTATTTGCATAAACCATGCTGCACACTGGCATGAACTCCTAGTGCAATTGTCAAAAAAACAACTGGGTTTTTGAAAACCGATTCAGTCCAGAAAACAACAATCGGCAATATATGGAAAACAGCGGCCATTGTTTTTAACTTAAGCTGGGAACTCCATCACCTTGAAAAGTCACGCTATTTGAACGTGCAGATATTATAGAGAACAAAAAAAACTTCCTACATATTGTTTTTTTGGTATTCTTGGGCAAAAGCCTATGATTATATTTCTTAAAATATATTCACGAGCTTTGGGTAATCTGCACAATTTACTACAATTGTAAATTACCAGAGAACCGAGGGTCACTTTGCACCTCTTCTATTTTGATAATCAAGTTTATGTCTTTAGTGTTTAATACCTGCTAATTAAATATGGTGTGTAAGAACCTGTGCTTTTATTAAAAATGTTTCTGATTACATTTTTAATATTGACTGATGATACAAAAAATATTGTTTTACATTTTTTTTGCCATACCACCTTGTCCTAAATAGACATATATGTAAAAAACTTTGCCAGATGTACAAATCCAGAGCTCATATGCTAAACGAGTCACTTCCCAGAATGCCCAGACCTTTTTTATTAACACTACATAAATGATAGAATGCCTTCAATGCTTTATTGCCCTTCTGCACATCCTCTGTCTGTCTCAGCAATGAGGAGCATCAGGCCAGTGAGAGGTGTTGCCAGGCAGAGAGAGAGAGGGAGAGAGAGAGAGAGAGAGAGCAGGGGGAAGGGCAGAGTTGGCAAGGAGCCTGAGTGCTCAAGTGATACAAGTTTCCCATACTAAAAGGAAAGAGTGAAGTGAAGAACCCTAAAGAACGCCCCCACCCGCGCATCCATTAGGCCTAAAACGACTGAGTAAAGTCCAAACAGAGTGTCGTCATATAATAAAAGATTTACAATAGAACATGCAGCTCCTCCACTGTGCTGCATCAGGGCACTGAGTGCACAGGAGGAATAAAATCATGCATGTATCTAAATGTGCTTTTGAAAACGCAATGGTAGAAACAAATATTCCATGCTCACTTTTGTAAGGTTTTTCAATAATAAAAAGCTAGTTTTGATCAAAATATCTTTAAATAAAATGGCAAGGGTGCCTAAATTTATGCCTCATTTTGTTTGTTTTTGAAACATTATTTCACGAAAATGCCACTGTGTTCTGTCTGTCAAAGGATATATTACCGATCTTTCTTATACAGACAATCAATGATTTGTAAAAGAAAATTGTATTCCACTGTATTAGCTTAACTAATCGAACCTGTCTCATGGACACTTTCTGGTCCTGGTCCCTTCATTACACAGTTCACCCTTATAAACTCTCCACTTACGATTGTGATGCCAGAAGTTTGTAGGTTCACTTCCTGTGACTTTTCAATGACAGAGAGGTGCCATGCATCAAACATGTGATGCAGCGTGCATCCAATCTCTGCTTCTTCTACATCAGCTAAAGCTACAGATTTATCTCTTGTGTGCTTTGAGACACAGCAGGCACAGCTACAGAACCTCACCGTGTAAGGGAAGTAAATATTAACATTAAGTTTTCAAATTTACTATAGTATGGCAATGGACGTCTAATAATAGGATCTTACTGTCCTGAATCTGTTTATACATTAACCTAAACACTATTCTATTGTTCAATTTAGTATAAAGCACATAAAATATAGATATACTGTTGATACTGCACATGGTCTGCCTATTTTCTTTTTCTAACCTTCAATTATGTAAAATATGTGAGATTAATCTTAATTTTTTTTGAGGACCTTGTAATTTGTTGTTAGTTAAGCATCAAATTGTCTGAACCTGCTGTTATTTAATTTACAAGATATACTCATAGTTTTGAGATAGAGGAGGAGTGTGGATAACAAAATAAAAATAGTTTGCTACTCAATCTTTTTTGTGCATCCATCCGAGGAAAGATCATACTTAAGTGCTCAAGTTCAGATTGTGCCGGAGAGTTAAGTGCCCCTAAGTGATCCAGGAAGCAGTAGAACTGCTGCTAAACACTAGACAATCACAGCTTCAGTGCCTCCTAGAGACAGCTTTATTAACCACAAGAATGAAAATTATATTTATTTTATGCTTTACATAGAAGACTGAACAAAAGAAAAATCCTTACAGTTTTTTATTACGGTTTTCAATTATGGTATTGATTTTTATCTTGATTTACTGAAAACTGAAAAAGAATTCAATATATTTCAAAATTCAAATAAGACAACACTTTCATTTCACGTTAATATTTACCGTTTTTTTAAACGACTCATTAATGAATCATTTTATAAATCGTTCATATGAAACTCCACCTTTAAGTGACCTGCGATGATTGGAATTTCAAACCGTCTGCTCTCATTGGAGGCTGTGTGTCTCATGCATCTCCTAAACAGACGTCTAACAACAAATATTACTGTTATTACTCATATGTAAAAAGTGCATTGAATGTTATCAGTATGAACCTGTCATGAAACACTCAAACACTGAGGAGTATGTGCTGAGTTTCACAACACAGTGGACATGGAGCGGAAGGCCCAGCGCTCACTAATACATAAACAAAACCCCGTGAACAAGTCTACGAGTGTAACAGAACCTGTGCCCGAGGAGGAAGAGGTCTCAGCTGCTGATAACATTCCAAATTAAAAGCAATTGGAGCCAGATTCCTCTCAGTGGTAAATATCCAGATACGCTTTTGTAAGTGTGACTATATTTTCACTCAAATGTATGTAGGTGCACATGTGGAAACTGCAAGATATCAGTAGCTTGACACCGAGAGTAAGAGGAGCTTTGCTTGAAACGGGAACATCACAGTTTTGAGCTAAAGATTTGGTTTCAAAAAATAGTTCGTCTCAGCGACTCGGAGTCGACTCATTAGTAGTAAAGACTATAACTCGATACACAAAGCACTTTCACATTTAAAACTCAAAACTTATGTTCCTCCACCTTAGAGCCAATCGTGAAAGGTATTTTTGTACATTTGCAATGTTTAAACATTTCTTTTTCAGATTAGATAATGTTTTTAAAGCTATTACTTTTGAAACCTGTTGAAAATAGATTTTTTTTCTCAGTGCTTTGAGGCATCACTGATTGATTGCCAGGAAACGAACATGACACAACTTGCCCCCACTTCCTGTTTCTTGTCTCTGCTCACTGTTTCTCAGTTTAACCTTTGTGTCAGGCACAGTACATGGCTCTGTGAATGTTCATGTGAAAGCTGTGCCACATGACACTTTCAAACTGCTCTTTGCCATCTAATTCATATTTACTGCTCTATAACAGTAAATAGTTTTGAGAGTATAGAGTTGTTTGGTGGAGGGAAATATGTGGATTCAGAAAGCATCCAAAAGAGACCGTGAAAAGAATGGATGAGGAAACAGGAATGGGCGAGGCTGTAACACAATATATGGGTGCTCCAGTGTCCTGCTGTTTAGTGATTCTTATTATTGTCATGGATTTGTTTCATCAGTGTTAGTGCTCCTAAATTTAATGGAAACTGGATAAACTCAGGATATCTGGGAACAGTTAAAAAATACCCCTTTACCATGTTTTGCCAAAAAAACAAACAAAAATAAACATAAATGTTTCAATGAGATAGAAAACTGAAAACATAGAGTTCCAACTCAATTAAACCTGGTGACTTTTTCTTTTGGGGGTTTGGCTCAGAAGTTTGCAGTGTATTTAGTGGTAACTCACTCAGCAGTTACTTTAGTGTGAGTACCCTTGCCTTGATCTGTTCAAAAGGTTATTTGCAAACACATTTCCGTATACAAGGTCAGTCCACTCAGTTCAAGATCTACCAAGGACTACAGTCACCAATCTGAGCTGAATTATTATTACATATATAAAATATTATTATTGCAATGTTTTATACTTTGACACAGAGGTGCATCTCTGTTTTCTGATATTCAAACATTTTCTTGCTTTCACTTGACAAAGTAACACACACATTGTGAGCGATAGCCGAAGGGAACTGATGGTGATTTTAGCAGAAGTGCATCATTACTTCATTCACATATCCCCTATTGCTTCATCTTGTACTTTTTGATCACCTTTACTGTAATTTTCAGAGAAAATCAGATGATTTATACTAGGCTTTTCTCTCCAAAATTCGGAAATCCATCCTTTAGATTTCATATATATATATAAAAATACAAAGTGACCCCACCTTGGTGAGGCATTGTTATGAACTGTTGTGAATCTGAAAATAGCTCGATCTTGCTCTACTTTAGTAGTTAGAATGAGAATAAAGACAAATGTTTTAATCAAATCACTGTCAACTTCGCAAAAGCTGTTCTCTGGTGAGCAGCAGTAGATTCCCAGTATGTTTCCAGTACATTCATTTCTTGTCTTTTTAACGTGTTCCTATTGTAGTCGCCTGGGTGACTATTGTTCATTTTATATTGCTAAAAAAGAGAAAACAATAAAGATGGTGATTACTATGAAAGTGTGCTGTGATTGGTCGAATGGATTTTTTTTTTTATCACACTTTGGGAAAAAAGGAAGGAATGCATCAAGTAACAGAACTTTGAATAGAAGCCAAAAGTGAAGATGTTTTCTAAACTCTTTATTCATAAATATTTGAACCCAGTGTCCTCTAGAAATACATGTGGGTCGTTGCTCATGAAATTACCAACTTATTGGTCATATTTCCACTCACATTTAGAATGGCTGCATTACAGCAGTGACACACAGCCATAATTCCTAACCCTGTTTACCACTGTATTTTACCTTAAACTTCCCCGCACAGATTTGAAACATGCCGGTGCATCTTTGAGGTCTTGTATGTTATCAGAACTCTTGCTGGTCGTTGTATTGCAGATTGCTATATTCATGTGTATTCATCGTCTTGGTGCGTTAATGAAACTTGGACGTCTGTACACTGTGCCTGTTCAGAACACGTACATGTACTGTTACACCGTTAAGGCCCCTACATAACAACACATGGGTGCCAACGGGAACTCGCACATCTGACCAAACAAGTGATGCCAAGGAAAAAGATTTTCTGATTTCGGGTCCGTTTTTTGCAAGGAGAATGACCAATGAAAGCTGGCATTTTTGATGACCTGAGTAGCATTTCCCTACATTTCATAGCAAAGAAATCCCCAAATCCTCTTTTCTTCACATGCTCCCTTTGTTCAGCCACCAACAGTATACTCGACATTCAACATCCATGATTTTTTCTACGTCTTTCTTTGATAATTCAACTGCCATAACTGCCTGTTTTTGGGATTGTGGGGGAAACCATGCCCAGAGGAAACCCACACAAGCACGGGGAGAACATGCAACTCCTTCCAGGAAGGTCACCTCGAACAAGCTTCGAACCCACAACCTTCTAACTTGAAGGCCACAATATTGTGTGTTTGATATTAATGATAAATTAGTGCCTTGATTTTTTTTTTATTAAATATTTGAATCACACCATCAAAAAATCTTTTTTGGAAAATTATTTTTTGGCATTTTGTCAATAATACAAACAACAGTTTTTAAGACTGTATGAAAAGCAGGGAGAGAGAGGATGTGGCCGGGAGAGATTGGGACCCAGGTTGCCCTGTGTAACTATACTTTACATGTTGATAGTGTTTGTTCACTATTTTATATCAGGCTAATTTAATTATACAACAACAATCAGAATTATGTCTTTTCGTTGTACTTTACATAGTTAAGTTTGCAGACTGTTTTTACAGAATTACACAATTTCCTCATTTCAAACTGGTCTGAACTCTTATATGGGTCTAGAGGGTCCAAAGAGACAACATATTGTTTGAGGTGAATAATGGAAATAATTTCACGAAGCATCTTGGAGTCTGGGTCTCTGCTCATTTAAAGTAGATGGTTTCAATTAAAACCACAGACAAATTCCTACTTGTAGTTCTGAACAAATGTACAAATTCTTTCATCTTGCCTTTATTCCATGTTCATCAATTAAATCAAACACTTGTCTCTCAGGCCAAAAACACCTTACAAATGCATTGTACCATGTCAAAAATAAATAGAAATGCAGCTATCCTTAACTATTCTCATTTGAAATGAGGGGTCTTGAAAGTCTTCAGCGTTCTGGTTAAAGTCTAGATTGTCTTGAAAGTTGCCTATAACCTTATTTTACTAATTTTCTATTATCAGTTTTGTATGTTTTTCTGTACACCTCCCTCTTTTAGGAAACATATTTGGTAAGAACACTAAGAACTCCTGAGCAAATATTAAAAAAATAACAGCGGTTTGAGGAGCCAATGTGTCTCCGGCAGTATTTTGTGCAGTAATTTCCCTCTAAATATGTCAAAACATTTTAGAAATTGCTTTTTGATATAATCATCCATTAATGTCTACTGTCTACAAGCATTACAAGCCAACGGCGTAGATGGATGCTTCAGCATCTCACAGTTCTCAACCCACGGTTCAGCTGGCACACAATTTGAAGGACAAATATTTCACAGTTTCTTTCATCTGGAAGATTAATGGCATCCGCAGCCATGGAGAATATGCATTAAGCATTGTTGAAAATCTAGCTCCGTACTTGCTGTCTGCTTGCATCACTATTGAGCTTGTAAGAGGTCGCTGTGTGTGTGCGTGCGTGTGCACTTGCATGTGTGTTTGTGTGTTTAGGCATCAACTGTGAGTGGCAGAAACACTTCTATTTTTCACTAAGACTTTAACTTCGTCCCACAGTGTGATAGAAAGTTTCCCTCTTAAGCCAAGGTAAAGGGCACAGCAATGGTGCTGGTTTACAGGTACATCATAGCTCTGGGTGTTTTCTCTTATTTTCCTTCTTCTCCTCCAGAACAACCTAAACAATGGCATCATTTAACAGTAACTTCAAAAAAGATGGTTACAATTTGCACACAAACTTTGATGTTGGCTTTGAAAAGTGCCATTAAGAAGTATTTTTTTAATGCTTCAATGCCACTATGAGTAGCATAAACCAACCCCTATGTATCTAGTATCTACAAAGCTTTGATAGATTGCTAGGGTATGGTGTCATCGATATATTATAATGTTGCGTTTGCCACTACATGTTATATAAACACAACACAAATGTCCCTATCACTTACCAAAGCTGAGTTTTGAAAATTTGGTTGCTAGGGTACAAAGTTTTGTTGCTGTGGAGCTGTCAGTGATTTTGAACTGTTACTATGATTAACATAAACATACCAACATTTCTCTTTGATGTTTCTTTGTGAAGATATTTTCATTGCCATTTATTTTCAATAACCATTAGACATCAGTGGTAAATCTTTAACCCCTTCTAGAGTCTAAATGTAATGCATGAAGGTTTCAAGATTCAGTCTTTCTACATGAAAAGCTGCTGGTAAAGGTGGCATTCTATACCCTTTCTCAGGATAGTGTGATTCTTTTATTAAAATTGTTTTATAAAGCAACATCCGTTTTACCTCCACAATCAGCTGGTGATTTTCGGTGGCCTCTTCTATATGTTCTCTGCAATCAGCCGGTAATCTGCTACGTACTTCACCTTACGCGTGGTCTACACAGTGGGGTGGTATTGGTTGTATAATGTCTGCACTGCGTGTAGCTTTGGAGCTCAGTACGGCTTGACACTTCTGTCCGAGTCAAGATTAAAAACTCACCTTTTTGAAGAGGTTTATAGGTAAAGGTAGGACACAATTGCCCGGAAGCTGTCATTACTTTTATGCTTTTATCCCCTTTTATATCTTTGTAAATACTGCACATTATATATTGTGTGAGTTTTGTAAGCACCCTGTAATAGAGAAATGGTGTGGCTGTCAAGAGTCATGGGCAGAATCCCAAGATTCTGAGCAAATGGCAACCTCTCACTTTCCCTCCGGATGAGTAATAAGTGACTGAAGCTCCAGTTCATCGACTTACAGCTTGAAGCTGGTGTTAGATTCCCATTGAAACCCATTTTAAAGAGCTCAACATTAGTAAAGACAAAATACAAATGTTTAAAGCCTGGTACAAGCAGGTTTTTCATTAATATAACTAATATTTACCTTCATGACAACTGTGTGGGGGTGATTTTATTTTTTATTGCTCATAAAATCGAGACTTTCAGCCTCTGAGTGCATCCACGTCCTGCCTCTACGCATCCTTTGCCCAAATATTACTGGTAGTGATGCAGTTCTATGGTTTTCTTTTTTATTTTATCAGCAACCCATGGGTAACTTCTGCTAGCTTACAGTTTAGTATGAACAAGTACACGTTTAGTTTGAATTGAAAAACAATGCAGATTGTCCAAAAGTATTTAGTTTATCACTCATTAGAAGTCTCTGCAGGCATTTGATATTTTTGGTTTTAAATGACCCATAATTTGCAAGGTAAATCAATAAATGTTAAAAAATGCAGTTTTGGTAAATCTGTGCCATCTAGTGGTGAAAAGGGGATAACCCTTGGAAGAATATGTGATATGGCTTGTTGTTTTCAAAGTTCTGGCAGAAATGTGCTTGGAACAGTTTAAAAGGTTAAGGAGAGGTTTCAGTGTTTTCTTGATAAAATTTTCAAATTGTTTTGACCTTGTCTTTGATTTTGGGGCAAATATTTTTGGATGTTGTCTCAAAACCTTTGATTCTTATTAGAAAAATGTAAATGTCTCAAATTAAAAAAGGCAATTTAATAACCTGAATTTAATTTTTTTTTTAAATTTCAGGATTTTTTTGTGGAATTATTGTTAATATAAAAAAAAAATAAGTTTTAAAGGTAAATTATTGCTACTTGCAAATTGCAAAGTAGTACAAAATGCTCAAAAAGGCCCCGGACTTCAAAGGGTTAAGTAGTTAGCTTGAAATACTTGTTTCTTAAGGTATTCTGCTTTTATCCACTAGGGGCAAAAGAGTAGTTGGAGTTTTTTTCTTGAGGCAGTTTGAGCTTGAACAATCATTTGGGAGTTATGCAATTTTGTAACCAGAAAGCAAATGTTCTTCTTAGAAAGTTCGGCAAGTTTGAAATATGTTTGCCATGAGTGAAGGAAATAAACAGCAGTCCAGTGATTTACCTCAACGGCACGCGCTCTTGTATTTACAAAGAAATCTTGTGGACAGATCTCTTTTTTTCTTCCCAAAGGTTGACTAGAAACGTGTGTTTATCAATCTTTTTCTCTTTCTCTTCCCAGTTACTTAGACAGTTTAGATCGAATCGGTGCTGCAGACTACCAGCCCACGGAACAGGACATTCTGCGAACTCGAGTGAAGACCACTGGGATCGTAGAAACCCACTTCACCTTCAAGAACCTGCACTTCAGGTCAGATTAAAAGAATGCCATGTTATTAATTCACATTTATCACATTTTTTTTCCTTCTATTTCACTCCATATTCATACTCTAGGAATATCTTGATGAGATATATCCATTCCCTAGTATTTTTAGAAAACTGTTTTAAACTACACAGTTAGAGCGCACACATAGATGAATACCTCTGTATGCTGCCATCCTCTCACCTCGAATCAGCATCTCATTTACATTACTTTTTTTTAACCTCTCAGCTGATGGCATGTGAAAATAGCAGACTAAAATAAAAGTGTTGATGGGGTTAGATAGACAGTACTGCTGCCATTATTCTGGAGACAGATTTAGCATCCCAGCCCCATGTACCACAGAAGCTAGTGATTTCACCAAAAGGGCAGGATGGCAGCCGACAGCTGAATTACACGTTCTGGTGCTGAGGCCACCGTCCAAAAGACGCACGTGCTAATGATATCTTCAGAACTGATTTGAAATGTAGTCATAAAATCCTGTTAGTCACATAAATATCAAGATCTTGGTGCTTGTGGGAAATGGCACAGATTAACACGAGCTCAGGGTTGCACTGATTTTGATCTGATGGCACTTGATATAGAGCTCATTACGCAATATATTAGCTGATATAAATATACTATCATTTGAATATTTTCACACTTTTAGCAATAAAAACAGTTTGATGGGAGTAATATGCTTAGTGATCATAAAGAGAAAAGCTGAATAAAAGGAAAAGCAGGTCAGACGTACAAAACAAAGTCCACAAATTTCCCAAATCTACATTATTTTACCTTGATCAACCTGATGTTCTCATTCCAGTGATGACATTTATAAACATTCTACTAGTGTCCTTCAGAAAACATCTGAACAAAACATTTCTTAATATTTCAGACTGAGCAAAATAATAACTTGATCTCTTGCTAGATTTTGCCCACAGTCCAAACAAGTATCGGTGAGTTTATTTCAACAGAGAAAGAGAGGTTAACAGCAAAATCTAAATAATTCATTTAGTTTAAATGAATTCAAAAATATTTTAGCCTTTCAAAATGATGACTTAAATGGGTCATGAACTGGATTTTTGTACTGTTCATGGAGGTCCAATTATGGGATATTTCAGCATAAATAACATTTAAACTATTCACTCATAGTATATTTTCTGGTGGTTTTCTGGAAGCAAATGCTTTCGAGCTGCACATGCTGATTGGCCAAGATTTGCATATTCATATTGTGCCATTCTGTATACACATTTCTATTGTTTTTTTATATTTTTTATTTATTATATATTTTTTATATTTTACTTAACTCATACTATTTCGATTGTTGCATAGAGAGAGTCCTGAATTCATGCTGTACTGTGTCCATACAGGCTGTTTGATGTGGGAGGTCAGAGGTCGGAGCGGAAGAAATGGATCCACTGCTTTGAGGATGTGACTGCCATCATCTTCTGTGTGGCTCTTAGTGGATATGACCAGGTGCTTCATGAAGATGAGACCACGGTGAGTGACTGTTACAGCACACACCACCTTGGGAAATACAAACATCTGTGAATGTTGAACACAAGTCCATTCTGATTTTAAACTGATTTTATGTGATTTTAAGGTAAATGTGCTGTGACATAGAAATAAGAAAACATTCAATACATTTAAATGTTATAAAATATTTTTCATTTTCCAAAACAAAGTTATGTTGGAGTGTAGCCTACGTTCTACATTTTGTTCAGTGATGAAAACATTGATGATTTTTTCCTATATATTCACAGATGGCTTTGTAAGAAGGTTGTAAAAGGGGTTTGAAAAGCATAATCACTAGATTTTAGCATTTGATTTTACACTAAAATACAACCCATAATTTGCAGAACAGGGCAGGACCTAAGTGATTAATTTTAAGTTGAAATGGAAAATTGTATAAACAAAGAATGCATTTTTGAAATATAAATAATAATTAGTGCTGTCAATTGATTACAAATGTAACTAATCTCACACGTTTTGCAATTAATTGTGATTAATTGCAAAAAATAAATTTTTGTGAATGAAAAGACATTGTTTCTGTAGGGAAACAGAATAAGCGATCATGACGGAACTCCGATCACATGACCAAAGCAGAAGTAAACACACTGGAAAATTATGAAAAGCAGATAAAGTCATTAATATAACAGACAAAAAGTCCTTCTTTGCTCTTATTCATACTTCTTTGCGCATTGAAAACATGGAAATCTGCTTTATTTGGGTAAAATATTTTATGTTAAATATATCAAATTAATTGCATACGTTAACTCACACATTTTTTACAGCACTAATAAGAATTCTTTATTTTTCTCAATGTAGAAAATTCCAAGTCAGTGAACAAAGCAAAATCTGAATGTAATCAATATTTGGTGTTACTACCTTTTGCTTTCAAACCACCGTCAGTTCTTATAGGTACAATTGATTAAAGTCAGGGATTTCGTAGGATCATAGTTAGTTATATAGTCAACCAATTCTACCAAACAGGTAGCTCATGATTTTAATGTCACTGATAGGTTAAAACCCAGTCATGAACTGAAACAGAAACAGCTGTGTAGGAGGCTGGGTGTGGAACAACCAAACTCTGCTACAAAGGTTAGGTTGAGAAAACTGCAACAAGACATAAGGTAGCAGCAGATGCAAGAAACATCAAGCTAAATGCCATTCATTATCAGAAGATGTCCTGAATGTGCCATCAAATCAGAACTGGCAGACACCCGTGGGACCAGAAGAAGTCCAGAAGTGGTCTTCATGAAAGAGTTACAGCCTAAAACAATGCTAAACGACTCAAGTATACATGAAAACCTAGAAATCGGGATGCAAAAAAAAGCAGATTATGGTCTGAAACAGTGAGTTAAAATCTATAGCAGAAGTTCTCAGAGGGCTAGAGAGTGGTACGTTAATGAGTGTCTGGAGGGTCCTTGAACATTTCTGAGATGGAGATTCGGTCAGGATTGATGGCTCAATCCATCATGCAGTACTATCAGGGAGGCGTAAGATTGGGCCCGAATGTATTCTGCAATAGGCCAGTGACCCCAAACCTACTGCAACAGTAATTTAAACTATCTTCAGCCAAAAGAAGTACTGGAAGTGATGCATGCTCCCCACTAAGCCTGGATCTCAACATCACTGATTGTGCCTGCGATGGCATGAAGTATGTGAGAAAGCTACATCCACTGAAGAATTGTGTTTAGTTTTCCAAGATGTTTGGAACAACCCACCAGCCGAGTTCCCTTACAAATCATTTATCTAGTTTTTCTAGAAGAATTATTGCTGTTTAGAAGGCAAAGGGTGGTTTTGCACAGTGCTGTGTATTGCTTTAGGAAAAAAAATCAAGCATACAATATCTTTAATTCCTCTTGTGCACTATTTTCAATGAACATGTAACATGGTAACATTTTATGGCACAACTTTTACCATCATAGCTGAACCAGCTCGTCTCGAAGACATAATTGTAAGATTTTCTATTACATTTTTGTACATCTGTCTTGCTATCTTGTGAGAAAATATACACCGCTCTTCTCTAATTTGTCACCAACGCGTAAAAGACAAAGAATTATTTACGTCGCAATGCTTTTGATTGAATTTGCAATTGATCCCTGGAAGGTTTGATGAGTCATGTTTGGACTTCAGATCTGCCCAGACACACACTCCCTCAACAAACTCCGATAACAGAATTTTTACAACCCCAATGGGATTTACGGTGACCTGTTTTGGACATAGGTGGGCTTTTATAGCTGGAAAAGAGGTGCCTCATAAATACAGCAACTCTCACCTGATCTATGGAAGTGATAAAAGAGGAAATAGATGCTATTGTTCTGTCAGAAAATCTTGGGGAAACAAAATGTTTGGAGATAAACACACTAACCAATGCTTTGAATACGCACTGTCTCCTGTCACTGTTTT
The DNA here is from genome assembly GCA_007224835.1 of Danionella cerebrum. Lineage (NCBI taxonomy): Eukaryota > Metazoa > Chordata > Actinopteri > Cypriniformes > Danionidae > Danionella > Danionella cerebrum. The sequence goes on along the minus strand of SRMA01025830.1, from coordinate 605,183 downwards.
TCCATTCAGTGCTCTGTCAGTGTTTATGCATTTATCATCTGACATTCTGTCCAGATATTCCCTCCTGTGCACCCTGTGGCCTTTCCTCCTATGTTTCGTCACAAACATGCGTTCGTTTCAGTTTGACCTGTTTAAAGCTGTTCTATTCTGACAATGAATGGACCAGTTCCACTGTTGTGCTGCAGTTTAGCATGCTTTGTGCCTATATGAGAGAGTGTCTGGTGGGAGTGAGGGAAATGTTGAGTGCAGTGGTGAAGTCTTCTGGGTTCTGGTGCATGTCCGGTTGTGCTAGGCTGCTCATATAGCCTCCAGCAGCCTCCTCCTCTGCATCTTCGTCTCAGCTGCTCTCCTGTCATCTCTCGCCATCGGCTTTCCTCTCTAAACAATCGCTATACAATCCAGACCAGCTCTTCAGACGCCTCTTTCTCAGGTATGATATAATATTTGGAATTCTTAATTGAGGTACCAATAAGAGTTGAAAGCATGATGTTCCCAAGCTGAGATAAAGATAGGCCAAATTGGTTGCTATGGTAAACAGTCTGGTTGCTATGAAGGGTTTAGTGACAAATTATAATGTTCCTTGTGTCCCTCTGAGTGACAAATATCTCTATGACTTTCCAAAACTGAGATATCCTAGATTATTTACTACTGCAAACTCTGGTTGCTTTGGAGGGGTCTGTTACATAATATAATGTCCCCCATTTTACCAATTTACCAATAATGTCCCCCATGTCAATCATTTAACAAAGCTGAAAATGTTCAGTTTGGTTGCAAGGGAGTTGTCAGTGGTGTCATAACCGTTACAAAGTTTGACCCCGTGTTAAGCCAATGCACAATTTCCCAACAATCTCAGCAATTGGCCAGAATTACTTTAATGAAAGCAGACTGGAAAAGATATAGCTACCCAATTCAGACCAGTTTGGATGGCTGAAAATGTTGCCCAACGCAAATGACGTATAACAATATATTATTAACATAATAACATGGAGTCTATAAAAATGGCAAATTCTCAAAACTTTTGTGGAAATATCTACTTTTTAAAGTAAACAGTACTTTTGAAGTTATAATTTGTTTATTTTAAGATTTATGAAAGGCTATTATGGCTTTATTGATAAGAGTAGTTCAATGGGGAAAGCCTCCTATGAGTGTTGGTAATCAAACTCTTTAAAATCTCTAAAAATCTGAATTTATTAACTAACACTTTCAGAGGTAATCATTGCTTTTTGGCAGTGTAATTATACACTCTACTCACGATACAATAAAAACTTTGATGTTATATCCACAATACAATATGCATCACAATATTTTCATACAACTCTATTTTAACCAACTATTGAAACTGTTTATATAATGAACCATCATTGAAAACAAATGGGATTTAAAAGACCACAAAGCTAAGAAGGCTATTGTCGAGTCTAATTTGGATAAGAGCATTTGATACCATTCATCCCCTAGGGGGCAGATTTAGAGTCATCTTTTTTTACTCTAAGTGATGGAGCTAATTTTATAATCTTTACTCACATAAAATGTGAGTAAAGGATAATTGTCTACCATTAAATATTACATAAAACAAGAAGAAATGATGATGAAGATGTTTCAGAAGTGACTAGAATCACAATCACTGCAAGAAGCAAAGACACTTCAGCTCCTAGACGATATCTCCCGGTATTGTGGGAATTTTGTATTGCGCTACTGTGCCACGGTATATTGTTACACTCCTGGTGCTTTTAGTATTTACAGTGAAAAGCATTCTAATAATTAAAATGATTAACAGCCTAACAAGTGACACATTCACCTTGTTAGACATAGAAATAAATCCATAGAAATGTTGCAGACTGTAATTGTAAAGTTTTAATTGGCTGTTGTTGGATGAAGTGATCAAGTGACTTCATTTTCAGCCAAAAAAGAGGGTGCGCATCAAAGAGAGAGTCTCTACTTCCAGCTCTGAATTCATTACCATTCAAATGACAAACAAATTAATGAGCAGAATAATTAATCACATTTAGAAACAAGGACACTGTATCTGTGCTTCCTTTTCTGGCTTCTTGGCTCTTCATTAAATTTCCTGACTTTTTTCAGTCCTTGCCTCAAATCATATTTCAATTCTACATTTAAACAAATTCTACAGTTGCACTTGAGGGTATGTGGGCAGGGGAAAAATGTCAGCTTTTTTTATTGAGTTTTTCATTAATTTATTCTTGTGACCAGTTAAAATGTATGTGTGTTTTGGTTAGTAAATTCTATGAATATGCATAGAGGTACATATCAGAAATAATTACAATTTCAAAAAGTAATTGCTTGAAAAACTAGGTATAGAAACTTTATAGACATACACTGAACAAAAATATAATTGCAACACTTTTGTTATTGCTCTCATTTTTTTACGAGATAAACTCAAAGATCTGAATCATTTTTACAAAATCACCATTTCTCTGAAATATGTAATTAAATATAAGATGCTGATTAGACTGCGTGATTATTGTACTGGTGTGCCTTAGACTGACCACAAGAAACGGCCGCAGTATACAATAATCATGCAGTCTATTCTGCATCTTGATGTGGCACACCTGTGAGGTTGGATGGATCATCTTGGCAAAGTGGAAGTGCTCACTATTACCGATTTACACAGATTTGTGAACAACATTTCAGAGAAGTGGTTATTTTGTGTATGTGGAAAATGTGTCAGATCTTTGAGATCATACCATAAAAAATGGGAGCAAATGGGAGTGTTGATTTAATATTTTTGTTCAATGTAGATACAATAAAGATTTGTTTTCCTGAAAAATCTCTCTTTTTAATGGATCTCCCCAATTAACTGTGTTCTCTCTCTGTTTGAGGAGGCAGGTATGTAAATGATGCTGACATCTCCTTTTTCTTCCCTCAGAATCGCATGCATGAGTCCTTGAAGCTGTTCGACAGCATCTGCAACAACAAATGGTTCACAAACACCTCCATCATTCTCTTTCTAAACAAGAAGGACATTTTTGAGGAGAAAATCAAGAAATCTCCCTTAAATATCTGCTTTCCAGAATACACGGGTGAGTACATTAGTCAGTGTGCATGAGAATGAAGGGGATAATGAATTCCTATCAATGATGGCACTAATGTAGCAATGCTCTCTACAGAATCCGGTTAGCACAGTAAAAGAAAAGTAACATTCTTTCATTATGTTCATTCTGGATCTGATTATTTATTCTATTATTTATCCCAGGGAAAGCAAGAACTGACAGAAACAATATGTTCATTCAAATGTAAGTCGCTTTGGATAAAAGCGTCTGCCAAATGCATAAATGTAAATGTATTCTGCAGTGCTGATGGCTTTTTAGGCAGAATATGACTCTCTAGAGTCTGACAAAACGGCACCTAAACATTTCCTTCCCAGTTATGCAGCTTGATTTATAGATGTACAATGCACAGTCACTAAAATTCTAAGATTCATACATATTTAAGGATTAAGAAGAGGAATCAATATCCATAATCATTTAAAATGGACACAGCGAGCGGTCCACAATGTAGTGGCTTTGATATAGAAAAAAAGACTGTTTGTAGTTGCTTCAGTCTTTCCAATAAAAAAAAATCCACTCTATTTCCTAAAAAATACCATAGTTTTTTTGCTGAATTTTTATTTAGCTCAAACAAAAGAATCATTGTTAAAACCACCTACTTTATTTAGTTGTAAAAATGCTCATAAAACAAACTCCAGTTTGGTAGTTATCTTGTAGTTTTTGTGTTTGTTAGATAAATGTAAAAGTTAAACTAGTCATTGATTCAATTAATCCTTTTTTATTTTTTACTGGAATCAGGATATTGCATACAGGATGCACTGACTTTTTACAGGGCATTGGCAATCATTGGTTTCTGTTACGGTATACTTCACAAATGGTCTTTCCATCTTCACCTCTCTCTTCATGTGCTTCAGGCTCGGACACGTTTACAGAGGCGGTGAGTTACATTCAGTCCAACTATGAGAGTAAGAACAAGTCAGTGGAAAAGGAGATCTACTCACACATCACCTGCGCTACGGACACTGATAATATTCAGTTCGTCTTTGATGCCATCACTGACGTCATCATCGCTAACAACCTGCGCTTCTGTGGCCTCTACTAACTGACCCTTTCACAGAAGCCGTGATATACTGTGGCTATCGAGGCCAGATAGATTTATTCTTGTCTAATACTGGTAAATATCCCAACAGGGCATTTGTGAGGTGAGGTCTGACTCAAGCCTGGCTTTAGTTCAAGCGTTTTGTGCTTATATGTGCTAGGTTTAAACCAAAAGAATGAACTTGGTTTTTAATTCTAGTACATTGTTACAATTATATTGCCCTTCCTGACATCTTCCCAGAGAGATTGTGGCATATTCTGAGGAGCCAAAGTTCCCTTCTTCTCCTGTTTTCAGGAACACACAGAATGCGGTACAATCAAGTTTATTGAGATTCTATAGCAATATTACAGTGTAGGTGGCACTGTGGTGATATTCTACAGACATTCGTTTCAGAGCAATGTTCTTGGATATGATTAAAATGCAAAAGCAAGCACATAATACATGTGTTCTGAGTTGGCAGGATTCAAGTAGTGTTGATCAAACACTAGGCTTGACATTTACTTGACATTTAGAAGAGAGTGCAAATGTCCAGTGCAAAAATATTAGCCTCTTAGCAACAGAGATGCTCATCAAAATGAAGTGTATATTACATTTTAAATGGCAGATCATTTATTTTTTCTAATTGTGTTAAAACCAGATTTTTGATAATGACAAATAGCTCTAGGTTTAGTTTGGATTTTTTGTATTTGGTTGTAATTTATTTATTTACATTCTAAATGGTAAAAAAGAAAATTTCAGTTAGATGTATTAGCTTCAGTTAAAGGTATACTTGTGTTTCTGTTAATGTATTGGTTTTAAATCTGTCTAACAATGCTTTTATTTGGTGCTCAAATAGTTATTAATTTAATAATTGCTTTGCTTCATATTTTTGTAGTTATTGCTTTTTTATATGCATTGTTACAGCATCATTTTAGAGAATATGAGAACTATATTCATTAAATATAAATAGATCTAAATAGCACTAGGATAAAACTCACTGGCCACTTTATTTTAAACCGAGTGCATTTAGGCATGTAGACATGGTCAAGATGATCTCTGAATGAACAACACGTCGAACCTTAAGGCGAATGGGGTACAGCAGCAGAATAGTTTGCTCAGGCTCACCAAAATTTGACAATAAAAGATTGGAAAACTTTACCTGGTCTCTGATAATGAGTTCACTTAATGGCCTCTACAGTCACATCTGCGATGTGGTAAAATAAGGGATTAGCATCATAGATTTCCAGCCAAAAAATCTGGTCACATGCTATGAATTTCATGAATATGAACTAAAATGAATATGAACCAAAGATTTTATGAATATGAACTCTGAGGAATGTTTTTTGTATCTTGTTTAATCTATACCATGAAGAAATGAGGCCGTTTTGAAGGCAAAAGGGGTCCTATACTGTATTGACAAGATGTACCTAATAAAGTGGCCGGTAAGTGTGCGTATTACATTGAGCTTATTCTGCTCTGCCCACTGTAATACTTGCTCGTTCTGTCTACAGAATTGGGTGATTGTTTCAAACGTTATTTAAAATAGTGTAGAGTTAGCTATCATTTTCATAAAATGGATTTCTTATGTTAATTGTATAATTGTAATTTGCCTGTCATTTAAATATCAATCGCAGAGATATGAATCCAACAACCTAAAAGCAACGGCAGGTTTCATAGAAAAGTCAACATTTAGAGTAAAACAATCAAATGTCCGTCTTCAGTTGAGCACATCAGAATTCACTGTCTCACCCCATGTCTGTTGTGTTATTTGTTGAGTATGCTCTGAGGTATGAAATTCCTGGTAAATAAGCCATACTTTTTATTCATAAAGGTGAGAGGAGTGCAAGCTTTGCTGCTTTTCTTTGCAGCAGTTGCAATATAGACATTGAGTAGACTCAATCAGTGACCTTGACAGTCAGTGCTGCTTTGGCTCTCTACGAAAACCCAAACCCTAATTGATAATAAATCATAGTGCCATAATGTATCTTTGAAAGCTTGCTGCCTTGCAACTCTTCTCAGTCTTTTTGTGTTAATGAATTATTTTAAAACGGATGTCTGAAATCAGTAATGTCTTTATGTTTTTAACCTTTTAAATGGAGCATTAAATATTACACTAATGCAGTAAATCTGATATGACTAGACATAAAATGGCTTATGTTTGTAATTACATGACAACTTCTTCCAGGTCTTTGTGTTATCTCTGCATGGAGTAGTGCAGAGGAACTGTTGAATTGATTGATTAGTGGGCAGGCATTTGAAGGTTGGAGGATCAGTGTGTGCTCAGAAAAGATTTTAGGTTTGCACAGAATTCGATTTACATAGATTGATTGGATTATACATGTAATAGTGACTTTATTGGCCTTATTTTGGTTTAAAACTTTTAGCTCCTGAACCTCTGCAAGCAACTAGCTTTGCTAATGCCTAGGTTCAATGTCTGATGTGCATCTGTAACTAGAGCCACCTCGTCTATGGCTGTACTACAAGTTTTATTTAATGACAAAAATGACTTTTTTTGTCAATTGATTCAGCAGGGTTTTTTTCTCAGATCATGAGCCCTATAGAGCCTTCAGATTTTGAGTGTTTTGCTTTCATGTGATTAAGCTTGGGTGTGTTTGACCCCAGAGAACGGTACCTTTGACTTGTGTGAGTGCCTCATGCTGTAGTTGGGTGAGGTGGATGCAGTATTTGAAGTAGGGAGGTGCACAATTCCAAAATAATTCCTTTATTTTGTCCATTTTTAAACTCCTTTAAAAGTCAAAGTGATGTTTAGATGCATCATAGATCGGGTCCAAACACAGCAATCCAAATCTACTCAATGTTTTTTTTATTATTTACAACATATAATAACTCCAAATACATCGATAGATGGTAGATAGAAAACAGGCAAAATATATGCAGGAGTGGAAGCTGAAAATCAGACACTGATGTAAGACTAGAAATGAACAAGAATTTAAAATTGGAAATGTAATGTTTTTAGACAAGGGTGTGCTCAGCTGAAGGCTTCGGATATTAACAGTTTCTTTTTCTGTACTGTTTTGTTTTTGCATTAATTCTTCACAGCTTTTATTTTACAAGTTTCCCTAATATGTGCCAAACATTGTAGAAAGGTATGTGTATCCTTTTTGTAAAACAAATGGAATCCTGCCAAAATCTGGGGACAAGATGTGAGACTTAAGTGTTTTTCTTCTGAGAGCCAAACAAAACCTAAAGCATGTACACTTTCATTTGTTAGCAAATGCTTCTGATCGTGGTGCAATAGGACTTATAATGCGAATTATAAAGAAAGTGAAAGATAGTTAAAGTCTATATTGTCACATCAGAATTGTCAGGGTGTCATGAAAAAAATGTATCTAGCAGCACTAATACAGTGAAAACTGAACGGTACGCGGTTCAACATTTAATATTTCCGACTTTATTTCAAAACAATAATTATTCATATTAATTAGTGTGAAAAAGATTATTCTTGTGGAGAGTTTGCTAATAGTGGATTGTCCCCACAAACACTTATGCTCTAATGCGTTTAACTCATCTGTCCATTACTCTTTGGTTTGTTGCTATGAACCGCTGTAATTATTGTTTGTACACGTGTGTCACTGCTGCATTTATTTATTGAACAATGGATGTTTATTTATTTGCAATGATTGAATAAAGCATTTGTTGAAACTGGTGTGCGGCACTCATTTGCGTCATGAGTTTTGATTTATTCTTGCAGAGATTCATTTATCTGTGATTTGAGCAGGTATAGATCCAACCATGTAGCTTTCACACTTGAATTAGTTAATCTGCAATCGCTCAGACAAGGTTTTCAAGAGCTCTTTGTCACAAAGAACATGATCATTTAAGCTAATCACTTGAGCAAAAGGCCTTTATTATTGGCATTAATATCAATAGTAATATTGCAGGGCTGGAGAGTTTCCAAAACTTGAAGTTCAAGTTATAATAATATTGTGTTTAATAGTTTAATTTCAGGGTTAAATGATCAACACTGTTTAAGGAGTGTGTTCCTTTAAAAGCGCCAGCATTGTGTTTAGCAATACACAGGAAAAGCAAGATGAGTGGTTGCTTTTCAGTCATATACATAACCCAGTGCAAGTGGATGGTACAGCAGAGGAACCATTTTACCATTTTAAATTGCTTATTTAACACTACCGCCATTTTAACAAGGAAAGAAAGGCTGCAGTGGAAAGAAACCAATATTTGACGTAAACATCCATGGCATTGAAACAAACTTGGAACTATTGCTAATATTTTGGAATTTTAGTTGAAAATCTCACAGGCTGCTATACTGAAGGCTACATCACCAGTATAGAAATATATATATATATATATATATTCCAAAGGTTAAAAATCGTATGTGTTTATGTTGTTTTTTTGAAAATATCGCGAGACCCCAGTTTAATTCCCACTAGCAGTGGTTAAGTTTGGAAGCTCTAGTCTATTGGGGTTCTCCCTGTAATCCGGATCCTATTGGGCTTGAAACTGTGCCATGGAGAAAAAAAACAATGTTGGTTCTAAAATATACTTCGAGATTTTGACATCAATTTGATTTTGTCATTTGAATGTTGTTTGATGTCAATTTGACAAGAGATAGCCGCTGGCCAGCTTGTTCCTCATCTGGACTGTCACTCTTTGAATTTCTCAACTAAACCTTTCTATTTCTCTGTGTTTTTCTCTCTGTCTATTTCTGTCCTGGTTTCTTTTCCTCTTGCAGAATCGCATGCACGAGTCTCTCATGCTCTTCGATTCCATCTGTAACAACAAATTCTTCATTGACACTTCCATCATTCTCTTCCTCAACAAGAAAGACCTGTTTGCTGAAAAGATCAAGAAGTCTCCCCTGAGCATCTGTTTCCCTGAATACACAGGTAAATTTATTGTAAAATATTGTAACTTAAGTAGCACCACTTTGTCAGAACTGTGTTTGTGGTTGATCAGGTTCACAGAATGTCAAATTTTATTTGACTGCATGTGAAGCATAAATACTACTGTATCTGACAGTTTGAAACCTCCGTAGTCTAAAAGGTGAAGGAATAGGGGATGTTGCCGAGAGAAAGAACACACTAGGCGCAGTTCTGAGAGCAGTCACTGTCTTGGAGTATGTGCAGTCATGGGGAACAGTTGGGCACAGAGGGATGTCTGCTGGACTGTCAGATTCGTTTCTGACAGGATACAATTCACTGCCCATGTTAGACCTCTTCCTGCTCTGCAGCGGACCGCAATTCTTTCCTCTTGGCGTATGAGCACAGAAAGTCACATATCAAGACATTCAGAACATGTTCATTTTAAAACACATAGAAATATGTTTGTCATTTTGAGAGGGTTTGTGATCACATTTCTGCCTTGACACTCAAATCACGCTATATATGTGAGGGTTTCCACCACCGGTGTGCAGAATACACCTGGATGAAGTGGTGGTTGCTATTTTTTTGCCAGACCGTTAACTAGCATTACAACACAGATTGGGGATATAGTCATTTAGAACACTTGATTGTTGGAGGTCAATAAACAAATGTGTCCAGGTCACTAAACAAATTTTAAGAGAAGCGTTCATATTATTAGCCAAATGACTGTCAAAGTGTCCTCAAGCTCATTTTCCACTTTATTAAGGCAGTAGCTTGTGGTCACAAGATGATACACGTCATGATATTATCTTCAAGATACAATATGTTTTACAATACAAATACAAAATTAATGGATTTAAATGAAAATAAAAAGGGTGGCTTGGTGGTGTAATTGGTAGCACTCTGACCTTTCAGTGAAAAGGTTGCCAGTTTGAGGCCCGCCAGACACATTAAAGGGAAGAATCTGCCAAATAAAATAAATGAATACAAAAAAAAAGAACACGATTAAAACTATTTTAATGCCTTTGGGGAAGAAAAAAAAACACAATTTGTGAGGAAACACCAATACGTAGTCTGATATGCATGGAACATTAAAAAGTGAGAACAATCATTTTTTATAAATAATTTTATAGGTTTCCTCTTGTTTCTCATATTCCCAGCAAGCGGTTGACATCAAAGAGACGTCTAGTAGTAGTAGTAGTAGGCTTTTTTATTGTCGTTTCAACCATATAAAGTGCAGTAGACAGTGAAACGAAACGTTTCCTCAGGACCAAGGTGCTACATCAAACAACATAATAAACATTACAGCACAGAATTATCATTAAATTATCGTTTAACTAAGCTATCAAAGTGCACTTGTGCAACATTTAGGGCAAAAGAGAAAAGACAGGACAAGACAAGGAACACAAAAAAGAGTAGCGCCGACCAGTACACTATAGAAAGTAATGGATTGTCCATATGCAAATCGGAATAAATAATTTATTCTACAGAATTTCCTGTTAGTTTAAAAGAAGCTTTTGAACATTTTTGGCTCAGTGGATGTGTGTCAGGTTGCGGTTTTTCATAGGTTTTCACACAGCGAAGCTTCTAGAGCATTTCCCCCAGTATCTCCATGAAATCTCGAAAGATTCCAATCCCTACCTCCTGCAGCAACCTTAGTTTCACATATAACCTTTCATGCAGGGACCAACCAGACTCTTTACTTTTGAGATCAAGCAGTTAGAATTTAATATGATTGGTGCCATACATATCAACTATATATGTTAATTATGGTCACAGCGGTCAGCTATGAATGATCCAGCTTTCAGTAAGGGGTGAGAGGCAAAGAGAGCCAGGGAATTCCAGCACCGATCACTCTCACTCATGTGGGCATTTTGAATAAACAATTAACCCAAGATGCTTTTTAATCTGACCCCATCAAAGCTTATTTGTGCTTGAAGTTGGAGAATAACCAAGCTTCACACAGAAAAGCTCCTAGATGGGATGCAAATCACATTCTTACAATGTTGAATAACAAATACTGCTCCAAAACACATGACCATACTTATAAATTCAATTAAATTGAGGTTTAGGTTGTCAATATTGTCGAAACAAATGGGAAGAGATTACTTTAGTGATGTGACTCAAAACACATGTCTGTTTGACAGAGAGACAATCAGATGTGTGTTATTTGTCAACCCCCTAGTGCAAACCAGTTAATTACTAGCTTAAACCAGCAACCATGTTCCAGAGATTCGCATCCCTCTAGAGAGTTTAAAATGACTGGGTTCAAAGAGACGAAGATGGAAGAGACATTCATAAATGTCAGAAGTCACTGAGGTCATTTTTTAAACTGAGATAATGAGGATCTGCATTTGAAGATTAAAATGCCAATTTTCTACTAATGTCTTTTGGCAAATTCATTTGATTTCATTTTGCTCCCAAAGGTCCAAACACCTATGACGATGCAGCCGCTTATATCCAAGCACAATTTGAAAGCAAGAACCGCTCACCTAATAAGGAGATCTACTGTCACATGACCTGTGCCACGGATACAGGAAACATCCAGGTGGTGTTCGATGCTGTGACCGACATCATCATCGCCAACAACCTGCGAGGCTGCGGCTTGTACTGAGGCCCACCCCCCTTCTCTCTCCAGCCACTTCTTTGGAATTGATTATTACTGAAAATGCAAGTTGGTAAATAATAATAACAACAATAATTTTAAAATAGGCATATACAAATATATAAATATATTATATATATGAAATGTTTTTAGTTTGTCTTTCAAAGAGCTGCCAACAGAACTGATTTCTTATAGAAACCCAGCCTTTATGGTTTTAGAACAAAGTTGGGACCTTCTTTGTGTTTTGTTGTACATTTCGTTTTCCCTGTTTATCCACTGTGTCTTTCTTGTTTGAACTAAACAACCCTCATTATTTTTGTTTTGATAAATGTCTCTCTTTTACTATTTTTTTATGTTTTTTGTCATTGTGTGTATATTTATTACTCGAATATCAGTCAGGGGGGGTGGCCTGCGTATGTTTGCCTGGCTGCTGAATTTACTTAAGTGACGATAGCTAAATTCACTGTTACGCTAGTCTCAAGCACTACGTTTAAGACAGTTGTAGCGTGTCCCTCGCTTTTAATCGCTGTAGAACCATTCGATATACTGTAGGGAATGGAATCGCCAGGGATCGCATTTTACATTGCATCTCAACCCATCCCCGTCACTTCCGTAGGTATGCTCTCTGGTGATAAGGTCCCCGAAGTGTGTCCCCGGGGACTTGGCGAAACCTGACGGTTGCGAGTGTCATATCAGTGCCAACCTTCTGAGAATGACGTGTCTGGGGTTAGGACTAGAAAAACTAGGTTACTGTTATGAGACCTTATTAACATTTGTCTTGTAAGGAACTTTTACTTTTGTATTGTTGTTGATTAATTTATTAATTTATTTATTGATCACCTGTCCCACACACTTTCTTTGTACCTAATACACCATATCCATGCTTCTACCTCTTGTCCGTTGTCACTCTTCCCTCTTCATTCCTTTTTTAGTTGGCTGGGTAATGGAGTCCCTGTCACTGATAGCATGACCCCTTCAGCCTTTGTATAAAGAAACAGCTAACTGCTTCACATAGTGCGAAAAGAAAAATACATTCAAAATAAAGAACAAAAAAAGTGATGAAAAGAAAGTTGAATGGCGTTGTGTGGGAGGGGTTTTATGGGTGGGTGGTTGGGTAGATGTGGGGTTGAGGAACTGATACAGAGGCTTGAAGATGGAGGTGGGCTGTCAGGCTTTGTAGAAAGGTGTAGATCCTCCAGTTCTAGATCATGTAGAAATATTTGAAAAAAAGGAAAAAAAATGTGATGATAAACAACGAGGACGATGATGATGAGAAGAACGGTGATGATGATGATGAAAACAGTACCAATATCAATGATTACTCTGTAATATTATTAAAGGTATATTTCTTGTGCTTTGTAGCTACAGAACTCCCCCCTCTCTCCCCCTTTTTTAAAAAAAGAATTTTGCAAGGGTTCCTGTGATCCAATCTTGAACCGTTCTTACTGACTTACCCATGTTGATGTTGAACTGTACCGATTCTTTTTGCCTGTTCGCCCTGCATTGCAATGTCTTTACTTAGCCTGAATTTTTTTTGTCTTCATTTTATTTTTGAACGAAACACTATTTTGAAGTTGTGGTTCCATCCCTGGTGCCGAAGGGGGCGGAGCTACTCACTGCTGTACAGATTCATGCGCTTTCTCTTGTTTTTTTTTTTTGAGAATTGTACTCAAACACCTTCCAGGTCTGCATAGAAAAGCACAGCTCTCACCTATCACACGTAGATTTGGAAAGATGTATCTCTCTTCCCTTTCTGCCTTTTCAGTTCAAATTTCAAGAAAAAGAGAAGAAAAAAACTACAATTACCTAAACCACTATTGATTTTAATAATTCTTCCCTTCTTTTTTAAATCCTTTTTTCTCCAAGTGAATGCTTTTGTGCTGCTTTTTCTCCCTCTTCTTTAGTGAATGGTTGTTCTTTCATGTGGGATGTTCGTGCTGGAAAACCAATCGAATGTAGTGTTTACATTAAAAGCCACAGTTTTCATGACTACAACCTGGAGTTTTTTGTTTCTGGTCGTTTTTATTCCTACTTTGTCTTTTATTTATGTATACTTCTGTTCATCAAATCTGTGGACAACAGAAAGTGACTAAATTGGATAAAACACCATTATAGAGTTTATTAAAAATGTAATCTGTTAATTAATATTTAATTCATTAAAAGTGGAAATAAACAAATTCAATTTCCCTATTTATTATTTAATTTTTTCATGGTTTTTGTGTTTGAAGTCTTTCATGAATTTATTTTGTCTTTCAATTAACCAATCAGGATGGATTATTACATTTGATTGGTTGTTCTCCCCATTAAGTCAAGATAAATCAATCCCAGAAAATTAAATGACATACTAGGTAGTAAACATACTGAATTTATCACGCTCTTCAGTGGGGTATTAGAATAAAAATAGGTTTTTATTGTCTCCATATTTTAACAATTAAATGCATAATTAATTATGAGGAATTATTTACTCCCAAATTAATAATAAATAAATGTGTATGTTTTTATTACACCAAGGCTAATCCAAGGCTTCAATGGTTTTTTTTTGTGTATGTAATGGTTCAAAATACAATAACAACACTTATATTGACCAAGTGGCTGATTCCAGAACAGATGGTTTATTAAACTTTTGCTACAGATGACAACTGGCATTTTTCCATCCCCTCGGCACCTCATCTTCTTTACGCTGTGCTCGGTTTCAGTGGATTTATCGCATTTTGGGAAAAACTCAAGTGGCGGATATCATGGTTTGCAGAAAAAAAATGTACAACGCAGGATTGCATTACACTTGCAAGTATTTTCAGATTTAGCACTAACTTCAGATTCACTTCAGAATTAGCACTCACTTTTTTATGGCATTTATCGCGTTTTAGAAAAAAACTCCTTATTTGTTTGTTTGTTTCGGAAATGGATGTGATGCAGTATCCAATGAGAGCAGATGGTTACAACTACCAATCAACACAGGTTGTGTCATGAAAAGGAGAAGTTTCGTACGAACGATTCATTACTGATTCGTTTGAAAATTCTATCAAAATAAACGTTGGATTTCAACCTGTTGTTGAAAATCTAAATAATGAACTTTTCAATTAGTTGACATGGGCTCTTTAATCATTTTAAATAACATACTTGCCCTCCACCGATTCTGGGGAATGGGCTGCCAAAAGGTAGATCTCAAGATGTTTTTGTCCTGGGACATTCTTTCTACTTGATGTAACCCATCATTGTAGAGTCTGTCTCGAGATTGCGTCACCACTTGGGTGGCCTTTCTTCTGCTCCTCTTGAGAGATCCATCTGAGAGCATTTCTGGTCAAACTAGTTGGTGGTTTGTGTAGGGTGTGACTTATCCAACTCAAGCTCCTCTGCTTCTATTGGAGGGAGGCAGGTCCTTCCCTATATGTCTGTATTTCTAACTATGTCGGGCCTGTGCTTTGGTTTTCGTCCGGGTCGACTCCAATGTAAAGTTAGTACAATTGTACAGGGTCAAAACCTGGAGGAAATACCACCTGGAGAATCCAGACATTAAATAACTTAATTTATTTATGAGAAAAAAATTAAATGGAGGAAGCGTGGTTAATTTTTATACTGCAGCTGTGCTCCAGAGGGCAATCCAGGCCCCTTCAGCCGTTTTCTACATTTGCTCAACATACATCAAAGACGTCATCTACTGGAAATTAGCGGAACTGCAAAAGGCTGAAGGAGGAATTTCTTTCAAAGTGATTAAAATGCAGCATTCTAAAATTCTTTTTTTTTTCTAGCTTTTGCATGTTGCATTCACTTTCTTTGGAACTCCCTGGATTTTAGATGCTCTGCAACACTTAAGCAGTTCAGTGTTGTTACCACTCAATGATGACTCAGTAAAGTGTCTTGGTATGCCCTAAAATTGAATCTGGACCTTGTCCCTGTCAGCTATTTTCCACAAACACATACACCAATGCACAGGCACACACACACACACTCACACTCACCAAGTTATTTATAGTGCAGCAACATCGTCTCCCTGTTGCTAGGATACACCATGGTGCAGATTTCCTCTCCATGCAATACCTAATGCTTTCATCACTGCTGGTTGCATTGTTTTGTCACAAATGATAATGTGTGAATTCCTTATTTCACACTGCATAAAATCTTTTCAGTCCATGAATAGCTCAAATTCAAAAATATTAGTCTCAAACTCATTATTTCGGACAAAATTTGGGATAGTTACAATCTATTAGCTACAGAAAAAGTCTTGAGAGACATTAAAGGGCAGTGTTTTTAGCTGAAAACCAGACGGAATCTGCTCATTCAATTTGTCACAAAGGTCAAGACCTCAAAGATGCCGTTACCGTGGAAACTGCCTTGTTTACTTACCGGGGAATGATTGCAATTAGTGACAAATTGCAGGGCATTTTGTTTTCTCTCAAACTGACAACTCTTGGATCAATCAATTTTCTAGGCAGACATCATTATTTTTGTCCTTATGAAGAAGAGGTAGATGGGTAGTATTTAGGTCATTCGACTCCATGTTGCTTTCACACAGAAATGGTTCTGGAAGGAAAATATTTATCAAAAATGGATTTCAGATTATCTCGTGCAAATGAACTTCACAGAATTGGTTTTCTTTTTGCACTCAAGAGCAATGACACATTCTTCATGTCATGATTGATGATACTGTATATTACAATCTGGGTTAATGGTTGTTCAAAGGAATATGTACTACAGCATTGTACCAATTGTGAAGTTTGGTGGAAGGGGAATTATGGTGTAGCATTGTTTTTCAGGAGCTGGGCCAGTCTATAAAGCTCTGAATCAAGATCCTTGCTCGCAACACTGTGGTTCCCAACAGATTAATGATTTGACGAATTGTTGAACGAGTTTGAAATGGAAGCACTGCATAGTACTGACCTCAGCCTGAGGTACAAAGCCAGGTAAAACATCAAAGTCTGAAGAATTGCCAAAAATTCCTATAAACACACTCCTATTTCAAGAAGAATTTAAGCTTCTACTTTTGCTAACAGTGGGTCTACATCAAGGGTGCCTTCACCTTTTTGGCTTGTGAGCAACTTATATGTGAACATTTTCTACCTACTATAAAAATACAAAACATGTTTGTTTATGAATATATTGAGAATTCTTTATAAGCTGGTGTAGCTTGCATAACTAAACAAACCCAAATTGCAGGAATACATACATTTGTGTCATTGGCTTATTCTGATGACTTGCACTGAATAGAATCAGTTAGAAAGAAATAAATCTCGCAAGCTTGCTAGAGTTTTGCAGCACTTGGCACCAGCATGTAACTTCATGAGCGGTGGCTCGTGTCATAAAGGGCTGATGCCAGACTGATTTAACATGTACATCAATCAAGTGACAAAATTAACAGTGGGGTTGGATGATTGGCTGACGTCTTCTTATTTTTATGTCTAAATATTAATGCCATGCAATCTACAAACACCACCTTAGCGATCCACTGGTAGATTGTGATCGACGTATGAACGATCGAATGCTAAACGTTACATTTAGGTGAAAATTATAATAATTAGGCCTAATTTATCTCACTGATTATGCTAATAGGCTAATAAATATATATTGTACTAATAAATACAATATAAATAAAATACAAAATATAAAACAATTAGGAAGAAAATTTGGATTTATTAATTCCAGTGGTGGCCAGTCAATAGAGGGCGCTAAAGCACCGCCTCACCACATAATCCTCCTCGACCGGAACGTGATTATGGCTATGCAGAAAATAAATGAAAATGGAGAAACGGTAAAATTCTGTTAAATCACATAAATCAGCACCATCTGAGAGAAATGCATATCAGAAGAAACTTAAAGGAGCTTTGCCTCAACAGAGCAAACGCAGA
This sequence comes from Danionella cerebrum, assembly GCA_007224835.1. Classification (NCBI taxonomy): domain Eukaryota; kingdom Metazoa; phylum Chordata; class Actinopteri; order Cypriniformes; family Danionidae; genus Danionella; species Danionella cerebrum. Next base: position 587,811 of record SRMA01025830.1, on the reverse strand, counting down.
GCAAGGAAGTATACATAGTCATTTCCCAGCTCTCACTATTTCACTATCAAGTTGATATGGAAGAAATACAAATTCTATTGTATCTGTCTATGGTTTTTTTTCAGGATTAAAACAGGATCAGGCTCACGTTGACCTTAAAGTACAAATTTAAAGCACTTTTGAAATAGGCAATTAAACGTTTTGTACTTTTTTTTAAAGAACAGAAGGGCAAAATGTATAAATGGTAAAAAACGGAATGTGAGGTCTTTGTATGTTTCAATAAACAAATGTAATGTTAATAAAATAGTACATCAATTAAATAGTAAATCAATACTGCCCTCTGGTGGAAAGCACCGAACAGAAACAAATAGGGATATTTTATTTGTAATGTTTTACCTTTTAAGAAAATATAATTGTTGGGCTGGGCCTACATGGGAAACAATGACAAATTTTAACCCCCCTTAATTGCAGGTTAACATTGGCTGCTTCTGTAATTTCTGTAAATGTCTGATGACATAATCTCTCCAGACAGCATGTATGATGTAAAGCATTTATTCATGGTTGCCTTTATGTCTCAACTGCAATGACGGTGATTCGAATAACAACATTGGCACGTGCTCATGATTAAGGCGGGTAAATTATGGCAAGACATAGGGGTCACAAACAGGTTGTTCCCTAACTTTTTAAATTCACATGCCACTAAAAATGGCGTTTCAAACCGCAAAAGTGGAACAAAAATATATGCAAAAGAATTATGCTTTCAATCCAAATGCCATAAAAGCGATTTACAATGTCATCATTAACATGATTTTTTTCAGTTTCAATGAAACACTCCTTTTATCACTGTTTATGATGTTTTTTTGTGCTCATAAATGAACTGTAATATTTATTACAATACAAGGCATGCCACGTTATTTGGGCTCTTGGGAAGCCAGACCTGTCCTGGGCTGTGCTCTCTGAAACAGGCCGTAGCTCCGTTACCCTTGTGAGACTCTGAAAAGCCTTGGGAGTTGCAGGGTAACCTATACTAAACTATATAAATGAAAAAAAAAACCTTACAAATACACGAGTCTGGGACTGCATTGGCTTATTATGTGCAACTTTCCAATGAAATATCAGGGCTGCTTGTTGGAGCAGTGGTAAACACCGCTCCAATAACTAGCAATGCATCAGTTGCTTATATGGCTATCTGTTTTTTTCAGAGCATTAGCAACCCCCTTACTGTTTAGATTTCTGCCTTGGGTATTTTTTTACAAATTATAATTTGTGTTAAAACAGTACTTCTGCAAAATGCAAAGCTCAGTTTTAAATGTGAGTGGATTTTGATGTGCTTCATATTTATATTCATATTTTTTTATGTACAGTTTATATTATCTACTTATTTATTTAAAACTCATGAAGTATGCATTTAAAATTGGGTGTAAAACTGGTTATTACGGGGTGTGTTAACTGAATGTCAGGCATCTCTGTTAAAACCTTAGTGTTGGAGGGTTTGATCTGGATCTGTTCATCACAGATAGTGTGAGAGCAGGGTGCAAATTACTGGGGAGCAAATAGGCTCTCCTATATAAGGCATGGGCTCCAATAAAATGGGATTTGTAAAATGTCCTGATCAAGAGATGACGACTAATAATGATCAGAATCTGAAACTTCCTGATCAGACCTAATTTCCAATCACATAATCAGATCCCTAATAAAAACGTTGTTTATAACCATGTTTTGGGCAATTTCTGGCATGTTTTTACGGTGTTTGGTTAGCCCGTTTATGACCTCTTTGGCTTACCATAGAAAATACTCCCGCCTGAAATCTGAGTCTGAGTTTGTCTCTCAATGTGTGTGTTGTGCAGACTGACGGATAGACATGCGTGCCATATCCAGCAGGTCTCGCCGCCTGACCTTGCGGCACCTCCTTATATTTCCTTAGGGCAAGAGTCCAGCACCGACAACTGCTACCAGCGTTTCGCTCTGCGCGTGAGCCAGAGTGCCACGGGTGTTCCGTAATGGCGCTACTAATCTTCCCATGAGCTCAAAATGCTGCTGAATCCTAGGCACTGACGTCTAGAGCAGTCGAATACTATTGCCAACTGTGAATACGCTGTCTGTGATAGACAGTATCATTGCGTAAAAAACATTTATGCCTGAAACAGAAACAAGATCAGAGAAAACATTGGTCTAATGTAAAACCATGGCGTGGTTCTGAAATCCTAAATGTTTCACTGCTCAGAATAAGAAATACTTTTTAAATTGTTTCTGATCAATTTGCTTCATGTTTAAAAAAGTCATGCAGGTCAAACCATGGCTCAGCTAGAGCTTAAACACAAGCCTGTCTTTTAACAGTTCATCCAAAATGTATCCAAATCACTGTAGTTTTTTTTACATTTTTTAACAATGTTTTGATTAAACATGGAGGACCTTCCTCTTGTCCCCCTTAAAAGTCTAAACAAAATATCTCATAGTAAGATAATTAAGTCCTTGTTCATTTTCTTTACTTGCTTATACTTCACCAGGGTTGCAGGGTTCTACTAGTGCACTTTCCCAGCACACTTCTGGAAGGAAAAGGTCATTTATCGTCAGGCGCTGATGTCATCAGACAAATTAACAAACATGAGCCAATGAAATAATGAACCTTGCAGAGTAGCTGATTCACCATTTGATTGGAAACCATTAACGTGTTTTGTTTGAAAATTTCATTTCAACATTTTCCCACATATAAACAGTAGCATTCAAAAAAAAACCACAAAAAACGTTATTATCAACTTGCCTTTACTAACATAGTTCATGCACTACGCCTTCTAAAAATGAAAATACTCGCTAACTTGTTTGTAGAAGGGTTCCTTTTCTTTCTTCAGTTTTAAAAGTCTCTCTGTCCCGGTCCCATTGTCTGTAGCAGATCTAACTCCAGCATTGGTCTACCTTGAATAATCCTCTCCTACTTCGATTGAAAGTGTTAAACCCCTTAGCATGAGGCCGGTCTTCACCTTGTAATTCACGTAACACATTACACACATACACAGTTGTTTATATAAAATAATATACATCATTTACCTCAGCTAATCTATGTTAATTCAGCTAATATACAGTGAGAGTTCTGTTGGCACAAATGTTTTTTTGATGCCAAAGGTCAGAGAAGACTGGTCTGGACTGGATCATACTTATATAAAGACAACAGTAACTCAAAACCCACTCAGACTGATTTCTTGAACATGACAATGAGTTCACTGTACTCAAATGGCTTCACAGTCACCAGATGTGAATATAGTAGAGCACCTTTAGGATGTGGAGGAACTAGAGATTTGCATCATGGATGTGGAGCTAACAAATCTGCAGGAACTGATGTGATGCTATCATGTCAATATGGAACAAACTCTCTGAGGTCCAGTTTCCAGTGCCTTTATTGGATCTATGCCATGAAGGATTAAGGCAGTTCTGAAGGCAAAAGGGGGTGCAATGTGGCACTAGCAAGGTGTACCTAATAAAGTGAGCCATCTGTTTTGGAAAAGAGCCCTTTAGTGGCAAACATACTGTACATGAACTGTGAATAACAATGTCTCACACAATGATACTGTGAAAATATATAAACTTATTTTAAAAAGATTCAAAAAACGATTTCAATCATGTTATTTTTGATGTAGGGCAGACATGAAACATGGGACTTTGAGGTAACAGTGTCAGCCGAATATATATTTTTCCCCATTAATATCAGCTAAATGTCAGACAAAAGCAATTCCTCCATTTATTTAGGGTCATGTTTTTATTTATTGTTATTTTCTCAGCATACAACAGTTTTCCAGATCTATGTTTAGCTTCTTCACTAAGTGGCTGGTTGGCTTTTAAATTGCATCATTATCTCTACCACACAGAAGCTTCATTCAATATGCCACAGACACAAACAAAGTCGAGTCAGCAGAGCTATAGTAGACAAGTCCGACTGATGGAATTTAATATTTAATATCATACCTGAACAAACGCTTACTCTGCTTAGATTCTCAAACCAACACATAACTCACAATACTGCGTTGGCTGAAGACATGAATAATCTGGAGCACTTCTTGATCTGTTGTTTATGCATTCTTTCTACACAGCTGTGAGTGGCAAACAACTTTGAAAAGGAGGTGCAAAATTCCGAAACCTACATCAACAGCACTTTCACTTCCTAAGTTTGGGAAACAATAGAACCAACATTTTGGTAGAAAAAGTCGATAAAAAGTTCTAAAAATGCTGTGTCCATTCAGTTGAAACATATTGGAACAGACACTAAGGATCTTACGAGCACTGTCAAAATGGGTTTCTGACTGTAACCACAGAATATTTCATTAATTAATGAGCGCGATGTGGTGCTATTAAAGCACTCAGAAGCCGCGTTGGGCCGAAAGCTCAGCCTTTTAACACATTAACTCACCGCAGATCTCAATGTGATGCATGCAGAGGGTGAACAAGGGAAAAACACGCTAAAACCCATAAGAGTAGCACAAAATCCTATTACGTTTGACATAGTAAAGTTCATCAAAACAGATTGTTAAAGTTCTTTACAGTGTAACACAATAGGAGTGTGGTATGTACACAATTGGAATTAATGGGTGCTAAACTAATTATTTATTGGGTAATGTGAGCTTAAAATGACCTTGGATTGAGGATTGTTAGACAGTAATTTATTAATTCATTAGTACAATTAATTAACCTCTTGACGCAAGGCATATTTATCGAGCATAGAATGTCCATGAAAGAGCTAAAGAGCCAGGAAGCGGCCTGAACCCAGAGCTCCTATATCCTTCCAACTTACTGGAGGCCAGAGACCCATGTGTGGCAAAGGGGTGGAGGTGGGACGCTTTTTTGAAATTGTCAACAGGCAGAAGCTCAATGAATAGCTGGCAGAGGCCAGTTAAGAGGTGAATTTCATCAGTTTACTAAACATCTTTCGGGAGGAGTCTATCTGGAGCCACTTCATTTATTCCATAACCCTCTTCCATATAAGCGTGCTCCATTCCTCCTCCTCCCTGACTCAGTCTGAACCAGCTTCATCTCTCTCTTCTACCTTCCCTTTACTTCTCAAAGGGGGTCTAATCGGACACAGCAAGCCTGCACGTTCGTACCCGACACAGATGCTCATGAACTTAAGGCAGGTCCAGACATTCGAACTTCTGGAATTCAGAAATTTCTGAGACTTATATATGTTTATTGAAAAAGAAATAATCTCACAGTCAACTTGTTTTTCCTAATTTAAGTTTACTCACTGCATGGAAAGGGTTATGATTATGTAACATTTTATTATGGAACGGTATCTTATATAACAGATACATTACCTTGTAGGAAACATACAAATTGGCTGGAGTTGTATGTTGCATTTTCTTAATAAAATGTTGTGTAATGAAATCGTTTTATTCATTTTTAATAAACCTATACTTTCAAACTATAAGAGACAGAAATGATAGGGTGAGGAGTTGGAATTCCGGCGGTTAATTCACAAATAATCAGAGTCCCTGAGATTAGGTAAACACAGAGGTGAGTCTAACTTGTAGCAACAGTGAGCGGTAGAAAAACGATGAACTGGTGCTTGAGGTGAGTTTTCATAATTGATACAAAGGGTGTGCTCAAGAGTCCTGTGATTGGTTGCTTGTGTAAATGGTGGAAATGGGTTGATTTTGTTCAGGTGTGCTTGAGGCTGATGAAAGGTGTTCCAACGGGTGTCGATCGAATCGCTGACATTACCAACATTTGAAATGTTGCCATATTTTTACTGCAATAAATGAGAACAAAGACAAAACCAAGGAAGGCATTAGAAAATGTTTAAAAACAGATCTGAAAGCCACCCCTCATGACTTGGGTAAGGCATACAATGTGATTCAGTCTGTCTGCTATCTAACTAGGCTTTGAGGCCTTTGGATGTTTTTGATACTGCTTCCACTTCCCCATTCTCCAACTCTTTTCGTTACCTCCCCCTCTGTCCTGAGGGAGGTTGCAACTTCAGAACATGCACAATAAAGAAAAAAATCTCTTGATACTCCAAACAGTACCACATATGTTTAATGTAACCTCAAAACATACTAAAATCATTTGAGGAGTGTCTAGGAAGTTTTAGCTGACTCATTTTTCAGTAGATTTGTGTTTCCGCTTGAGCTTTTTTTGTTTATCTTTATTTTTTCAGTCTGTCTGTGTCTCTGAAAAATACACTATTTTACAAAACATTTAATCTATTTTAATTATGTTAGGAATTCAAATCTTCCAATAATTTTTACGGCTAAAGAGGTATCATCAAGCCTTCTAAGAGTTGATGCTGTTATAGCTTTAAGGGTAAGTCAACATCTTATTAAACCCTATAGATGTCACTTAAGTTTGCATGTGTCCAAAGGAAGGTGAGTGAACCCTTTTCCAATACGTTGTGTCATTTAATCCACTTGCAATGAATCATGGTGAGCACAGATGAGACACAAAATAAACCCACTTTTCTTTACCCACTAATTCCAGTCCATTAGAGGGCAACACTCACACATTCGTATTCATTCCTGAGGGGAATTTAGAGTATTACATTAACCAGAAATATATATTTTTTTTAATGGGGGAAGTCAGAATCTTGCAGTCTTCTTTTAGGAACGTCACCGACTGGCTATGGACCAGCAACCAAATTACTGAAAGTCTGTAGTGTTAGCCAGTGTGGTACTGTGATGCCCATAATTGACAATTATTTTAATTAATCATTTTTGTACATTTTCACTCAGATTAATGTTTTTTTTTTTGGCCCCCAATCTTATCCCAGTCTATTGTAAAAGTATAATTGTGCACTGATTTGTTTGTTTACAAACCTAAACAGTTAACATTAAGCTCTTGCCAAAACTCATCTATAGCTTTCGGTTCAGTTCAGCAGCAGTAGACCACATCGAGTGAAACTTGTTTCAGCTAATAACAGGAAACTGAGGCTACATTCGCACAGGCTCAACAAAATTGAACAATAGAAGATTCGAAAAACGTTTAGTGGTCTGATGAGTTTCTTTTGCACCATTCAGATGCTTGGGTCAGAATTTGGCATCAATAACATGAAAGCATGGATCCATCCTGCCTTTTATCAACCGTTCAGGATGGTGGTGTAACTGTGCGGGGGATACTTTCTTGGCACACTTTGGGCCTGTTAGTACCAATTGAGTATTATGTCATGCCACAGCCAACCTGAGCATTGTTGCTGAGCAGGTCCATCCCTTTATGACCACAGTGTACTTATCTTTTGTTGGCTACGTATGGCATTACAACACGCCGTCTTGAATCATTTCAGACTGGTTTCTTGAACATGACAATGAGTACTCAAATGTCACCAGATCTCAATCCAGTATAGAGCACCTTTGGGATGTGGAACTGGAGGTGGAACACATCATGGATGTGCAGCTCTCTGCGGAATGTTTTCAGTAGCTTATTGAATCTACCACTGAAGGCAAAAGGGGGTCCAACCTAGTGCTAGCAGGAATTTATTTTAAAACCCTTGTAAAGATTTTCCATGTAAAGTTTCTTGGGTGGTGTAATGTAGCAACAAATAAAATGTATAACAAGTCAGCATTGACATGGGAATTCTATTAATGAAACACAGCTCTTTTGGAAGAAAATCGAGTAGGGTTGATACAGATACAGTTAAATGTTGAACGAACAGAAAAATAAACTGCTTTATACATGCTATAGTCACAGATATAAAATAATTGGATACGCTCTAATTAATCAGCAAAATTACTTTAGCAATTCCACGACCTGTCATGGAATCTGACGTCACTCTTTTTAAGGTATAAGAAAGCTTAAGAAGTTTAGGGCAGGGAACGCCTGCGCACTCTCAGTAGAGAGAGAGGAGAGAATTGTGAATGGGGGAAGTATTCTGGGTGTACAGTCATAAGTCGGACTCCGAGGAGCCAGGAAGTAACAGTGAGCCATGCAGCTCATGCGACGGATAAAGTAGCGCGAGAGAGCCTCTGTCTGTTGTCACCAGGTCATACGCCGAACTACTGCCAAGTCCAGTGCCCCCGAGCCCAAGAAGCCAAAGCAGAAGAGGGTTCATGCTTTAAAAGAACAAAAAAGCCCACAGGAGCGCACCCCACTCCATCATCAGAAGAAAAAGACGGAAGGAAGCGAGACTGCGCTGGAGAGTTTCAACGCGGCGTTTCTCTCTTCTTTTCAAGTTTAGACGACAATACAACAATCACCATTGATCACATCGCGTTGAAGATGCCTCGGGTTGTCCCGGATCAGAGGAGCAAGTTTGAGAACGAGGAGTTCTTCAGGAAACTCAGCCGCGAGTGCGAGGTGAGCTCGATTCATCCGAGACGTTTGATAAAGTGGCGGAAACAAAGTTGCACCTCTCGCGTGACACGAAAACAAGTGCCGTCGCCGCTTTACCGCGATAGCGTTTTTATTGTTAACCTTTCCCTTCATAAGTTGTCTCAAAGACAAGCTCCTTCATGCATAATTATCATTTTAACGTTTAAATACCCCAGTTCTTTTACCTTCATCCGTTTAGCTTCGTTTTAGTGTTTGAACAATGTGTCTAATGTAGTTTGTATGCTTTAAAACGCGTTTACGAAAAAATGATATTTTAAAAGCGCCAGTTTGACATTAACTGTTAAAACGAATTCATGTTTTTTTAAGCTCGTTTTGACTCTCATCCTCGCTGTTTCCAGATTAAATACACCGGCTTCCGTGATCGGCCGCACGAGGAGAGGCAGGCGCGCTTCCAGAACGCGTGCCGCGACGGCCGCTCGGAGATAGTGAGTCCACACACCTCTGCCCACATCACTGACCCTTTACTTTCTCTCTCCTCGGAGTTCACTGTTGTGCTTTCAACTAAAACGGTTCAAAATTGTTCATTATTTCAAATTGTTCATTTTGTTTTTCACAAGCTGTACTAGAACTTACCCATTTCAATTTCAGGCATTTATGGCATCTTAAAAAATTACCAGAATGCCTTTTAAATAGAACATTTGTCCTAAAGTTTTGGGCTAATTTTTGGATTTTTATAAAAATAAATAGAAACCCAATGTGTTAAAAATGCCCAGGGAACTACTGAGAGTATATATATTATATATAAAATATATATATTTTTTCATAAAGCAGACTTTTGTCTGAGATTTGTAATGGGACAGCATTGTATAAAGTTTTATTTTGGGGGCTGATTTCTTTATTCGAGCCATGTTTAAGTTTCACGAAGCCACAAATAAATCTCTTTTATTCAATTTCCATTTATAATTTCAGTTGTAAAAGCTGCATCATGACTACAAAACAACACACTGACACAAGAAAAAAGTTGTATTTATTTAGAAAAAGTGGTGCTTTTCAGTTTGATGAAAAATATTAGTGAAATTATATTAATTGTTAAACAATTAAACATAGTAACTCATCTATTCATGGCTTTTTGTAATTTTAACTGTAATCTGATTGCCTTACTTGTGGTAATATTTTAGCCTCTGGGCAGCTAATCGATAGCAGGGTGTTCCAGATGTTTTGTGAGCTCTGTCAGAAGGTTGCCGGTTCAGTCCCAGGGGGCCTCTCTGAGTCGAGTTTGCTTTTGAAGAGTTTGGTTCCAAAACAATATAAATCCATAGATGTTAAAACCCCAAAAAGGGTTTTTGCATGAAAACTACTTATTTTTGTTTTAAACCAACATGTCATAGTGAGTCTTTCCATCAATATAAAGAAAATTTTATCTGAAATACAACAATAGTTAACAAACGATTGATTTCTACGTATGGTAAGACCCATTTATGCATATCAACATTAAAGAACAGCTTTCAAATGGTATTCAACACATTGATTCTTGTTCAGTTTATGAGCAACATTTCTATGCAATGTTAAATATTATAATTGAACCAGAGATAAACACAGTTTAGTAGTGAATGTTTATGTTTAGGATAAATGCTTTGTGAATGTAAAATGTGAAAGTACGGTTCAAGACTGAAAATGTAATGTAATGTATTTTAATCATGTAAAACTAAAGCATGCGGCTCTCGCTTCAGATGACACTATTTTATTGTAAATGTACAAATATTTTTTTAAGTATAAATATACTTAACTCAAATTTGGTTTATATGTTTGAGTAATTTTATATAACAGTTTATAATCTGATAACATTTAGCTATTAATTGCTGTATTAATAGATGTACTGAATAATCATAATTTTTCAAAAAGACTAAACAACTGTTTTCACCTTTAAAGGAATGTGTATTTGGTTTATAGTTATTTATAGTTATAATATTTGACATAAGCGAGATACTAAATAGAAAGAGCACTGCTGATTTTTCAACTGCGGTTGAAAATATATATACCACAGTTGAAAAATCTGGTTTTTCAAGGTCTGTAACTAGTAGGTTCTTCTAGCTGAGCCTCCCTGTATCCGCCCTGGCTATGTGTTTGGGGCCATTGTCATGCTGGAGGACCCAGCCAAAAGCTGTTTCAATCTGATCTTCTCAGGATTATTGATGAGAAGAGGTGAGAGGAGCCACAAACTGTACGACAGTCACCTTGATTTTTCAGTTCTTTAGATCACATTTTCCAAAAGGAAAACTAGAACTCTCTCAATTCTTAGTAGATGGCAAACATAAAAAATTGACAGTGCATCAAAACCGCATTCAGCCCACTGTATATTTTAATCAAGCACACTAATTAACAGGTAATTGGTGCACAGACAAGTTAACAGATGGGTAGTTAAGTAATATAATACAAAATAAACAAGCATGACATGCACAAAATTATCTAAATAAATCTGCGATGGACGTGTGACCTGTCCAGGGTGTCCCCCCCCCCCCTCTCTTGCCCAATGTGTGCTGGAGTTAGGCAGACCCCCTTGACCCCAAAAAGGGAATAAGTGGGTTGGAAAATTAATGAATGAATAATAGCATTATTATAGCTAACATTTGCCAACATACAACAGTGTGTATAATCATCCCTCACCACAGACACTACTAATGCACCATTGCTCTGTTGTATCGCGTATATAGAAATCTTCAGTTCCTTAATCAGAGAGATGTGGTCATGTTTGGTTTGACTGGCCCTTAATGTCAAAAGCAGATTAAATGTTGAGGTTCACGGACAGGAATAAGTTCAAAGCAATCTGTCCACACAGCTTTGTGTACCCACTGAAGCCATGCTTGGGATCAAATTAATATAATTGTACATCACTAATATTAATGGATATGTGTGTGTACTATTAAGAGTCGATGCATTTGTAAACATTATTAAGTAGTGTAGAATTCAGTTAAATCCTTCATTATTCTTCCTGCTCTCCGAGAATGTTATTGAATTATTGTATCATAAATCAAACCTTCAAAGTAGTCATGCTGCTATTAAAGTAAGTGAGGGGCTGAATTTCAAGCAATTATTGATTTTGTACCCATCTCTGTCTCGGTAATCTCTCAGTCACTTATTCAATCCTGTGTTCGGTGTCCTCTCAGACTCAGTTTGATGCAGCCCACTTTGCCAGCAAATGCGTTGGTAAAATAGAATCAGATGTGTGTAACTTAATACCTTAAATAGAGAAAATGATGACTGTGTTTTTTTCTTTGCGTTGTGCACCCCCTTCCTGATGTTTCATGCGCTGGCCTTGGCTCCAGGCGTTCTCCTGTTCTCTCTGATGTTAAAACAGAAATGACGGGCTGCATAATTTATGCTCGAGCCAGGCTTTCTTATCCTGTTTGTATTGATTTCTCTCTAAAAGGCTTTTGTGGCGACCGGCACAAACCTATCACTGCAGTTCTTCCCAGCCAACCTTCATGGGGATCAACGGCAGGCGCCTACCCGAGAATATGTGGACTTTGAGCGGGAGACGGGAAAGGTAGACCCTCTTTATTTGTGTGAATTTTGAATTCTTCCATCCTTTTTAAACTCTGAGTCACACTCCTTGAACCCTCTCTTTCTTCACTCTCTAAAGAACATGGAGTACGTTCATGTAAAATCTTCAGTTCTGAAACAAAATCTGTAGATGAAGTGTGAGGAATTATTGAAGGAGGTATTTCGGTTTCTGTTTTGTCTTTTCCTTCCTTTATACACCACAAAGAAAGTGTGCCATTTTTTCAACCTAGACGCTTCCACGGTTTAGACGGAAAAGGCCTCAATTTTCCATAATGATATGTTTCCCTCTCACACATCTCAAGGAAAAATCAACCCATGAATTATTACTCTGCAGAGAGCAAGAAAAACCCTGTAGCAAGTCACAGAGCACAGGTTTCCATTTTATGTTCAAACTTTTGATTCCATTTCTGTTACGGTATTATTTCAGACATGCTCAAAGGTTTTTATGTATTTTTAATATTTTGTTCAACAAGCCCCTGTTGTTTCTCTGAATTGAGGTATGCAGGGCCTTCCCAAAACCATAGGAAGGTAAAATAAAACCATAGTGGACTGCGCTTATTAAAATATAAGTTTTTTTTTGTATTCATGGCTTTAACTAGAATCATTCTGGAAAATGTGGGATTTTGCGACAGAAAAAGAAAAAGATTCATTGTCAAAAATTCCTATAAATCAATTTTCCATTTGAAATAAATTCTTATTAATTATGTAATTATAAACTCTATTATAGTTTACACATACAACACATAGTAAATAACTATATTTAAAAATTCATTTTTAAAAGGAATATTTCCCCTAGTTATTTCCCCTAACTTTTTACACCCAAGTGATCAATCAAATGGTAGTTTCATTTCAACTGTATTACTTTATTTCCTCTTATATGTGTAAAATAACTGCAATGGACTGGTGACCTCTCCAGAGTGTGTCCCGCCTGTCGCTGGGCATAAACACTTGCACAACACTGTGACCCTAAAAAGGAAGAATGAATGAAGATGTTGGCCAAACCTTCAGCTCCCTCCAGATTCCTCAGATTTTCTGTTGGATTGAGGTCCATGCTTGGCCACTACATCTATCTCAAGTGTTTCCTCTTGAGCCACTGCTTTGCTTTGTTGCATTGGCTTTGTGTTTTGGGTCATTGTCATGCTGAAATACCCATCAACAACCCATTTTTGATCCCCTCACTGAAGAAAAGAGGTTCTCATCCAGGTTTTGACAGCACTCTATAATCCCATTGCTGCAGTTTACTCATCTTGTTGGCTAAAACACCCCAAAGCATGTTGCACCACTTTATTTTACAGTGTAATGATGTTTTTTGGGTTTATAGTCAATATCTGTCTTCCTCAGAGCTGCCTTATGAGCATTGGCAAGGTTAAATAAATACATATTTGACCCTCTTCCCCTTTTTAACATAAAAAAACCAAATGGTAATTTAATTTCAACAGCATAATCTGCGTGCGTCCCTGCATTTTGCCCAAAGTACGCTGGAGATAGACACTTGAAGAACACCAGGACCCTAAAAAAGAGGCATAAATGAACAAGAAAAATAAGCATGTCACACCTTCACAAAACACATCTTGATAATTGTTGGCCAAACCTTCAGCTCCCTCCACAACTTTTCTATAGGCGTAAGATCCTGGCTAGGCCATTGCTTCAGGTTTTTCCTCTTGAGCCACTGCTTTGATTTGTTGCCATGGCTCTGTGTTTCAGGTCATTCGCCATGTTTCCATCCAAAGATGAAAATTAAATTTATGCACAAAACTAAAATATTGCATTAACATATTTAGGAATAAAGCACTGTTTCCATCCACCGAGTCCAAGAGAACAAAATCGTCGCTTGCTGATTAACCGGCACCAAATATTAAACGAAAAATGGAAGTTGCTGTATTAGTAGAAGGCCTTTTTCATATATAATAATTGACTTGGGTCTTGGAAATGAAATTCAAATATATCATCTTGCTTTTGACGGCAGGAGATTGCTCTTTATGAATGCAGCCGGTCAAGACAGTTCTGTTGGGTGATAGTCCTGAACCACTTTGATGTCAGACTTTGGCTAAGGAATTTTAGAATGACCAAAACAACATTTCACATGTGCAATGAAATTGGTCCATTGGTTATTCCATTAATCCCGCCCCATCTTGCCCCAGTTCAGACAGAAAAATGCATTGTCATTGCTTTGCATTGGGATTTATTTGGTAAATGCATTTTCATCAAAGTTTATGGGCATTTTTTCTTACCATTTTTCTGTTTATAGTCAACATGTGTCTTCCTCAGAGCCGTCTTGAGAGTATTGATAAGATTCTCCAATAGTAGTTTTGTGCTGGTTACTGGTTAGTGTCATTCTGATTATTGATAATTGTTGATAATTATTGATTCTGATCGTTGGTAATCTTAACAATAAGTTCACTGTGTGTGTTTTTGTAACACATGCCATATTCTGTGAAAAAAAACGCTAAAATAGTTACATTCTTCATTGATCAGCTAAACAAATTCTGAGGTAGATTTTCCCCTCCTTGAATCTCAGGTGAAATGTAAGAAAGGGGAAAATAGGTAATTGAGACTTTCGGGCTTTCATTCAGCAGCCTTGTTTAAAGAGACTTCTGGTGTGTCGGTCACACTTACCAAATGCAATAGAAATTTAATTCAAGTCTTCTAATCCAATGCCATAAAGACTCTGCAGCTGAGATGTTTACAGTTCATAAAGGCTGATTAGCAAATATGCTGCCAGCTAACAGCTTTATGGATGGTCGCACAAGACCAATTAAAGGAAGCGCTAGGGCCGTATTAAATAGCATTTTGCCATAGGTTTTTTTAAGGTCACCCCTGAGGCCTTTCCCTTCAAGCCTTTGTGGAGTCTGAGACATTAGAGAAGCACTTACTGGCTTTGTTTGTCTTTTTACCACAAGCCTCTCGCAAAGCTGCTGGTGTTTCTAGCCCTTTTGAGGATGCAGTAGCCTCTCTTCATGGAGATGCACTCATTAAAAATGCATCTGTGAGAAATCAATGGACCTTTTGGCCCTGAAGCTGACGGACTAATCTTTGGCTGTTAATTATTTAAAAAGGCGTGAAGGGTATGTGTGTGCCAAAGCATGTGTGTTTCTAAACCAGGATGCACTGGTAATGCTATCTACCTGTCTGTCACTTCTGCCAGGACGCAGATCCATGCAGCTTTAATGAGGCTCGCACTGACTGCTCACACCATCCATAACTTTGCACACAATGCTGCTTTCTCATTCCTTGGATTTATGTGCATTTGAGGGCTTTTCCAGTGTGTTCTGTTCTTAGTATTTTTCTAACACACTTTCATAAATCTGACCTGGAACTTTTTCTGAATGGCCAGAGTTAATGTGACTAAGTTCAAAATATGAACAGATAAAAGTACATGCTGTAATCTCTTGAAGATGGTTCAAAGGATAATCAGGAGATGCCCAGTGCCCTGGTGTTTAAGTTCAAAACAGGTTATAAGCTAAACCTGATGTGATTACAAAGTGAATCAAGTGTATTTTCAATGTTTTGATGTAGTCCGCTTTATTTGGTAATCAACTTTATGTATTTATTTTTTTTATGTATTCAAGGTTTCATACAGCTGTGTTGATAGATCAGAAAGTCATTTGGTCCCTCTGTTTGAGAGTGATCAGAGAAAGTGATCATGCGTATTAGGATTGGGTCGTATGATAGTATGTATCGTTACCTCAGTATGAAATTTGTACCGTTAAATAATATTTTATTTCCCTTTTGAACATTTTCTGGAATAACTGCCTAAATAAAAAAAAAAAATATATTGTGAAAGATAATGTTACAGTGGCGGCCCGTGTCCTTCGAGGCTCTCCAGTGAACCTGGAATCCCACAATCCCAAAAACATGCGGTTAGGTTAATTGAATAATCTACATCCCCCTTAGGTGTGAATGTGTGAGTGAATGTTGCCCTGCGATAGACTGGCGACCTGTCCAGGGTGTACCCTGCCTCTCACACAATGTGCCCTGGAGATAGGCACCGGCAGACCCCCATGACCCCAAAAGGGAATAAGCGGGTTGGAAAATGAATGAATGAATGAACGTTTTTGTGAAATAAAGTTTCTCATACCTTGAAATAAATCCTTGGTCATTCTGCCCAGCCCTAATATGTATCTACTTATGTTATATGGTCAGAGATTCACAGTTTTGTATAGCCATCCATGATCATCTTTGAAATCTTGTTTGCTGTCTTCAGCAAGCACACATGGCTTAACAGAGGGCCTTACTTGAATATGCAAATCTTGGCCAATCAGAAAGCCATGTTGAAGAGCACCTCTGAAGATTTTCACCTTTTCAGATAGAGTCATCAAAGAAAAAACTCACACTGTAAAAAATAAACCGTAATTTTTACGATAAAAGGTACTGTATATCTTATGGATTTAATCATTTTTGAAACGGTCTGATGAAGATGTTGTTGATGGAAAAACCTGGAAATGTATGGAATTACATTGTATTTTTACTTTATTATAAGTAAATGGCAGAAAACAATACATTACATTTAATGGCTTTGTTTCACACATAGCAAAAAGTAAAACCACAGTTAATTAACGTTAAAATTAATTTTGTAAGTTTTTCTTTTTTTGATCACAGCTGACAAAGGAATGTCACCTATTGAAAGAAGTTTGCAAAGTTCTCTTGACAGATTTATATCCATTTAACACATTTCACAGTTGGAGTTTCCTCTCCCTTTTGTTTGGAAGGAAATACAGAATGGGCAAACTTTACTGATAAGGTCTGGCCTCCCTTCCTTTCTTACGCTGTGCCTGCTTCTCACATACCCTCTGCCTTCTTTTCATCCATTATAATCTCCTTTTTCTCATCTACATACACACATGTTCTGTGTCTGACATGGCAAATTCCCTGTAGAGTAGAGGGTGCCAGAGTGGGAGAGTTCATGCGTGCGCCCTAGCCTCTCCTCCTAATTAAACTCCTAATTAAGTTAACCTTTTCCACTATATGAGAGAATTTGCTTGAGAGACTAAACATTAGCGATCTGTAAATAAAAACATTTCATTGGCTGCCATCAAAATGAACTTGAATTTTGTTTTAAATAATCAGTTTTTTGGTGCACAGCGAAAAAAACTGATTATTGTTTGGCAGGGTTTCAGCTCTGAGGTTTTGGTAATTAAGGTTTTGGCAAGATGTTCTCTAAAAGCCAAAATCTGGACATAAACTGGATTCTATAAACAAATAAATACTACACTGATGTGTAGACCACTCACATAATAAATGTAAGCCACCAGAACTGTCCTGGAAAAACATTTTGAGACACTAGAGCATCAATCCAAGCTGATGGGACCTTTTGACCAAACCACAATTAACACCACTCAAGTTTTTTTTTTCCTCCAAAATCCTATAACTCCAATAAACCAAGCACAGTTTAAAGAGGGTGAGGTGCTGCAGCAAAAGTTTTGAATCGTTTTATGATCGTTCCACGAAGATGGAATAGAATCAGGTCATATTCCAGCTGATCATACTCAATAAGTCACTGGGGGGTGAAAGGAGAGACTACGGGATATGGACTCACTTGACTAGGCAGCGGATAACTCAAAGCAGTGAATCCAAAATATTTGTTATTGTATTTTGAACCGTTTCATTAAAAATAAATATATTGATGCCTTGGAGTCATAGTGTTTTGTTAAAAAAGGACCATAGAGATCACATTTTGGCCAAAAAAGAGAGAATTCTTTAAAAATAAATCTTCTAATATTAAAATATGGACTTGAAATGTTTGTTTGTATGACTTTGAGGTGCTTTAAACACATTTTTACTCAAATTCATCAAAATTAGTCCAAAATAATTTCAAAACCTAATTATTTAATGCTATATTTAGAGCTGGATTATATTTGGATTGTTATATAATTGTTACTGCAAATCAAGTCTTGATTTAGGTGATGTTAAAGGTTTCTTTTTGAAACGGTTACACCCAACTTTCCTATGAAAGATCTGAAATCACAGCCTTTCTGCAGCAGCACCAATGCATCTCATAGCGCTCATTTTCTCAGGGATTTACATGAGAAAACACTCAATAGAGCTCACTACCAAGCAATAAGAGATGAACACATCTGTCTGAACTCTAGCAGTTAAAATAAAATACTTCAGGATCACCAGATTCTACATAACTAAATGTGTCTTGACCCTACTATCTGTTTTGATTCAGTTAGTGCTTGAAGATCGCTGGGGTTGCTGGGATTGATAATCTCCTGCTAAAAACTCCTACTATAGGAAAGGTTGCATGACATTTAATGCAAATAAGTTTTGCTGAATTGCTTTTGATGTTGAAAAGAATGTTTCCTTAAATAAATCAAAGAAAAAGGATTAATTGCTGGTGTTTAACTAGTCGAGTGTGTGAGAAATGCTCTGGTTTTTAAAATAAAGTTGTGCTTAAGGCTTTCATATATTGTAACACAGCAGCTGTTTTACTGAAACAAAAAATATATAGTTTTAAATTTGGAAATTGCAATTTTACCCCAAAAATATAGGTTTAAGTAAAATTTAACAGGGCAGCAGAGTGGTATGTGGGTGACTAGCACTGCTTTTCAATGAGGACACTCTTAGTTTTAATCGCAGAGTGAACTTTCCAGTTTCTCTAGGTGCAGATTTTTACAACATTTTACAAATGTTGATCTGAAATGTCAACCTTTTGCTGCAGGAATCACCTGCAGGATTTTATCCTCTACTCTACTAAAATATGACGACAGACTCAACATTTCCACTTTGAAGAAACTGCCCCCCCCATTGTCCTCCCTCTTCATAATTACCACCTTCATCTCCTCTTGTCTCCTGCTTTGTTGAGTTTGGTTCGTTATGCAGCAGCACTTTGAACTTGACTTATTGCAGGGGACAGAATCTGATTGAGGCGAGGGGACCTCTGCAACACAGTTTAAGAACAGGCTCCTAGTGTCACTGCAGGCTAATGGGAACCAGCTGTGGGGAAGGTTTAATTTTAGTTGTAGCAAGCGCAGCCCTAGGGGGGAGACATTAACCCCATCCCAGCCATAGTTTCTTAGAATCTCCATAAGCAAATACATATTTTTGTGGACCGCATGATGTGAGAATCGTGATGTTGTAGGTAAATTAGAAGCATTGGGAATTCAGGGAAACCTTTTAACGGTTGGCCTCTGTAATTGCTGGAAATGCAATGCCTGAGAAACATCGAGCACCAGAATTTATTCAAGTCGATTTTGGCTTTTATGAAATACTGTTGCTGTTTTTTGCTCCTGGAGATGTCTGGAGACAGCAAGTCTTTATTCCTTTTTCATGCAGCTTCTGTCTCAACCACTTAAACGCTCATTTCATTGAAATATGATCTCCTGTGAGATGGAGGCTTCAGCTGTAAAGCTTTACGGAGATCTGATGTTTGGCACTGTTTCTTCCTCCCCTCTATCCCTCCATTCATTCACAGAGGCCGTGTGTGGTTTTGAATTTTATGCAAAGCAGAAATTGGGTCTGTGTGGCCAAACCATGCCAAGAGACTTTGGTTTGTCATTCCACTTCGTAAGGGAAAGTAGCAAGAGAGCTGGTAACTGATTGGCCGAGACTGATTTCCAGCATCAGCCGAAGACCCTCCACAAAGCATAAACTAATGAAATGCTGAAAAGTTATGGCAGTCTCAGCTTCTATTGTTTTCTTTAAAAAAGGCTCTCATTAGTGTTTTTCCAAAGAATTTTTGCCATTTCAAAAACATTAAATAAAATGTAATGTATTTGAAACCTTAAAATATCAACATTATAAGAGGCAGCCTAGTTTATGAGTTTTTGTTAACACAAATATGATCGTGGATAGTTTGTAATACATTTTTTTTTGAGGGACAACTTTTTTTTTTTACGTGAAATAAAAACTTTCTTTTTTTACATGCTGCATCTCAATGTTGAAAGGTTAAAATATGCAACTAAATTTGGCACAATTTGGACACTTTTTCATAACTTTGAAATTTGAGTAGGCTCTCAAAACAATAGCAAAAAAGAAAGTATGTTTTGAAAGTTTCCTTTTTCTACTTTTTTTAAAAAGCAAGGTTCTCTTCAGTTGTTATATATACACAGCTAGTGAGCTCTGCTGTAACTATTCTCTTTGTTTGGGTTCATTTAAATGAACACAAATGCACCAAAAGCAGACAGTTCACTCCTCTGATGACATACGTGTCATCATATATTGGACTAAAGGATACAGTACCTGTTTTTTTCTCATCACAGTCATGTTTTTTCCCCATTCCCCTTAACACAGGTATCTGAAACCCATGCTTCAGTTCCACCCATCCCTCATCTGACCACCCATCCTTCTGTCCATCTGTCCACTTTTTCAATCAATCCTTTCTTCTGTTCAAACTTGTCCATCCATCCATCCATTTTCTGTCCATTTATTCGTCCATCCGTCCATCCACCCACCCATCAATCCACCCATCAATCCATCCATCAATCCATTTTCTGTCCTTTCATTTGTCCATCCATCCATCCATCCATCCATACATCCATACATTTTCTGTCCATTTATTCGTCCATCCGTCCGTCCACCCACCCATCAATCAATCCATCCATCCATTTTCTGTCCATTTATTCGTCCATCCGTCCGTCCACCCACCCCTCAATCCATCCATCAATCCATTTTCTGTCCTTTCATTTGTCCATCCATCCATACATCCATCTCTTCATTTGTTATCCATACATTTGTCCATCCCTTAGTCTTCCATTCATACTTTTTCCATCCATTAAACTGTCCATCCATCCATCCCACATCTATCCATCCATTTTCTGTCTAATCATCCATCTACCCCTCCCTCGCTCCCTCATCTATCATCCATCAATCTATCCATTCATCTGTCCATTAATTCATCCATCTCTCTTTTGATTTGACTTTTTAGATTCTAAAAGGTCAAGGACCTGTTGTTTTTATTGTTGTTTATGTAGTGAAAAATACAAAAAAAAAAATATATATATATATATTGTATGTTCAGGCTCCTCTTTCAAAGGAACACTGGTGTGTGTTTTTCTTTTTCTCGCAGACACTGTTAATCCTCAAGATGTGTATGTGTGTCAGAATTCACGCTTGGGGGCAGACAGAACTGGCAAGAATTGGACTAAATGAATCCATTATGAAAGGGTCTGCAGTCTGAGGCCTCACCACAGGAATTGGTGTTTAATAGTTTTGCATTTCCAAAACTATTAAGCTTGTTTCCAAGTCTAAAGTGAATGTTCATGTGAGGCGGTCACGCTAGCTGTGAGCATAATTCCTGTTTTGTCATCTATGGTATTTGCATGTTTGGTTCTGGTCATTGTCCATTGCAGTTTCCTTTTTCTGCACTTTTATATACGTGTGCATGGCATGCTTTGAAGACACATCTTCATATTCCTCTGCTGTGTAACATGTTGAGCTGCATGGCGCCAGTTTGACAGTTTTCAAATGGAGGGGGGTGCACATTGAGCCATACTCAGTGCCAATACTCACATGAGTGATTCACATGAGGAACAAAGCAAGGCCTCTCATCTTCCTCTTTTCTGACACTGAGTTCAAGTCACTTGCTATTTGGAATTTTCCCATTTGACCCTAGAGGAATAAGCAGGTAAAGATAATGAATGGAAAATGTTTCATGATTAATGATTAATTTAGCAGCTGTTACATAAAAATGTAACTATATTAATGGATGTTTGCTTTGTTTTATTCATGTGACTAAAATAATTGCTATTACGATTAATTATGAGATATAAATACATTTGGCAAAACTTATGTGAATTTTGCATCTTTCACAATTTTTTTTTTATCTGGACCTATCTTGTAGCATAGGTATACCTTGTCGGATATGAAATATACAAGGCTTATAGACCCCTAGAGGGGTGTTTGAGTGGAAGATGAGGAAGCTCGGACAATTCCGTGGAATGTGCAGTTGGTATGTACTAAAGAGGCATGAGTAGATGACTTAATTGATTACTTGAATGTCCTGATAACTCCTCCCGAAACATGTTAGTAAATGACAAAATACTTACGTTGAACGGCATAGATGGGGGTCCAATATTTCTATTATTATAAATGCTTCGGTCAGCAAAGTTCAGTCCTCATGCACCATTGTTTTAGTCCGAAATAAAATAGCAGTGACTGTGTCAGTTTTTATCCTGTGATTTTCTTGGAAATATACTGATGCTGCTTATTTAGGATTAGATGTTAGAGTTATAATCAGAGTTTGAATGTTTGGCATGACCCAAGTTCAACAGAATTAAAAAAAAATTGATTGAACATTTTTAATGTTGGTCTTTTCTAAGCCCAAATTTAAAATGTTTCAAATCCCAAAAAAAAAACATTAATTTTCTTGTTTCTCAAAGAAATTGAAACACACCACAAAGATGTTCTTTAGAGTGTCTTTGTCCATATCAAGTTTTTGAAATTAAGGCAGAACATAACCAAAGATCAACCCGGGCAGAGATCTTTAGCTCTAGAACATTGATTTTTCTCTAGTGATCACTTTATCCATTACTCCACTCATATAGTTGATACTAGATTGATATCAAAGTTAGACATCACTTTAAGATCCTGCACCAAAAGCTATTTGAAGTCTCTTTTTGCATTTTACTAATGAACTAATGGTTTTCTCAGATCTTGAGAACATCAGGCTTATATATCATAAACTATGGTTTCCATAAAATACAAAGGGCAGCATTAGTGGCTCATGTTTCTCCCTTCCAAAACGGAAGCTGCCCTGTACTCTGATTACTTGTCAATGACATCATCAAAGCATTGGCATTAACTGATTCCAGCTGCCACCATCTTATGTTTGAAGTTGGATGGCAAATGCTTCTTTGTGTTTGGTTGTAGACGTTTCTTCCAAGATAGATCTTTGTTCAGGGCCACTAGAACAACTAAACATTTTGAGAGCTGGGGTGCGATCAGAGTTTGGTTACTTTGTCCATTATATACTTGGCTTTGCACAGAGGGATTCAATTATAGTACCCAGCTCAGGTTTCTCAGGCCCATCTCGGGCATCCAGTCACACCCCTGTGATCAATAAGCTCTTCTGGAAATCTGCACATCATCATCACATTGTTCTCTCTGTGATCATTCATTGTGGAGGGATTCATTCTGTTCTGCTCATCACTCTCACCTCATTTTTTTGATTTTCCCAGATCCTACCCGTCATCTAACACTCACAAGTAAAAATGTTGGTCTGACATTAGAAAGATGTCAGACTTTTTTAACATTTAGAAAGATGTTTGTTAGGTAAAATAATTGTTAGATAAACAAACAGTTGCCAAAGTCACTGAGTGGTTCAAATAAAAAGACAAATTACATGTAAGACATTTATTCATTCGTTCAATTTCTTCATCCATTTAATCTGTAAGGGTCACAGGATTCTGCAGGTAATGATCTTTTGTGCACATAAGGTACACAGTGAACAGAGCGCCCGTCAATCCCATGGCAACATATGACAATCAAATTTTAGAATATTTTATTTAGAATATATCTATAGTACAATCAGAAAATTCAAAATTTCACATTGGGGAGAGTAATTGAAGGCCAGGGGAACTGGTAACAGTTAGTCAGGTCATTTTTCTGCTGATGCTATTTAATTCTACTCTTGTACAGGGGTCCTAGGTGAGAAATATAACAACTCTGTGTGGTTTTACATTCCCACTACTTGCTTCCAGGAAAGAGTCTTGTCCCAGGGCGCCATTCTCTCCTCACTCGTGTTCTGACATCTTTCACCTAAATGTTTTTAAACGTGGCTGGTTATTTAAACATAGCCATATTTTATCACATTTATAAATTTCATATCCTGTATGTGTGGTTTGTCCCATAACTAAATCTATCGCAAGGTATAAGAATACTCATAGATCATGTAGGCATTATGATAATACGATGCAAATGGAATTGCATTACCACAGTACTGCAGTTAATTCTTTCAATGGACATTGATTCAGCCTGGAAACAAGACCAATTTAACCCTTAAAGTCCTAATTTAGGAAAAGAAAAGATCTTTTCTGTCAATCTTGTCAAACTGGCGCCATGCAGCTCAACATGTTCCACAGCACAGGAATATTCTTTCTCTCTCTCTTTCTCTCTCTCTTTCTTTCTCTCTTTCTTTCTTTCTTTCTTTTTTTCTTTCTTTCTTTCTTGAAAAGCTTGCATGGATTCCTTCATCCTGTACTTAAAAGGTGAACACTGAGATTTGTCATAAAAAAATTGTGAAGAGAAAAAACGGCACCTCACCCTTAAAGCATACACTTTTGGGGTAAACCAAATCTGAGATACGTTATTTTAACACTGCTTTTTTGGTCAGTAGAGATGTTTTCTCTGAACTGATGAAACACTGCAATCTGATGAACAAGGCTGTGTGGTGGCCACACAAGTCTGCTAGAGGGTGGATAATGGTGTGGGATTACTTTGCAGAAGCTGGCCATATCCTCTTAAATCTAGATAGAGGTGCTCTGAAAGCTGCAGTATGGCAAACAATTTTGGGGAATTCCTTGTGGGAACAGATCTATCATAAGTGCAGGTCAGTGCACATAGTGAGGCTTGTAAAAATGGCTGAGCAAGTGGAAGAACCTTACTGAACTTCAAGTGAAACGCTCCTGAACCTTTCACAGTAGAAGCTGTTATAGATGCAAACCAAGTGTAATTGTCAAATGAAACCCTATGGATTAAGAAAAGGATGTAACTTAACTTCAAAATCTAAAGTTAAATTAATTAGCAAATAGTCAAATTTGGAACTATGTATTTCAGGATCATTGTTTTTCTCTTCAGCGATGGACTGAGCAGACCCACGTGACCCTGAAAGAGAATGAGCGGGCGGGAAAATGCATGAATGTTTTTCTCTTTTGACACTGAGCCACAGTCTAAGTGTCAAACAGAGCCAGAGGGGGGTTACCCTGAAAGAAAAGGTGTTGCGTAATTGCAGGTTGAAGGGGTTTGTGGGTGGAGGCCGAGGGTCAGAATGACCCCATCCCTCTGTCTTGGTCTCTGTGGCAGCTGGAGTGGGCAGCGGACTTCAGGCCCGTGAGGCTTTTCCCTTCCTCCATGCGAGTACAGGGACAAAAGAGGGCTTTTGTCAGTTAATTTGGATATGTTCACGTGTGAATGTCGGGAGTGTGTGTGTGTATGTGTGCGTGAAACAATACGGCAAACGTTTATTTTCTGCCTGTCTCTGATTACACAGAGAAGCGTGCTCTATCTCTGAGGCTGCTTTGCCTAGGCGTGCTCAACACCTGCACTGGGCCACACCTGTTTTTTGTGTGTGCGTGTGCATTCATGTCAGTTCGAGCTCAACTAAAGACAGAATTTGATAGACTGTGCTGTACATTTCTTTTTAATTAAAATTCTACTGTTTTAATTTTTTAAATATTTTCTCAATTAAGTTTTGATAAACCATCGCATTTTACCGCCAATCAAGAAAAGTTCCCATTAGTGTGATCATAAACGGAACAAATATTTTTTTAACGGATTACTGTAACTTCCTATCCATTTCAGAGACACTTGCATACTTATGTCACCAAAATAACATACAGATGATGGTGGAAGACGAAATTTCCACTGAAAGGAGGCATTGGACACAAACATCTTTTCCCCACCTTGTTCTAGGATTAACCCAATTTTTCAGAAGTAAAAGTAAAAGATTCAGAGTCAAAGGGTCTTCTGTTGCCTATCTCCAGTGCACTCCAGGTGACCCCCAAAGGTTGGCAGTCCATCACTGTGTGATACAACATTTAATTCAATATATGGCATAGCACTTGCCACCAGGACTTAAAGCTCTGAAATAGCACTGTGCATCATCTTGGCTTTCGTCTCATTCAGTTTGGGACTTTATTAATATTTTAATTTTAGACAGTCTACAACAGGTGCTAAGATGAGAAAATTGTGCTGTGGATTTAGAAAAAAGAAAGAAAATGTTCAAGAGACCTGATTTAGAATACAGTATATGAACAATTACATGACATTTATTGATTACTCAATGGATTTAATCTTCTAAGGTCATCCAGACCCCTGCCCTCGACTGCTATTTCCAATGGAGAACAGCCCATCTAGAATGAACATCTAGAATGCAGCCAGTACCCATCGTTGTTTCCACTGTGGTCAACCCAAGAAAAGGGAGCCCCACATTGCTCAACATGGTCCTATAGTGAAAGGCATGTGGTGAACCCTCAAATCATGACCATAAGAAGAAATATCTGATACATGAAGCCGACCCTGAATTGACCTGCTTCTTCAACATATCGAAAGGTTCCAGTTGAGATGACTGAGGCATCTGTTTTAGATGACATCCTAGGGAAGTGTTCTAAGACAAGACAATGCCCCAAAAGAAAATCCAGGACGTGCTGGAGATAAGTCTCTTTGCCAGGTCCTGGAGCCCCACATTGCTCATCAGGATCCAGTGGGGAAATCTTTCTGAGACAAGTAGCAGATATGAGTTTCCTCCTTGTTTCCCCAGTGTTATGTAGCATTCCCTGAGCAAAGGGTGAGGACCTCTGAGTAGACCTACTACCTAGGTGCCAGTTGCCAGACTGCGGCATCTGTTCTGGATACCTCGCTAGGGATGTGTCCTAAGAATGTCCAGACAAAACGATGACCCAAAAGAAAATCCAGGACATGCTGGAGATTCTAAGGTCTTGGAAGGCCGTGGCCCTGCATAGTTTACTTCCAACTCTCCTCAGGGAGACCTAGGCCTGAAGCTTGCAAATAGCCTGAAGGATTTAATGAGCTGCATTATGCATGTTTAGTTAAGGTTGGAGCTAAACTGTGCAGAGCTGTGGCTCTCCAGGATTTGAGTTCGACAACACTGGTCTGTGCTGCCTCAATTTTCCCACAATATAGCTGGAGGAATTGTCCAAGTAAAGATGACATCCCCCTGTCACTATGGCCCAGAAAACGTTTATGAAAAAGGATTCATGTATGGTTGATGGATTACTGCTCTTTCATAGATAGTAAATGTTGGCATCCATAGAATGCCAGTATTGGATATGTAAATATATTGAAAGACCGATTTGAAATGCAAAGTTTCTTTCAGCTACTCTTCTCTCCCCAGTGTTAGCCTTCACTTCCTCCCACTTCTTGCTTTGCTGTGTATCTATGTGTATGTGTCCTTGGAGCCTATCAGTATCTCTTTATTGAAAGAACAGCTGCATTTTGCTCTTACTCATACATACAAAGATATGAGTCAGTTTGTGAGGGCATGGGAGTCAGATGTCATGTCTTTGTTAAGGCGGAGGATCCTGCTTTTAGGGCTGGTAGTGGGGAAAGTGTGTGACAGCAGGATGTACAGATACTATAACCTCTTCTCAATGTGTTTGACGCTAGATAGATGTATATATATATATATCAATTAAAAACACCAATACGTTTCTAAACTCATTGACAGTCTTATGCGTCATTCCCTCTGCCAGTGACATTTTATGCTCTTGCCACTAATGGTTGAAAGGGATGGTTGTTAGTGGGTGTTCCAGCTTTGTAATTTTACTTACATCAAAACACATGCGCTGAGGAATCCATGGAATAAGATCTTTTAGTTACCAACAGTCAAGAAGCCGCTGCTCTCTTTTGGAAATGAATGGGGTAGTATCACTTTGTCTCTTTTTGTTGTTTGCACTTTGCTTAGTCATTTTTTTCCAGCACAGAGAACACTCATATTAAAATACATTTTATTTGTCTGCGCCTTTCAAGAAACTGTTCATAAAATGAGATGGCTAGAAAGAATCAGCCTTGGCTAAGAAGAATAAACTTTGGCATCCTCACAAAAGGGTATCCAACTTGCCATATCTACATTGTAAATTGAATTGATTGTGGTTTTGGTTTTGATCAAACATCTTCACCCAGGAAAACCATACTGGTCAACCCAGCTGGTTAACAGTTGATCAAACAACATATTCAAGGTCCGTAATGCTATCTATCCTTGAGCATAAAGCACAACTATGCAGCTGTGTGTCCTTTTAGTCATGCTTGTGCAATTTGCCCTGGAACATAGCACCAGAATCTTCTGTTTCTTCTTCTGTTTCATATAGTGGTGTAAACAGCAATGTCTTTGGGAGGGCTTGTACGAATATGACATAAGCAATGCGTCTTCTATCACGTACGCTCATAACATTAGTTTGATAAGATATGGCCAATGGGTCAGTTGATGACCTGCCACTGTTAAATAGCTTTCTGACTTTCAAAGAAAAGTGCCCTGAGTCACTCAGCTGATACAGCTCTTCTTGAGTGGCATGTAATGTGCCTTTTTTCTGACCATAAAGAGGGAAAGTCCAGGAATTGACTCATGGTAAAAGAGGCTCGAAGACACACACTCTTTTGTACATTACATTCGCATGGATGAATAATCCAGTGATCATCAACTTCCATATAATTAGCACTGATTCGGGATCACAACCAGACAAAAAGTTCCTCTCATGAGGTGTGTGCATTCAGTGCTCCTCTGACAGCAGTCATGTTAGCCAGGGTGAGGGTTCTTTGACTTCCTCTCTCTTGGCTTCAGATGCTCCTCTGCTTGTTTTATTTTTCTTTGAATATTGCAGATCTGCAGAGGATGGTCTGGCATGTGTCTAAGCGTGGGGATATCTGACAGTGGGCCAGACATACGTTTTGCCATGGCAATTAGAAATAAGTTTAGGTGCATTTTTTTCCTTATTTTTTTTCTTCTTGAAATTTTAGAAATCATCATATCTATAATACATTTGTAAATATCAGGCCATTTCAGAGAGAGAAGTAATTACCATCAAATAGTAGATATAGAGTGAGAGATGGCATCACTCATTTATTAAATTCATCACTCTGAACTGAAGAGCCATGGCCTATTCTAGAGTTTGGCAATGATCAGAGCTGAGGTTACACTGCACTTCTGCATCATCAAAACTTTATTGTTTTTGGCAGAAGTGTACAGGAAGTACAGGAAATAAAACACAAACTGTTCTGTATTTCCTTCATCAATTTTATCTTCATTCATCTGATACTCTGCCGTGATTCTATACATATCTAGATATAAACAACAGCAGAATAACATATTTGTAACCAATACAGGACAGATTTAAATGTATAATTCAAACATTGCAGAAATATGTATATATTATACATAGTACCCGGAGGAAACCCACGCAAGGATGAGCAGAACATGCAAACTCACCGGTGAGCCTCGAATCAACAACCTTCTAACTGGAAGGCTACAGTGCTACACACTGCGCCACCATATCGCCCACATTAAATTAATTCCAATTAAAATCATTTGTTGAGGGATTCTGTGTGTGGCCTACATGCCTCATGAAGTCATCTTTTCTCTTTTATTATTTTTTAATAGTAGACATTACTTGGCTGCCAATATTGGCCTCTCTGCAAGCAGCGATCTGCTGGTTTCATTAAACATCCTGTGAGAACAATGTTGTAATCATTTTTTACTTCAGTGTAATTGCATGCTAGGAGTAAACTGATTCATTTGTTTTCTTAAAAAGTCTCACTTGTGATTGCTCTGGTGTCCACATATTGTTGCTAAATGTGTTGGGGGCTGGCGGCTCATGCATTTTTGAGTGTCATACTCTAGGGTGTGGGGGATGTTGGAGCTGACGTTTCATTTTGAGGAGGAAGTCTGTGGTCGAGTCGTTTTTTTTACACCACCCCCCCCTCATTTTCTTCTCCATGTAGCAGTACTTTATAAAGTCTGGCTGTCTCTACAGATGTGGAAATCATTTTCGAGGGGAACGTGCATGTGGGAGGCAGGGCTTCGTTTATGAAGCGTGGGATTCAGCTTCAAATGAGAGCTTACTGATGCTTCCCCTTGCACCAAAGCACCCTGGGAAGGCCTTGGGTTTGGCCCGCTCGTAAATGAAACCCCTGTGCTTGTCAGGCTACAAATAGCCCAGCAAAAACTGCAAGAACATGGGAGCGCTCATGTTTCTTGCAGAAAAACAAACTAGTCTCGACATATGCAAACGCCTATAAAACTCCTGTATTCATTGTGCTATTTATTCAAGATTATTGTTCACCAATGAAAAATCACTGTGTAGAGCAGAAGGGTAGACAATCACATGAATGATATGTGCTGTATGTGTATCACGTCGCTCTGTCTCTAATTGGTTCCATTGATCATTTCCACATGGTTGCTAGCTACACATCTGCCCCTACACCACCCTCCCCCACCCCTACAGCACCCTCCTCTCTCCCTCCCTGGAGAGATGCATGGTGGGAAACAGGAAGTCCCCTCTAAGTTGCATGCTAGACTGTTTTCTACACCTCTTTATCTCTGTTTTTCCTTATATGTCATTGATGCTTTCATTTAGTCTTTTAATAGCCTGTTAAATCCAGACCCTCACAGCGATTAAGCCTCCAGGTAGAGTTCATCACCTCTCCCTGCTGGGTTGCTGTCACATATCAGCTAAAGAAGTCAGGGGGGGGGGGGTCTGATATCTGGGATACTCTTTCTATATAATTTTATACCCACATTACAAGCTCTGTCTGTCAGCTGCTCCCCGCTGACAGCTTTACGTGACTCAGCATGAGGTTAGATGGCTATAAATGCGCAATTAAATTAGCTACATGCCTCTGCATAACCTGAAGATACGTACAAAATGTGTTATTGAGTTGGTGACATAAAAAATACACATTTGTAATGGTGGGATGGTGAGAATCCACTGCCATAAGTGGCAGACAACTATGTAAGCCCCACAAAATTTGAATGGCAGTCTTGGGTGCTGGGTGCTGGCTCCAGCTGAAATGTTTAAAACCAGGTCAAAATAGATCTTGTAGTAGGGTTGACAAAAACAACACAAATTCTGATTCTCCTCAACCAATTAATGGGTCTTTAAAAAGCCTCCTTTATTTCTCTTGAACTAGCTACTTGTACACAAGGAATCACTCAATCCTCTTCACTATGGGAAAGATCAAAAAGCTGTCAAAGGACACCAGGGACAAAATTGTAGACCACAAGGCTATCACAACCTTTTGGAAAATAGTCAGAAAACTTGGTGGGAGGGTGTTAATCGTGCCATTGGTGGAAAATAAAAGCTATTCAAGATGACAGACATGGTACTTCATGCAAGAATTTGCCTTATGGGGCATGTCAATGATTCTTAAAAAGGTAGGGTATCTACCCAGAACTGCACAGGAATGCTTCATGATCTGAAGAGGGCTGTGAACCTCCCACCACCCTCCACCCCTAGTCAAGCCAACAAATATTCAGGCTGAAGTTAGACAAAGACAATGAAGAATCATGTGATCAGATGAGATGAAAATAGAACT
Source organism: Danionella cerebrum (assembly GCA_007224835.1). Lineage (NCBI taxonomy): Eukaryota > Metazoa > Chordata > Actinopteri > Cypriniformes > Danionidae > Danionella > Danionella cerebrum. The sequence goes on along the minus strand of SRMA01025830.1, from coordinate 556,821 downwards.
TGTTTTTTGGTATAAGTTCCACACATTGGATTTGGAGAAAAAAGAACGATGAGTATATCACCACAAATGTGATCCGATGTAAAGCATGGTGGTAGAAACATCATGCTTTGTGGGTGCTTTTCTTCAAAGGGCATACAATGGCTGCAGAATTTTGAGGGGAGGAGGGTTGTGGCAATTTTTTCAGGGTTATTGGAAACAACCTAAAGCAAGAGATTTGCTTGGACTTGTTGAACTAAAAAGAGCCAAACACACATCCAGGGAAATGTGTGGGGTGGTTCTTCATTAGAAGCTTTTTGAGGTCATGCAGTGGCGTAGCTTGTCTCCAAACTGGAATCCAGTAGAAAATGGAGGTAGCCAAAACATCAACCCTGAAATGATTTGGAAATTATCTGGAAGTGTGCCAACTTCCAAGCTGCAGTGTTTCCAAATTAGGTTAAGAACTACAGGAAATGTCTGACCTCTGTATTTGTCAACAAAGGTTTATGTGCCAAAAACTTAGATATATTGCATTAAAGTAGTGCTGTCAGAATTAGTGTGGTAATGCATGCAATTAATATTACTTATGAATTACAAAAGTCATATTACTGTTACATTAATACCGTTATGTTCTGCCTTTTCATAGTTTCCCTATGCGTTTACTTCATTCCATCACACAATTGCTCAATCTGTTTCCTTGCCGTCTGGCCTACTATTTAGTCTCTTTACTCCCCGTGTGTTTTGTGTTATCCTGTGTATATATTCTCCTATGTGAGCTTGGCATGGGATCTTGTGACTATATCGAGTTTGTGAACAAAGCCTGGTCATTCCTTCATTTAGTTTAGTTTATTCCTCCTCCTTTGGAGAAGTCTTATGTTTTTCAGCTTTTCCATACAAGGGTCTTTTATCTTTTGGAGGATATTGATGGTTTATTGCAGGTATGTTGTTTACATGAGAAAATCTTTGTTATAGGGTAAACAAAAAATTCCATAAACAATCAGATTTAAATACTTTCTTTGTCTTGAGTTTACATTTACATATCAGATTTTTTATTGCAATTAATTGTGATCAATTGCAAAAAATATGCAATTAAATTGTATTTTTTAAAATAATTGACAGTACAACAATAATTATTTATATTTCTAAATTTTATGTGAGTGGTAAATCTTCAAAATAAGGATTTTATTAAGCACTACTGTATTTATACATCAGCTCACACAAATGGCATATTTTGTTCTAGCACATGCAAAAGAGGTGTTTAGTTAATATGCTGTGCACATCGCATATGCTGTTTCAACACACATGTATGAACATGTTCTTGCCTCCTTCTATGGCTGAACCATTGTGTTTGTATGAAAACAAATGAGACTTTGAAGCCTCTCGGAGTCATGGCTAGAGGACATTTAAGTCATAATTTCAGAAGTGAGAAAGGAACGGGAGCTGTGTGTGTGTGACCCAACTGTTCTTAAAGGGAGGCAGTGAAAGAACAAGAGAGTGATAGAGAAGCAGTGTGTATGTGTGCATACGTAAGAGAAAGAGAGAGAGAGAGTGAGACAGAGATGTAAACCAGTCTGTCTGGTCTGAGGCCTATAGGCTATGGTCTGGCTCTTTGATTGTTTTGGCTGCCTTAACCAAAAGCCTTTGTGGCTTAAGTTCAATCTTAACGTTTACTGTTGCTGTCGCGCACACTGTTGCACTCTCGTACATGCTTACACTATGTCTGATCCTCATGTCTACCACACCCTTCTGCACCTCCACTCTGATGGCTCTTTAGAGTAACAAAACAATACAGCACCGGTGATGATACAGCAATACTCAAAGCCTTTACAAAGCCATTTATAATCATATAGAAATATACATTTCTTCACAATAAAATTACTGTACCAGGGCTCTAGACTAACTTTTTGCACTGGTTGCACTGGTGCGCCTAAATTTTTTTCTTAGGTGCACCAGCACAAAAGTTAGGTGCACCCAAATTTTCAACTGCATCACATTTAATACCCCATTTTCACAAGTTCACTTTTTTTTAGTTATCTATTCATTTATTTTTTTAAATCACTGTCCATATAGACAATATTGACTTGTAAATGATTAACTAACAACCTGGTCAAAATAAAGTTCTTTATTTGAAGCACAATTCCACAAGAAAGTTAACTAAAACTTACTGAAAAGGTGTTTAAAGTGCTTTACTGAGCTGAAATTTAAACTTTAAACTGATTTTGGTCCCTAAGAGCAGCAAATACAAATAAAAACGATAATACCATTGACTACGTTCAAGCCATTTTTCTTCATAAGAATTATTTTGGACTTGAATTTAGTGAAGGGGAGGTCTTCTTTTGCAATATTGTAGGCAACGTTAAACTTAATTATCATCTCGGCCTCGTCTGATGATCTGTTTGCAGCTGCCTGCCGCTGTAAAGGTACGTTCACATCGAACGCGGTTCGCGCGGTAAGCGCGGAGGGTTTCCATGTTAAGTCAATGCAAAGACGCGTTTGCGCGCGTCTGAGGCTTCAGCGGCGCGGTAAACGCGAATTGAGAGGCGCGCTTGCCGCGATAGGCGCGTATTGAGCCGCATGAATGGGTGATACGCGTGTTGTGAGCCGCGCGCAGGAGGCGGACCGGCCGTAGACGGAGTTTCGTTTTTTTTTCCCCACTCGAACGACGGGTCGCACCGGTGCAACCTTTGATTTTTTTTAGTCGCACCATTGAGAAATTAGGTCGCACTCTAGAGCCCTGTGTACTAAAAGTTTCCATTCTGGGATGCAAATAAATTAATCAAAAACTGTTACATAAGTATATATTTTTTTGTGGATTTCTTTAATGCAAATTTATGCACGATTAATTTCATTTTAAATAAATGAGCAGAAATGGACACAAAAGACTTTCCAACATTCTTTGTAAGAAAATAGTGACCGAACTACCCCTGCGAATGACGCAGCTTCCACACAACAGTTTTCAGTTTACTTTCATCATCTATGTGAGAAATGCAGTCCGTTTCTCAAATGAAACCACTGCTCTGTTGCACTGCATGCTCACATTTCTGGGAGGAGGTAATGCTAAGTAGCTCTCGTAGAAAAATGGCAGACAAGAATTTTATTGGGAATGGATGTGCTTGAATGTGGGTTTTCTCAAAAAGCTTGGGAATCTGTGGCCTAGTAACTAGGTACTGATTACTTCTGATCTGATTTATATTAAGCCAAAATTTAAATTTTCAAACTATTTGGAAAACATCCACACACTTCTTCTCTTTGCTATGCTTATTTAAAACATAGGCTGAAGGACAGTTGTCGCTCTCAGTCCTGTGATGGTCACATTTACATGACATAAAATCTGGAATAAAACACTGTTAGCTGTTGTTTGTAAGGTTCACAAGATATTTGCTCGCACAACTGTGTGTATGAAGAAAAACCTTTGGACAGTGTGTGAAATATGGTATTGTACAGTCAAATTGCCCATAATTTCCAAATTACTATTAATACGGTTCAAATAGGTATCATATTGACAAATACCGCTACATTTTTTCAGGTTGGAGCTGGATTTTTTTATACGCAGCCTTATCACTTTTTTTACTGCACACAGCCTGCATCGCACTATGAAACTAGTCTTTGTCACATCTTGAAGTGAAAAAATTAGGTTGATTTGAGGCCACGGCAGATCTGCCCCCGATATATAATTATATCAAATGTAGCGCAGTAATGTACTTGAGTAAAAGTAAAAGTACCAATCTTTAAATATACTTTAAAAGTGCTAGTTACATGATACATTTTCTCAAGTAGATGTAACAAAGTTAATGTGTTTTGTTATTAATCATCTCTGAGTTTGACTAATCAACATGAACATTTTATGCAATTGTGTGGACCATAACAAAACAGGAAGTGACAGCACCCTAACAAACATCCATAGCAAATTAACAATTTCCATGCATATCATGGGCTACACACCAAGCTCTTTTATCTTAACGGTCCTCAGGGGGAGGTACTGACTGAAAGAATACCAAAAATGTGCTTTCCTCATATGTCTGCATTGTTGGCTCATTACCAAAGAAAACTCTGTGTTTAGGCTGATTGAGTTATGAATGTTCTCTCAGGACGAAGCCAAGAAAGGCTTTTAAAATATATTATTAATGGCTACACAGCCTGTATTTATTGGGAGAAGAAACTGTTTGAGTTGGACAAATGGTAGCGGAAAAGAAAATAATGTGCGTACATGAAGGTTAAGAATTTCCGATGTATGGCTCATTGTATGGGATTCTTAAGATTTTTCATCCTTCCTTTAGCTGTTGAACTCGTACAATGTCTTCACGATAATGATTTCTTTTATATTGTTAAACATTTGCTCTGTAATTAGCTTCCCTGAAAATGTAGCAGTAAAATCCCAGTGTTGTTGGGGATTTGATTTCAGTCAGACCTTTGGCTCGTGGCTTCTGCTGATATTTAGTTAAAGTGCTGCAGAGCTGAGCCCAGCTTTATTTTTCCTACCTATGTTTTACTGCTGAGGGGACACAGATCACAGGCTATTGCACATCCTGAAAGGAAACACTGGACAGGAGTTTCAGGAGGAAAATGCAGATGAAGTGATGCAAACTAAATGATACTAACTCCTTACTGCAGGTTCATCATGTGTAGAGAAGGCTCCATATCACTGCTGCATCCCTTTTTATTTAGATTTTTATAGCATAATTCTATGTTTATTTGTCTGTATGGCAGATACTTGTGAAAATATTGAAGAATGTGGTTTTATTTCTCATCCTTTTATTATCTTTACATCTTGGTTACTTGTTTTCTTACTTATTAGGTTTGGGGGTCAACTGGTGCTATATTCGGCTTACGTTGAGTAAAAAGCATGGCACTTTTCTTAGGAGCTTTCTTGTGGCTCAGTCAGTAAGAACATTGTGCACACAATGCAAAGGTCATGGGTTCAAACCCCAGGGAAACCCAAAATGTCTCGAAATGTAAGTCACTTTGGATAAAAGGTACATGCATAACATATGTAAAAGTAGCCACTGAATTTAGGGTGACTAATTTAACTGGCAGCAACAATATTATGCAGTTTTTTTCTTACAATTTTGTTAACTAGATAACTTTGACCTTATTTGCACTGGCAAATGTTGTGGTTGTGATTTTTCTCTTTCTCTTACACATTATTATGTTTCAAAATGGTACATTAATGGCACAGCCAGTTGACCTTTTCCAGTGTTTTTGGCCATTTTCAATTTTCTGGAAGGTAAACCATCTTTGCAGATGGCTAATGGTGGATAAGCACACATGGAATTACAGGAGTCTCCCATTCTGTAGCCGTGCTCTTAAATGTTTATTTTCTTAACATGAATTATTGCTTGTCTATTTCTTCATTTTGGGGTAAATCGATGATCAGTGATTTTTTATGAGCTGAGCTGATATTAAAAAGCTACAGCCGCATTACAGCAAAGGTGCGAAAGCTAAAGTATTAAGCCACTATGGTTCCAACAGTAGTGGTTTATTGAACCATGTTGCCATGTGTCTTTGTTGTTTAGAGCTGCAGAGTGCTTATGGTTTAGCTTTTGATTTTGGTTAACATTTCATCAGTGTCGTTCATGAGGTCATTTAGTGGTTGTATCACAGCAAACATCTTGAGGCAAGAGGTACAGTGGTATTCATATGTCTGTGGTGACTCCACTTAGATAATTGACCAGAACAGTATTTGTTTTCAACCATAAACGAAAGTTAGAAATCTTCTCGTCACTAACAGACATCCGTTTAAACTCAACATGGTCAGAATGCTCTTAATAATAAGTCAGACATCATCCTTACTCAAGAATTCACGGGTTAGTAAATATAGTGAATGAAATAATTATGAACAGAATAAATACCAATAAATTATTTATGATTTAATATGATTGTTTCTTTTTAAGTTACAAATGTAACCATTGAAAAACTATAGTTGACCAAATGATTTTGAAAATAACTTAATGTTTTATTTACATCTTTAGGGCTTGAACATCGAAGGTGCATAGAACCCAATTGTAAATGTTCAAAGCAGCTTTCTGAACATTTTTGACGGTCTAAATGTACTGGAAAAGTCACCAAATTTTGTACACCTATTAGAACTGGTGAAAATGTACGTCTGTAAACAATGTGCGCATTAGCAGTACTCAGCAGTAGAATGTCCAATTGGGATCAAACTTGGCACGTGTGTTAAGAAACAATGTCTGGATACATTGATATAGCATCCTACAGTATTAGTATATCGCCACCAGGTGTCCACAGGAAATGCTTTCCAGTTAAGTAAATTTCCATTTACGTCGGAAGTAAATTTCCTGTCTACACTCTAAGACTTTCTTTAGTCATTTACATTAAATTTGCCCATTTTTTTACCTGAAATTTGAATATATCTTGTTTGAATAGATCACCAAAAAAATACTGATCTTATTGCATGGTTCAAAAAATGGCGAAAGTGACTGAGGTGCAAAAGCTTTTAAATTTCTATGAAAATTTTGTCTTGCTATCCGTGCAAAAATTTCATTTGTAATGTTTTTTTTCAGGTTGATCAATTTATGCATTATACATTTTATTTATATATAACTATTTAATACTTTTTAACATGACTTAAGTAGCATTCTCTTTATTAGTTACTTGCACATAATTTGAGAAAGTGAGCATATTAAACATGAGCGAATGGTCAAGAATTATTTTGCAGTGGAATTGAATAAAAAAAATGTAAAAACATTGAATCCTAGACTTAAGATTAAATGAATCTGTCTCAAAGTATAAATTTTAATTTTTGTGAATCTCAGCACATAAAGCACGACATTCTTGACATTCAACAAGAAAAAGGTTTGTTGTTAATTGTATCTCATGTTAAATATAAAAAGTGTTCACCAAAGCGGTAACATAAAACAACATCAGCATAAACTGCACAAATAAAAAAGCATTATTAAACTTTTTTTTACAATTTTTGCAGGGGGGTGACAAAAGGTCTCTTCTCTGCAAATGTCTGTCTCTTGTACACTCAAAGATAACTTGGTTGTGGGGAACACTATGCAAAACATCGACTTTTTTTTTTTAATTGGCCAAGTGGTCTCCTGTATAATCATAAATATGATCAGAAAATCCTGATATATGTGAGATTATTGTGTGCCTGACATTAATTCCATTAATCTTCTCTGACTAACTATAACTCTTAACTTTTCCTTATTTTTCCTTATCCTAAGTTATTGTTTTTGAAATGATTCAGTCTGCTATTTTTTTTTTTTATTATTTACAGTGGACTGCGTTCGCATCGCTGTGGTGAATTTAGTGCAAATGAAACCAGAGTAGTAGCCTCTGAACTAACTCCAAAAGCAACTCCTACTCAGAGACACACACAGACACTCAAATGAAGGTAGTAAAGTCGGACAAAGCTGATGTTGTTAGTGTGTTTGTCTGGTCGGTCCCTTTAGCAGTCATCGGCGTATCTAACAACACACGGCCATGTCGCTGTGTGTCTCAGCATGCCGCAGGTTCACTCTCATTACTTGTTTTCGAAGGGTAACAGTGATGAGCTGTGCATATGTGAATTTATAGCTGGCCTCTTTTGCAGCAGTTACAGAAATAAACAGCCGCCACAGACGGACAGACTACACGCTTTTGTCTCAGGCTGGATTCCTCAGTGGCAGAGATGTGATATTTCTTTGGCTCCAACCCAGACAGACAGTCATACAGCCCTGTCTCTGCATTCTCAACATCTAACTCACTCTTTGTCAACCTTGTCTCAAACATAGTCACCATCATCTGAGTCTCACACACGGATGCAATCATGTGCTGCGCTCGCAGACCATGCACTGTATAAATAAATTCAGACAGGCTTTGCTTGTCTCTTCATCGGTGTTCTCTTACTCGCTACTACGCCGGTCTCTATAAATAAACACTCTCATCATGGGAAGCAAACATTGGAAGCTGCATGGAAGTCTTTAGAGGGGCTGAGATTGAGGTAGGACAGGAAGAGGCTAAATGCATTGGATTAACTTGAGTGTATGTGCAGTTTTGATGCTGCAGGAACTTCTGTTTGCAGACACTCTGTGGTGCAGCTGTTGTTACATTAGAACATTTTCACTCTCTGTAAAATGCATCTTTCTGTAGCTCATATAAAAACATACTCGCCCTCTCAGAGAGTTTTAATGTGACCCGGATTGAGTCTACTGTCTACTATATAGTATTTTACACCAAAACGGTAAAAACAAATTACTTAGAAATGGAGGATTTTGCACTGATTTTGTATAATTAGGGGATTTATTGTACAAGCATAAAATAATGAACCTTTTGGTGTACAATATCTGTAAAATGGCTTGTGTTTTTCTCACAAAAAAAAGAACAATGGCACAAAAGTTCTTGGGACCGTGTATAAGGTTTAGGTTTGCGTTTTTTTTATACAATTTCACTTGTTTTTATATTGTATTTGCTTTTTTGGGAGGATTTATTAATTTTTATTTTGTCTCAACACTTAAAAACTGAATTTAAATTTAGACTAAATATTATACTTATACTTATATTTTTTTATACAATTTCAGTTTTGTGTGGAATAATTGTGTAATGTAATGAAAAAAATATTTGTTAAAAAAGAAGCTGAGATTGTACTATAAATTATATAAAGCTTTGCCACAAAAATCTCTTCATAAAGGTAAATTTAAATGTAAATTACTACTGTAGAATGTAAGTAGTTAAAAAAACAGCCCGGGCTTTATTATAGAGTTATTTATAGTTAACTATTGTTTATTCTAAAAAAAAAAAGATTGTTAGTAGCAGCCATACAATGAATGTTGAGTGAATGAGGTCACATGAGAGGTCACTTCGGCCGAAATATTTACTTAGTTGAACAAATTAAAGTAACATAAATATATTTTTTAAAATAATAAAATCGCATGAAAAAAGGAATACTCCTCTGGATTACCTGAGTATGTAATGATGTAATGAATCTTACTAACAAGCTTCAAAGTTGATGTCAAGACTCATTTTCGGACAAGCTTTTCTAATAGAGGTTGTATTTTTAGGAATGGTTGTTACCTTCTCACATCTTACTCACAATCTGTAACCCACCACTAGCTGTTTTAAACATTACATTACTTTGTGCTGTGCCCTTGACTATTTTTCACTGCAATGTCCTCGAGAATCAAAAAACTGTGCATCCACATAAAAGGTTTTTGAATCGTACTAATCTTTTTATACACATTCAATGTTATTATTGAATAATATGTTCACTACCTTGACCATAATTTTAAACATGCCTCTGTGTTGGTGTGTGCAGGTTTATCTGAAAGCCCCAATGATTTTAAATGGTGTGTGTGTGATCTGGAGAGGCTGGCTTGATCTTCATCGTCTGGATGGCATGGGTTGTCTGGAATATGATGATGAGAGAGCACAGGTATAAAGCATCCAGCAACTACCTTTCACATTCGGTTTTCATCAGAGGAGACTGACCGCTGCTCTGTGTTTACACAGCATGAGGATGCTCTAGCACAGGCCGCTTTTGAAGAAGCCCGTAGAAGAACCCGAGAATTTGAGGACAGAGATCGCTCACACCGTGAGGACATGGAGGTGAGAACCACACTGATTTGAGAAAATGCATGCTTCAAAATTATTCTTTGTGATCATTAAGACTATTAAATAACATCTGAGTGTTTGTGTTAGTATAGTGTGTGTTATTCCATGTGTGCATGTACATTGCTTCTATATGTGCCTTGTTTGCAAAATCTTTCTTTTTGTTAATATTTTGATTTGCAGCCACTTACAAAACATGTAATGCTTTAAGGAGCAGTTCACCAATCAAATTACTGTTTTCCCTGAGCTGGGAAATGATGAAGTGGTGCCACCCACATATTTTTATGATGTTGTTTTGATTTTACATAATGGTTATTAGATCAAAAGGAGTTTATTACTAAGTAGATAAAGACAAGGATGTGAAAGAATATGCTTTGATTGTAGGATTACTATTGAAGCGTTACTGCATTCACCAAAGAGGATATTATTTTTAAATAGTTGCAGTTTTCTGTCTTTTCCAGGTGTCTTTTTCGCTTAATGTATGGTACTCTTTTTGTGGAAAGAAAGTATTAAATGTTATTAAAGGGCCCATATTATGCAAATCACCTTTCAGAGACATGGAGCATATTGTAAGGTTGTTGAGGTTGTTTCCTCACTAAATACACATGTGAAGCTGCATTTGCATTCATTCATTCTTATTTGTGTAATCCTATAAAGCTCTGTGATCCCCCAACCTGCTCCCAAGTATCAAAGCTCTTTCAACTAATAAATCCTGTTGAGGACTGTCTCTATGCAGAGCTAACACACAGACCTGGAAGGAATGTAAATACTGTTTGCTTTACCACAGATACAGTTAATTGTGCAGAATATTTTAGATTTTGTTGCCAAACAGCAGAAACAAGTAAAGAACATTTTTGTGATCATCACTTCAAGGCAGCAGAATGCTTTACTAACAATTGTTGCATGATAATGGGCTTTTAACACTAACTTGTTTGATTTTTACAACCTTTGTCTAAATTATGAAGCTAAGTGTGCAAGAGTCTTGCAATGTTAAGGATTTTACACACCTATGCATCTTGTGCACTTTTGCGGCTGCGTCATCAGCTCCCTGCATCTTTCTCTTGCATTTAAAAATGAGTGTACAGACCCTCTACAGAAAACTAGGTGGCACTTCAGTAACATACATATGACTCGAGAAGCAGTTCAAACTGCATGAGGCGCACTTATGGAGAAGACGAGGATTGGTGTTCGCTCATCTGTAACTATAAACCCAAACAATTATTGTCTGAAAAACAAACCACTTCTCTTTAAAACACACTTCAGACTGCATGATTTTGATTTTATCTCCAGAATCGCATGCAAATCTGAGCTTGTGCATGTTGTGATACAAAGGCATAGACAGCAATATAACAGTGGTTTTTCATTTGGACGCAATGAATAAATTAAGAACTTGTGCACTCACATTTTTGATAGCAATACCTGACTTGCACAACAGTATGGCACTCGTGACCTCGCACATTTTTCAAAGCATTTTTGATTGTTTGAAAGCATGGAAAAAGTGATTCTGTCTAAAGTCATGTCAACAGTGTGAAATCCTCTGTTGCTGATCTCTCGTTCAGAGTGAATTCAGAAATGTCCTGCAGTCAGAGGGGTCCCGGCTTTACTACTTCTGCTTATTCCCCTTTGGGAGTACAGATTCTCATTTTGTTCTCAAGTGCCATCTACCACCTACAAACGAGCCAATCACAGCGGCTTGACGCACTGCATGGGAAAAAAGTGACACAAAACTGACAACAGACGCACTGCGTTTTTTCTGGCTGGTGTGTAAAGTCACATTAGCGCCCGTGTATTTAAAATAAAAGATGCACTGCATCCAACAGATCCATAGGTGTGTAGAGGTCTTTAAGCTAGCTTTAAGCTAGAAAAAGAAAAATAAGAGGTCGTTCACAGATATTGCTTGTAATAGATTTTATATCTTTAATTTGCAAAAGGTGTTAGTGTAGACGGGTCCTAAATTTATTTGAAAAAGTTATTTATAAATATATCCCATTATTCCTAATCATAGATCAAGCACAAGGAAAAGTGTTCTGTTTGGGCTGTCATCTTTAAAATTCATATTTTTACGTAAACACTTGAATTTCAGCCTAATGTAAAAATAAAAAAAAAATGTTTGTAGTCTGAATATTACTGGAATAAGCTGTGATGATGGCTGTGATTAATGTACAGCTATTCTGCGATCGACCTGAACCTACAAAAAAAAAGTTATAAAAAATGTAAAAAAAAAAATTCTCATAGTTATGAGAAATACAATTCATAGTCATGAAATATGTATTTGTATATTTCAACGCTCCAAATTATGACATACTATTTAGCTCTTTGATGAATGCAAGGAGCTTAAATAGTAATATATATATATATATATATATATTATATATATTTTTTTTATATCTATCTTTAAAACTGAATTATACATTTTGAATTTAAATGAAACATTAAAACATGGTTTCATCACAAAGGAAACCGCAGATTCTTATTAACATAAAGAAAACAAGGTGTATATACTGTATCCTTTAAAAAACTGCAGGAGCAGATATGTCTGTGCCTCGTCAAACCCTTTTTGTCTGTTCCCTGATGTCTGTAGAGCTCTTGACGTAGCTTGTCTGGGGCAATACTGATCTGATCACTTGTCATTTAGCAGATACCGATGGCACACCTCAGTCATTTAATATCTCAGGAGGTAAGACAACAGTTTAGGATTTTATGTTGTGAACTGCTGCCTTGAATTTCTGTTTGCTGTTAATCATATCAAACAAAAGCATATTGATGCAGGGCATGTGTGCGTGTGTCAGCATTTTAACGTATGCATGAGTAATCTGTATGTGCTCAGTTTTGTGTTCGTCTAAGCTATTCATGTGCTTTGGTTTACTCATGGCTTAGTGCATGAAGTGTCTACACTGTAAGTGATCAAATGCAATAATTCTACACCAATCCAAACTACTCTCTGAAGATGAAAACCAAATTGTGTTTTTAGGACCCTGTGGCATCTAAAATCTGGGACTGATGGCCTTCAAGGACCAGGGTCTGTCTCTTCTGCTTTCCTCTACCCTTGTGTCATGCATTAAACCATGTCTGTGTCTGTGTGTGTGCAGTACCTGAGTTGGTGTTTAACAAGGGCATGTGCATGAAAGCGCACATGAAGGAGATGTTGCTTTGTGTGTTTACTGTGTCTTTGTATATATAGATGTAGTGGATATAATTACTATTACGTATACAAATAGTTCCCAATGACAAGCTAAATCTAAATTTTCTGGTTTAAAGTTCAAGCATGTGAGGGGCGTATCATACTCTTTCTTTGACTTGTATTTGTCCTGACGCATCTTTATAAAGGTGGTCAATGCATCCCCTCTCCCCACTGTGCAAAGATCAGGCTTGATCCTGGTTTATCTCAGAGACAGGGCTTCGGGTCAACGAGGAAAAGAATCAGACTGTTCCTGTGCAGAACACTGTCTTGGCATAGATCTAGACTACATGCGTATGAGACCACATCTCTCTTGACACTGTGCCCAGGTATTTGTTGTGGGTTTTATTTTCAGAGGCTTCAGGGGCAAATGGTTACTTACCCAATCCTCTCCTTATGTCCTCCTCTTCCCATTGAAACCAAGTGCTAAGGGCTTAAAATATACCTCTATGATTGAGGAAACACCTGTAACGTTAACCAATTGGTTCTAAAGGATCAGCAAATAAATCAATCTAATGTAAATATAATCAACTGAAAATTTGTTGTGCCATGCGCGAGCCTATTGTGTAACTTTAATGATATTATGTTATAAGGCTATAAGGGTCTCTTTGGTTGTACTGTCAGCCATTATTTAACCCTTTTGTTTGAAGTGGGGGTCCAAACATCCACAAGTTTGGGCGGCACACCCCTTCCCCCTCATGCAAGAGTGAATTGGGACACCCCTATGACTCACATGATCTGTTCAGAAGAACGGTTAAGGGATAGAAATGGAGTTCTGTCCCTGAGAACATTTCAACATTGGGTCAAACTCAATTTTCGGAATTGAGTGTGGTGTGGTATTACACTGTGTATGAGGGTAACTCATCACTGTTGCCTCCTAAGAAAAGCACCTTGAGATCCCATCCCATCCTTGAGATCTCATCACTGAGATCTGCTTGGTGGGGTCGTTAAATGGATAACAGAGATCAGAAGGTTGCTGGTTCCTTGTCCTGGCTAGTAGCATAAACTGTCTCAAGAGCAGTACAGAAGGCACCACAGTAGGGCTCACATCAATCTGCAGAACTTCCACAAGGGCTTACAGAAGAGGCATTGATTCATTGACTCTTGTCTGTTTCTGCCCAAAAACCCAAAAGTATTGGAACAATGTTAACCAGTAATAATCAATAATCTGTCACTAACAGAAGCTTCATGCTAAAATAAGAGCCTGTGCTAAGCTGATCAAATTGGTGTTTTTTTTTGTAGTGCCTGAAATGTTTTGATCCTAGATACTGATTTGAAGGACCACTGGTTTTCATATAGAACTGTTAGTCATCAACTAAAATCAATCCTAACCAGAATCCAGATACACACTGATCCAAAGTTTCATGCGACAACTCGCCTCGATCAAAAACCAGGGGAGCCAACAGCACATCACATTTCTGACCAAACGAGTGGTGCCAACAAAAAAGAGATTCGTACTGCCATCTGTTTTTCGCAAGTAGAACGACTAATAAATGCTGACTCTTTTGATAATGTGAGTAGGATGTAAAAGAACCACTCTGTGGCATTTTCATAGCGACTTCGTAAAGGAAACAGGAAATAATAAGCTCACCAAAAATCTGGTCGATTTTTAACAATTTTTTTTGTGTTCTTCGATTTCTTCTCTGTTGTTGTTTTCCATTCTTTTTCCCCATGTGGTGTTTAATGCATCTGCTGTACCGTAAATGCCATCTTCAGGCAGGGAGCATCTTTGCATCAATATTTTCTCAACATCTCAGTCCGGATCGTTGTGTAGAGGCCTTTACATGCATCAAATAACAATGGGAAGACAGGTCCTTATTGGGAAGAAGTGTTTTTGTGTTTCAAGTTAGCTCAAAAATACCCCTCCCACACTGTCCACCAGATGACAGGGAAAAAATGCCCAACAACAAGCACATACCAGACTCAAGACATAACATCTATATCTATGGTCCTTGCTCAAAACCAGCTCCCTTTGTGTTCAAAATTGAGTGAACCATGGCATCGCTACCAATTGCCAACATCGATTGCAGCAGATTTAGGAGCACGTCAACTGTAATTGCTTTCAGTGCAGAAAAAGTTACCAAATTTAAAAACTGAACCACACAATCGAAACCCTTCCTTATTTGTCACTGCCAAATTTAAGCCTGGGTTAAAGTAGGGCTTTGTGGCAGCCAATGAAAACCCCAAAAGTTGTGTTGTGCAAATTTGTTCCATGATTAAAATATGTAGACTAGACAAATTTTTTTAGGAACTTCAGAACCCCTTTTTTTCGTTGAGGAAACATCTCACTTCATCACTCATGTAAATCTTTGCAGACATTTCACAAAGAGCTAGATCATACTGTAAGAGAAAGGATGGGTTTTGAGAAGCTACTCATCGTTGAAGATAAACCCATGAAAGATCCCAGCACAGACTTCTGTAATGGAGACCATGCATCCTCCACTGCCCCGCCTACCAACCCCCCTGCTGCAAAGCCTTCAGGGAGCTCTTAGGCACAGCTTGGCAGCACATGACCAGAAAGTTTCCCACTTACGAACCACGGCCTTTATATTGTGTCCTCATAATCGACACCCTCAGGCATTCTTTTATGCACTCTACGTCCGCTACTCCAAAATCAATCATGGCAAGATCTGTTTTTTTAAATAGATCTTGCTGCTTATGAAAATCAAATTTCATATGCATTGCAGACTTAAGGGCCAAATGTTTTCCCCCTCAAAGCTCAGTCTCTGTGAGCGGTGGAAAAATGAAACCCTGTAATTATTCCGTAATTCATGCTTTCTCATCCCAGCAGTGTGGAGTCTGACCCTCGCTTGAAGAATGTTTTCAAGCTGCATGGTTCTTTCAGCTTTGTTTTGTTTAGAGAGCAAATGGTATTTGTCCATATCAAACCTTTGTGATGGTTACATAGCTGTGGTCAAATCTGAAACTCCATCATCTGTAATTGGGTAAAAACCATCACAACAGCAGTCTGGTTCAATGCTTTCTGGGAAAGCTGAGTGGATTTGGGTTTAAATTTGAAATGTAGAGATCACAACCTCATTGGTGAAAGAGACAAAGAGTATTTGCACTGCGTACGCTCTTGTTTGCGCTCTTTCAGTGTCTTAATGTGGTTCCATCACTGCTTGTGTATGCGGAGTCCAAAGGGGCGAATCACAGCTGAAAGATATCGAAGAGTGTAATGGCCTCCTGTGTGATAGATGGATGAAAAATAGATAAGCCATTTTTCATGAAACCCAGACTTTACTGCAGGTGGGATTAGAGCATGAGTGATGTTGGGCCAGTGAAAGTATTAATATATCATTAGTATTGATCTTTTTCATTAGCAGCGCTGTCTGCCCAGCAGAATCTAAGCACTATTGACTTGCGGTACAGGAGAGTGCTTCAGCTGAGCTTCGTATGATCGATGTTGTGTCCTCTCATCCACACAAACATGCCTTTTCAGACCTTAAATACTGCAGGGCAAAAACAAACAACCAAAAAAAACATAACATATGAGTTTTTGTGCAATCTTTTGTTTATTTCAGGTGATTTGTTGGTCTATATTTGTTAGTTTTTAAGCCTTATACACCAGAGGTTGACCATCTGCCTCAACAGATTAGCATAATAACTAGACATTGGAAATAATTTTATACAATTGTATAAAATATAACTCTAATGATATTGGTAAAATAAATTACAACAAAATAAATGAGTCCTTTATAAAATTGTTCTCTGTAGATATTTGCTTATAAAATAAAAGTAAAATTGATATATTTGATGAAAATTGTAATGTTGAAAACATATTGCAAGTTAAGTATCAATTCATGAATTGATAACCTGTATAAAACATAATAAAATACTATTTTCGTACAATAGTTTTTACTTTTGTCTGTAATTAAACTTGTTTTAGTTACTTTGGCTTTATGGACCATGCTTGATTTGTAAGGCGTTCTCTTTATTTTTGCAGTACAAAACGACAAACTTATTTTCTCTGAATTGTAATTTTTGTACAATTTCACGTTTGTGTTGGACTTATGGTGTAATGTAATGAAAACATATTTGACAAAACAAGAAGCTAGGGTTGCACTACAAAGATGATATCAAGCATTGCCACAAAAAACATTTTGTCGAGTAAACAGTGTGCTATAATCGATGATTATTTCAGCCCTTCTATCATTCTATCGTCTGTCTGTCTGTTATAGACACATAAACATATGTATCCGTGACATGGTCATCAGTCATGTCTTTATTTTTAAGGCTAGTGATTTGCCCCTCACTAATGACTAATGTCTGTCACGCAAACCAAAAAAAGCAGTTCAATTTTTAGAGTCAACACAGAGATTGTTATCTGCTGCCCCCTGCTGGACGTAATTAGACATTGCGCATGGGCACAACCGTCTTGTGTTTGACATCGTGACGTTTAATTATGCACTGTCCAAAGAGACTTTTTACCCTGTGTTCTTTAATGCTGTACAATATAATTCATGAATATATAAATATTACTTTTTCTATGTTCAAATTGCTATAATGTAAAAATTCCGTTTTCCATTCCGTTTTGCTATTTACATAAAGTTAATGGAGGCCGATATATGCGATTTAACAGAATTGTTTGGTGGCTCTTCCTCAATTTTTCAAATTTCTTCTGCACAAATTCATCTCTGGCTGGAACAACATCAGTGGGGACATAAAAAATCAACAAAATGTGTGTTGGTGTGTTAATCCAGGCAACTATGAAAAACACAAGTCTGCATCCCGGGGCTCTCCCTACGTCTAATATTTCCGCACCGCTGACCAATCAGAAACTAGTCAACACAAATCAAAGTAAAGATCTTATTTACTAACTACTAACATTATATTGCCTAAAACATAATTAAATTATATATAATTATCAAGTATTTTCATTTATTATTCTACAAAAAGTCTTATCAAAAAGCCCTGCCACTGCTTCCAACATTGTATTTCTTTTTTGAGAAAGATGCTGTGCACCTCTTTAACTGTATCCGTTTCTTTCTTTCTTTGTGTTTGTGTGATGTCCCAGTCCAGGCGGCAGCAGATCCCCAGCCCTGGCTTCAAAATGGGCAACACTGATGATCACGAGATGCGCTAGTGTCATTCACCAGAGTGGGCGGAGATCTTTTCACCATGTCAACAATCTCTTCTCCTGACTCTCTTTGTCACGTAACAGACCAAAGTCTGCAGTTTGTGATGGGGGGTCTGTTGGGAGGGGTTGGTTCTAGATTGAGTAGCAATTGATTTAGGTCCTCATTTCTTTTTGGGATTTTTGCACTATGTGAAGTGTTTTGTTTAAGTTCCCCATAGCGACTTTTCCAGTCATGTTCCCTCTATGCAAGACATGATATTTGTAAAAATATTCTTCTATTTGTATTTTGTGTGTGTGAGAGAGAGTCAGGATGTTTACTTTTCCTATTTTAATTTCTTAAATATATCAATCCATCTGTCCTCATGCTTCATAGTGAATGTCAGTAAGTAGTGTGCATTAGAGTAGAGGATTTTTTTTTTACATCGAAAAAGAAACAAAGAACTTAAGGTTGTACTTCAAGCCCCTCCATGTGCTCAGTTTTATTCTGTCAAAACGTGACGAAGAAGAACGAGCAGGAATAGGCTGAGGTCAATGTTAGGCTTTAAGCTTTAAAAAGTGATCAGTCTTTTCATCCTGCATTTTAATTTTTGGTCATTTTAGTCATAAATGTAGTTATTTTTATACAGGGTTTAAATATATTCCAATTTAAAGCTATTTAATAATGTCCTCCTACATTTTCACATTCATATGCAATTTGATTTTTTTGTACACAATCTGTTTACATGTAATTTTTGTGTAAAATTTTTAAAAACTCATAAATACACACATTAATGTTAATATTTATCTGACTGTCATTCCAGACTAATTTGACGTAACAAAAATATTTATATACAGTATAAAGTCATAACGTACGTGATTTTGCAAGTTATCCCACTTAGAAAACAGGGATGGGGGTCTAGAATTTTCAACACATGTGCATTTCCACAGTGAGAGACAGAATTTAAAAAGAATTAAAACCTGCAAAATCAGTGTTATCAATTACTTTTTGACCAAATAAATAAAGACATTTGTTTGTTTTTAAATAGTCATTTGATTTGGAACCCAGTGCAAACATTTTATTAATTTAATTTGTGTATATTTGCCACACACAATGGTAAGATTTCGAAGGCCACGAATTGTAACTTGTTATTGTGATATCTAATTTTTGGGAAGGATGTTTAAGTCAAAGTCTCAACTTACCACTAGCTTTAACCAAACGAACACATTATTTATAGAGAGTGAGTTGATGTTGTCTGTGTGTCAAGGAGTAACTAATGTTGGTAGTTTAATGTAAAGCTTTATTTAGCTGGAGTGAGTTTGAGACCATGCCGCGGTTAAAGACTGGGTACTCAATAAGGTCTGGGTTCATTTTTTAAGAAGTCTCGCAGACACTTACTGTTGCTGTCACGAAGAGCGTAAATCTGTGTAACAGAGAAACTTCGATTGCCCTCCGCTCACCCTGTTTACTTAATGCTGGCATTAAGGTGAAAAACACACCTCTTTTTTTGTAATGAATGAATAAATGTTTATTTTTCTTAACTGTTTAAATTATTGATGCAGGTATACCTTTTTTTCTTATCAGGTTTGGCTCTGATGAAATGTGTATTTCTGTATCGATATTGCTTTTATCTTTCCCTTGCCCTCCCCAGAAGGAACTGGAGATGCCTCTATATGCTGTAGCTATTCTTCTGTTTTCAGTTAAAATGAGGAGGACTGTAACTGAAGTGTTATGTTTGATTTGTCTTTTAATAAATTGGTTACAAACCACTTTTTCGTTCATTTTTATGTGGATCTTTTCATGTAGCGCAAAGGGGAATATTTGATTTCATTCTCACAATGTTCCGAAATGACCATGGATAAAATGTGGATAAAATTATACTACATATTTGAACAAAATCCACTTACTCCTCAAGCAGGTTTTATATTAAGGAGTACAACAAATTCAAAATTATGTACATAAGGTGACAGGAACCAACAGGTTTTGAAAGTCGTAATATGCCTTATATGACTATTTTTATCAAACCGTTCATTTGAGTTTATACCTACTCTGCCTACCTGCAGGCCTGAGTGTGTTTTATTAAATAGCAGAAATAAAGAGTATTTATCTTTTTACATTTAGTCTCATAAATGATGAAGGAGAGGATTATTTTGATGGGTAATCTGGGTACATTCAGGCAGCATCAGCAAGACTTTTGGGCGAAAAAAAAGATCCAAATACATTTATTATCGAAAGCCATGAAACAATAATGCTTATAATACTAACAATAATAATAATAATAATAACACACCTTTGGTTCTCGAGCCCTAAAGGACAGACATAAGAGGTTAAATGAAATCAAACTCTTTTAGCAGGACACATTTTAAAAGCTTTTTTATTGTTATTTTTTCAACATACACCCCGGTATTATACCACAGATTTCAACTTATGTCACCTTCATGACGTCATTAAAGTGTGTAAGCCCATGTAGTCCACAAGTCCGAAGCGTTGCGATTTGGGACAGATTCATCTTGTAGGCAGCCTAAGGCCAGTGTGTGAAATAAGTTGTGTCTAAATCCAAGCTTTAGAAGCCTTTGGAGGATCCTTCCTACCCAGCCACTGGAGGCTGCGTTAAACCCTTGGTAAAGGGGACGGTCTAGCCTCTTCTTCCTCTTCTTCTGTTTTTTTTTTTGGCAGTTTGCTTATGGTCCATTAGCGCCACCCGCTGGATAAGTAGCTTGGATCCCGAAATGAATTAATGATATGTTCTTGTATTATTTTTTTTAAGTGATTATTTTATATTCATCACTGTATTGCTTAATATATTTTGTAGTGTTTTATGGTTTATTTTTAATTGTTCTATTTGTTTATTCGGTTTTTTTGGTCTTTTTTATGTTTAATACATTCTATTAAAACATGCTCTGTAGTTTCGTTTTGGTTACATTTGTAATTATTTGTAAAACATTTGAAAATACACCTGTGGGATTATTTTCTATTTTATGTTGTGTGTAATTTAAACCAGGATGACAGTCTAGCCTCATTCTGTTTTTATAAACTCCTTCGTCTGCTTCTTAAAACATAATGACATGCACCAATATTTAGGTTTTGTTTAGTTGGCTTTGTGTGTTACAGTTTTTAAACGTCATGTTTTTAAAATAAAAACATGTTTTAAAATACGTCTATCACTACCAGCATTTAAAGAATCCCTTGAATATACTTCCCTTAATAAAAACCTGTAACTTACATTTAAATACAAATTCAAGTTTTTTGTGTTGATTCTGTTGAGAAAAAAACGCAATGCATTGTGGGATATCTGAGGCCTCAAAGGATGGTCGCAATGCTTCCTCCAATATTCAGGGGAATGGAGGACGCGTTTGAAGAGTGCATTTTAAGCACGCTTCGAGTTTTGGCGGAATGACGTAAGTGGACTTAAAATACGTATTTTAGAGAATGTACACTTCTGGATTGGGACACAGCTTTTGAATTCTAGTTTGAGGTGTGTCTCTGTAATCTACCACTAGATGTCAGTGTATCAGCATCGAAAAAGCCTCTAGCATTCCTACGCTCAGCTGGTAACCTATAAACGTCTGTGATTCCTATAGATCCATTAAGAGAATCTATGGACCTGCCCCTTATTTATTTATAGATCACAAAGGAGTCTTTTTTGCCTCGTTTATTTGTCTTCACTAAAGCGTTTTGTTACCCAACAGCAAAGTGACACAGTTCTAGGACAGGATAGCAGAACTACAGTCTCGCTCTCCATCTGTCCTTGATTCTTTCTCTTCCCCTCCACAGCATGAATCATCCTCAGTTTCCTGTATAGAATATTCAGTGTAATATGCCACTAGTTTCAATCTCAAACATTCAGTGATAAAACATGCGTAGACATAAATTGTTGTAAGACTCGTAGTTTATTTACTCATTTTGCACATAAACTGGTCGATGTGTCTTTTGAGTCTTGTCTATGCCAACAAAGACCTGTTTTACCTGTAGGGAGTGAGCACATGTTTGGAAGTAAAGAGGTATTGATTTCCACTGAAAAGTGCTGCCCACACAGGCAAAGAGAAAGGCTTTACTGTAGAGAGGGAAAAAAAACAGATGAGCAGGAACTTTATTGAGCTCTTTGGGAATAAAAGGGTCAGAGCCTCATTTGTCAGCTGGACCTCCACCTCTCATAATGACCATGAACTGTAGTCATTTGAATGTACGGTAATGAGGCCCTCTGATAACGCTTGGTTACTTGTTGGCATCTAGATGTGTTTACGGGAGTGATGTTGTTTAGACCGTTCCATCTGAGAGGGCATTTTACTGGTGATAAATGGCAAGTGCAGCATGAGCAATGGAAGCATTTGTCAGCAAATTTGTAACAAATGCCCTAAAATTTGCAAGATATTTAGATGTAGTGCTGTTTTTACATTTCTGCATAAACCATAATTGAAGCTCTTCTTGTTCTTGTCATTGTAATAATTGAAAGGTGGCTATTAAAAGGCAGAAGATTTGTTTTTTCTGTTGATCAAGAAATTTCTGAGCTCTTGCTTTGGAGAGCTCCGAGTGGCTCTTGATGCTGGTGGCTGGGCCCTCAGCAGACCCTCCTTATTCTCCTCTTGGCAGCTACCCATAGCTCTCGCTCACTGGCTTCCTAATTTAGTAACGGTGGGTAAAAATATGCGCTAACGAAGAAGGTCTGGTATGTCAGGCTGCTGTCCAAGAGCGTCAGAGTGAAAGAGAGAGTGGATAAGTGAGAGAAGGGGAGGAGGGTTCAGGGCAGGTAATCCAGAAGATGGCAGTGCACAGCAGAAGCATTGAACAGGATTCAATAGCACAAGAGAGACTTGGACTACACCAATGCATGTTATGTCTGTTGTTTGTGAATACAACGGGAAAAGTTTGTTTGAAGCTTAAATGAGCTGGTTTTCAAATAACTGGCACTTCCGGAATTTTTATAAAAACAATTAAAAATGTAATGATGTAATAAAAACAGGGGGTTGACAAAAACACACATCTGACAAAAAAGGAAATCTTTAAAATGAATATATGTTTTCCTTTGACAAGATATAGCAAAATGTTGTGTGCAAAATAAGATTTCGACTTGGATTTTTCATCCAAACAAAAAACGTCAAATGACGTGACGCTCAGATTTGTGACTAAAAACAGCTTTGTTCGAGGTAATTCATGTAAAAATCAAGAGAAAACAAAGAAATTAGCATCAATAAGGGTTTTCAAGTAATTTGTTACCATTTGTCAAAAGGAAAATTTTGAAT
Source organism: Danionella cerebrum (assembly GCA_007224835.1). Classification (NCBI taxonomy): domain Eukaryota; kingdom Metazoa; phylum Chordata; class Actinopteri; order Cypriniformes; family Danionidae; genus Danionella; species Danionella cerebrum. The sequence continues at coordinate 533,818 of SRMA01025830.1, read as the reverse complement.
GATTTGAGGAGCAATTCCCTCCTTTGCGTAATGATTTAGAAAAATAAACCAAATTACCACATTTTCGCATGGAAATGTTAAATATCAAATAAGTCATGATTACAATGTTTGAGGAAGTGAGTTGAGGAAAATACATACTTAATTTTCACACCATATGAAAATTTAAAGTGACGCTTTCACTCCATACCATATGAAAATTTAAGATTTTGGTAAAACAAATTAATAGAAAATGTTATATTTTCACCACATTTAATGGAACATATTACATACACTTGGAAACTACTCAAAATATTTTTCAGGCATGAAATATGATGTATTTTTGGCTTACATGTCAATCACTTATCTTCATTGTTTATACTGTTCGCATGTAATGAGCATTTAATGCTCTATTTGGGAATTGTTTTTGTTGATTTCACAATATGTATTTTTTGTGGTCATTTTGCCATTATTTGGAATAGAGGGGGTAGTATGATAACAGGAAGAGAAGTAGGTAGCGAGTGGAAAAGTCAAGCAATGACAACTGGTTTGGAATTCAAACTCACATAGCCCTGTGTAATCCCCTGTATATATCCAGCGCACCGTTCACAATACCACTGTGCCTCACAATATGTATTTTTGTTTAAAATATTAAAATGAAACTGCTGCTCTAATGGGATTTTGATGCGCAACATTCTCTGGGGCACATCTCATCCAGTCAGCGGCAGTGTTGGGTGAGTAAAAATGCTGTGTTGATACCAAATGTCACGAGAGAAGGGGCAGAGCTGATACAAAAGGCTACAGCTACTCCAATAATCACTCGTTACAATCGAGGTATGCAGAAAAGCATCTATCAACGCTTCGAACCTTGAGGTGGATGGGCTACGGCAGAAGAAGACCACACCAGGTGCCACGGCTGTCAGCTAAGAACAAGAAACTGAGTCTATGGTCTCGATTTCAGCTACAGCATTCAGGTGGTCGGGTCAGAATTTGGCATCAACAACATAAAAGCATTGTTCCATTCTGCCTTGTTACAACAGTTCAGGCTGATGGTGGTGGTGTAATGGTGTGAGGGATATTTCCTTGGCACACTTTGGGTCCATTAGTACCGATTTAGCAACACGTCCATCCCTTTATGACCACAGCTTACCCATCTTTTGATGTCAAATTTATCATCTCAGACTGGTTTCTTCAACATGACAATAATAGCCTCCACAGTCACCAGATCTCAATCCAATAGAGCACCTTTCGGATGAGGTGCAACGGGAGATTTGCGTCGTGGATGATGTGCAGCCGACAAATATCATATGAATGTGGACCAAACCCTGTGAGGAATGTGTACTTTGTTGAATCAATGCCGTGAAGAATGAAGGCAGATCTGAAGGCAAAAGGCAGTCCAGCCTGGTACTATCAAGGTGTACCTAATAAAGTGGCCGCTGAGTGCATGTAATATTGTCTGCCTTCAAGCGGGAATATTTGTGCAAATATTTTTGCATTCAAAATGTAGCTTCTCACTAAGAATGGGAGGAATTGATTTTTTTTTTCATTAAACATATAAAGAAATGACTGAAATTAAAGAAATTATTGAAATGTGCCAGTGCTTCAGGTTCAAGCATACAGAACTCGGTCCACACTGGCAGTAATCCGGACAGACATAGAAGTAAAACTTGTTAATAATTTACTTAATTTAATAATGGTGTTGGAGGGTACTGAATAGCATCATATTACATTATATACAATGCATTTTTGTAAAATGCTAATGAAAAACAAATGCTGTAGATTAAAGCGGGACACAACAGCTTAGTGTTTGTCACACATGCGGTAACAGACCCGCTGTCTTTGTCTTGTTTTCCTCGGCTGTCACATGTCAGCAGCCTTTGTCTGTCTCTGTACCAAACCTGTGCCGGTCCGCTTTAATGAAGACAGTAAAACTTGTGCATGCCGCTTGCCTTATTATTGCAAATAGCCTGTTTAGCATAACTCTGCTCCTTAGATGAAAGTGAACAAATCAGTCTTAATCTGTCTGAGCTTATCATTTGTGACGCATAGTCGGGATCATTAGGAAATAGAGATGCTTCTGATTATAGCAGCAGTGCACTTTGTAAAATCCACATGAAGGGACTTGTTGGTGTTAATGCTGCACTGCGCAAATAATTATCTAAGCCATGTCTATGTGTCCAGCCTTGCTTGAACAAATGTGTGTGTACATAATGTCTGAGTCAAGGTCTTTCTCAGACAGGACGTGTGGCGTTCTCTGTCTGAGACCTCCGGCTTGCCTGGCTGTGTCTGGGGGCTCTGAGTCATCTGTTGATGTCTGAGCAGCCGAAGGAAAGCAGAAGAGACCAGCAGCTGACACAGGCTCAGACTTGGAAGCCCCTCTCATCCCTCAAGACACTTGACTGTGCTTAAAAGGTACTTCTCAGGATCCGGAGCTCGCCAAACATACATTCTGTGAGGATCAGGCAGCAACATGAGCTGTGTTCTGTTCTACACAGCTGATGCCAATGGATAGTTAATCTATGTATGTGTTAGCGATGGATTAAAGGCACAATATTCAAATGTAATCTTGAAACTTCTTTTAATTTTAAGACATTTATATTAAACAACAACAAAAATATAAAACTAATCAACATTTGATGTTTACATTTCCCTTTAAACCAGCATCAATTCTTAATGGTGCTCTTGCACAATGTCAGAATCATAGTAAGTATTGGATCCACCAATTATTCACCTAAAGGCTGAAACCCAGTCATGAACTGAAATGGAAACAGCTGTGGAGGAGGCTTAAACTGTTTTATAATTTACCCTGCCTTTCAATAAGTGTGAGATTGAAATACAGGCAAGAGCAGAAGCCTTGGATCTAATTTTCTCAAAGAATTCATACATTGTTAAGTGAAATCATTAGTGATCTTTTTGAGTTTTTTATTATTATTATTTCGGTTTGAATCAACCATAATGAGTTCTTGTGTGTTCTCCCTCCAAAATGATTGGTGTAGGTGGACCTATCCTGTACGTGGCATAGCAGTTCCACATACAAAGTGACCATAGACATTAACTGTTTGCATCTAGAGAATGTTCTCTCAGATGTGTTTCTGCTCCTGGCCCTTTAGTTCTGTTTCCTCTCCACTGATATGAGGTAATTGATTCATTGATTCATTGAGCAGTTAGTTAAGTGTGAGTACGGTGAGGTCATCTTAGAAGTGAGTGATGTAATCTAACTGACCTACTGGGTTTAGATATTAAAGGAATAGTTGTCGCATAAACAACCTCCTCTGATATATTTATTTCAAAGGTATTGTTTAAACCTCTTAAACACAATGAAGAATTTCATGGGTTTTATTACTTTAGTTCATGTGTTTCCAGGGTTTGAAGCAAATTATTTGATATTGAGAAGTGCACCATTGCATACACCTTTTTTCCTGCAGTTATAAACAGCTTTACACTCACATTTATTTAATATGACTGTTATTCTCACAGGAGAAATATTGAGGTGGAGGGTGTGGAGTTTTTTTATGCTTGATGCAGGATCATGAGGCTTTTGTGAGTTCATAAGGGGTCACTTTTTTTGTAAACTCCAAAGCTTCTTATATTCACTGCCTCCGTGTAAGCTCTGACCTACATCTATAGATTGAAATCAAAACCCAGTGGAGGCAGAACGTGTCATCTGACACCCACTGAACAAAAACTTGTAGCTTGCATAAATCAAGATAATTGTAATTAGCATGCTCATATTTACTGGAATATGTAATAGTTTTACAACTCTTTAATATTGACAGATGTTGCACATTATTCCTATTTTCATATTTATCCTTTTGGAGATAAAACTGTCTTAGTATCATTTGAGTTTGCTTGAATTTCCCCCAAAATTCATACATTTTCAAGTGAAAGCAAAAATATTCCCTTAACTCACATGCATAGACTATCCAAAGGAACTTTAGTACACCTTTGAAGTCATTCAGAAGATTCTCATGAACATTGGTGGAGGAAATTGTTCCTCACTTGTCCATGGGTTACGAAACAGGCTGTTGAGGAAGACCATTTTGTGTCATTTTATATCATTTAACATTGAAATAAAAAAAATAAGTTAAACTAAATAATGTATTAAATTAAATCAAGCTTACATTTTGTTGTCTAAACAACATCTGGTCAATTTTAACTTAAAAAAATGATTTAAAGGAAAAAAGTCCATACAACTGACCACATTAATTATACTAATCTAAATATTTCACTTTAAGTAACTTGTGATCAAAATCCACCTAACCTGAAAACTTAATTTGACTAAACAAACTACATTAATTAAGCTGAACTTAATTTATAAGTTAAGACAACTAGTAAAAGTAGTTCAATTAATTTACACGTTCAAGTCAACTAATTTAAGAGAAGTGTTCAATCAACTGGAAATGTTTAATCAACATTTCACTGTGTTCAAAGATTAGTTTTGTTTACCTAACTTAAAAATTTAAGGCAGCCCTTTCACTTATATATTTAAGTTGAATCAATTAGTTACATTTTACAGTGTATGAATTTACCTGAAATAATCCAGAAAATTTTACGTGAAAGGAAAAACATACATTTTCAAGTGAAAGTAAAAATTTCCTCAGAAAAATCAACCAGTGTTCCATCAACCGCTGTTACAGTTTTATGCTGCACAACAAGTCCGTTGTTAAAAAAAAAAATCTGGTGTTTACATATTTAATATTTTCATTCTGTGCTAACAGGAAGTTATCTTCCTATCTTATGCTTTAATTTAATTTGGTAAATAGTATTGCAACATCTCAGCTTTTTGTATAGTGCATTCCACATATTGTTGTCGTTGGTTTTTTACAGACATTGTTTTAATGATTTTTTTAGTGAATTGATTTAGTTTAACAAAATATATGGAATGGTATTAGAAGCAAATTGTGTTTTGGGGCTAATAACTCAGAAAGAATTGAATGTGGGAAACTGGAGCGCTCAGAAATGTCCTGACCTCATATCACTCCACAAGATCCCTCGATATTAATCTTGTGATAATTCAAAGTGAACTGCATCGAGATTTTGGAAGAAGTTGGCTGTAAAACTGCATAAGTGGTTTAACACTTCAACAAAGGTGGCTTATTCTGACTCGAAGCGTATATGCTAATGCATTCACAGCTGCTTCACGTCTGATAAAGACCGCTATTCAAAGAGTAAGAATGCAACATTTTATTCCGATGTTTTAAACAAGCTGTTTGTGCAAGTGATGAGGTAGTTAAGAGGGACAAAATCAGCTAAACACTTCAGCCACAAGCTGTCACCAAACGCTGCCAAGTTGCCCACAGTACTGGTTGTGATAGCTACAATAGATAAGCTGTGTTTTCACCACACAAATCCAAAATTCCATGCAGCTTGAAAGATTTGCAATTTTTCAACATTCAAGCCCCGTTGGTGTTTTGTGCTGTCCAAGTCTTAGATTGCTTTGCATGCTGTTTATCTCCTAAAACCGTTCCTAAATTTTGAAACATAAGCGAAGAACAATGCCTGATTGTTCCCAAACCAAAGCTGCCAGCTCTATCTCTTGGTTCTCGTCAGAATGCAAGATTAGCACAAGCTTTTAAGGTGCTATTGTCATGCAGGATGACAACAATGGTGCAGTAAACCAGTACGGTTCACTCGGAATCGAAACGCCTTTGTGAAAAACTTTTTAACATGCTTGGAGGACTGCACATGTGAATGTCTTGTCAGCATGAGACGCTTGTTTACTGAAGCAGGGCTTTGTTGAGAGAGCCAGCCAGCTGATTCTACTCCTCAGGCATGTCTAACAGCAACATCAGCCCAGAGAGGAGCTCTTCCTCTTTCAATGTTTGCTCTTTTCAATGCCTGGAACAGGTCAGTTCAGTCCTTGGTGGTCTTTCATGCCCTTTTGTCATTGTGGTGTTAACCAAAGACAAATGTGTGCAATGCTGAAGTAACCAGGAATCTGCAGTTTATTGAACTTGTGCCACTTCTTCAGGCTGGCTCATAGAGCTTTGTTTGTTTTGCCTGGGCTGTGAAAATGTGCTGGAATTCGCAGTCACAGAGAGTTTTCGTTTTCTTCTTTGCGGATTTCTCTTTCTCTGTAGTACAGTCAGTTTGTTCAGAAAGATCTGAAGGAGAGGTGAGAATAGGATCTCCTATGCATGGCAGCAGAGCACTCTCTAAATGACATGTTGTTACCTAGGAAATCAAGACTTCTCGTGTTGTTGGGTTAATTTGTTACCTTGACATAAATGATACGCTAGATTCAGTTAATTTGCCTGTTTTAAAAGCTAACTTTAACTGCTACTGTGCATGTCAAGGTAACCATCACAGACTGTAAAAGTCATTGCTTGTATCCCAACCTGAAAATTCTACACATGGGTTGTGTGTGACGAAAAGGGGGCTTTTTGACCATTGATTATCAATTTTCAGCAACACTTGGGAAGGAAGTGCAAAGAGAAGTTTCCGATCTGTCTATTTTTCATGATACAGGCTTCGAGGTTCATGTACTTATAATGGTTTAGATTTATTTCAAATGTGTATTTGTGAAACTAAAAATGTTTTCAAAAATAAACTAAATAAAATGTACTTTAGTATCCATTTTTTCAATTAAATAGAGAAAATAAAAACATAGATTTTCTCAAAACGACAATATTTAAAATGTTTTCTCCAAACAGGTAGAATTACACAAATTAAAAAAATGAAAACTCAATTGAAAAGGAAACTCGAAAGAAAATGGGCTACTTGCTCTGCTATTTCCACGTTCTTCGCATTTGTGCTGAATAAATTCCGTTTCTACACCTGCTGTCTCCAGGATCTATCCAAGATGTGCATCGTATGTGCAATAAATAGCCAAAGCACCCTGCAGCAAGCTGTAAAAAAAGTGATTTGCAGTCTCGTATATACACAGCTCAATCCAAAATGATGAACTTGTGTCTCATGCAGCTGCTTTTTAACCCTTGAAAGTCTCTGCATGCACTGGTGCATGTTCTGGCTGTTTTGAAGTATGTAGGAATCACGAGACCCCCTAAGTGTTTAATGTTGTTTTCTAGTATAATGTGTAGGTTTCAAAAAGGTTATTAGTTTTGGTATTTTTGGTTTTAAATGAACATTACAAGAGTTATGATCCATAATTTGCAAGGTGATTCAAAATAAAATGCGAGAAAAAGTGCCATCTGTTGGTAAAAAGCATGGATAACCCTTATAAATACAATACCTGTTATATGGTTTCTATTTTTCAAAATTCTTTCACAAAAAATGACACAAAACGTTCTTGGAATAAAGTGCATAAGATTTAGGAGATGTTCTGCTAAACATTGAACATTGGTTTTCATGAATTTTTAGTCTCAACACTTTGATTTTGTTAGAAAATATAAAACTGTTTTGATATTTTTGCAGTAAAATGACAAAATGTAACACTTTGAATTAATTTTTTTAAATAATTTTATTATATTTGTTGAAAATTATTGTATAATGTAAAAAAAAAAAAGATTGTACTAAAAATGATATCAGGAATTGAAAAAAAATCTTTACAAGTAAAGTAGTAAAAAGCCCTTTGGACTTCTGGGGTTAAACTCCTTTTTTTTGCATATAAGCACATGCCATGTCTAATAATGAAGGCTCAGGAATTCTACAGTAATGATCCCTCATGATCCATCGGGTGCAGCGGACATCTCCTCGCCATATCCCACTCTCCTGTCCCACACACTGGGTCATGATGCTTTAACTGTGCAGTCATTCATGGCTACTATTCATTCGCCAGTTACTAACTTCCTCTGTGCATCTGATGTTTGAGGTTCAATAATCTGATCACTGCTGAAATGTTTACTGAAAACGTTAGAGTTGGTGATATGACCAAAATAGTCTCTGCGTATGTTCACAAGCCACTTTTTTCTAAGCTTGATATCGGCAGGAAAACAGTGATAATGCGAAAAGCATAAACATTTTCTTACATTGAACCCATAGATTATCTATTTGCACTTATTCCTATAGTTTTCCCCCTGGAATCCATTGGGTGTTGAAAACAATGTATTTTTAATTAATGTCCAGACACTTCAGAATTGTTCCATCTGATTCTCATCGGTCACATGGCCAGATTGTGAGACATTCAGGCTGCATGGGGTCTTCTGACCTTTTCTGCTCCTCTGCTGGGATGCTGGAGGTGTGCTGCAGTTGTGTGATGCAGAGGTATCAATAATGGAAAAAAGGGGCCTCCCTGCTGTAGGGCTGCTATGTGGGTCAGCAGAGCCTCTCAGCGGACAGGGGGAGATTGATGAGGAGCACCAGGGAGAGTGCCCGCGTACCAGCCCCAGCGTCACACATTCACAGCCAGGCTTCCCGCATGCTCTCCCCCAGCTCCCCTTCAGCACCACACAGCCTGCCGCTGTTTAAACGACCTTCACGTTACCCTTGTTTTCCTGAGCCTGACAAACCTGCAGGGCCTTCTTGAAGAGAAACTTGTTGGTCCTTCTGTTGGTTGGCTCCTTTGTGTTGCTTTTTTGTCTTGAGGCATATTTGGCATTCTGTTGTAGGTTTGGTTAAACATTCAATTGTCTAATGCATGTCTGAACTAGGGCCCAGCCTCCAGCGTATGGAAGTCTTCTTGGTGTCTGTGTATGAGATCCAATCAGGGGTTTCGGTGTATGGGATTGGATGTATCATTTCTGAGGCATTTCAACAACATTGTCTGCATTAAGGACATATGTATATTTATTTTCTGGGCATTGTTTAAACGAAAAGAACTTATTGTAAACACTCACCACCATCATCATTATCATCATTATCATCGTCACAGCTCTGAGGAAGGAAGGGGAACAGATCACCTTTGCACAATGTTTATTCAACTTATAGAGGTTAACAAAAGTAAGACGTTCCTTGAAAAACAAAAGAAGTAATCAAATCAGGAAGTCATTGAAGGCGTCAATGTTTGGAGGACACTTGTACGTATGTCCATCACATGTGGATTGGGAAGTATTGGAGCAGAGGAGATCGCTGACAGGTAAGTGTAGAGCTGATTATCCAGTAGGAAGATTCCCGTAGAGACACAGCAAGACCAAGGAGTGAATCGAGGTGAGTCAGGAGGAGTGTTCTGTAGATCTAATAAATAGTAGATAATTAATACTTAAAAGACGTTCCATGACAAAAATAAGGACGCTGTCTGGACATCGGGATCCTCTGCGTCATCTCAGGTGAAGTCTGGATCGACAAGTTCGAGTTCAGGTGAGTATTTGAGAGGACGAGTTTGGGGCAGGTAAGTTGTAGAGGTGAGTAACAGGTGGGGAGATTCTGGTAGAGACTCAGCGAGTCAGGAGGTGTGTACTGTAGATCTAACAAGTGCTGATAGCAGTCTTTTAAGCGCTGGTGAGTAATTGGGAGTGCACTGTAGTTGAATTATGGATGAGTTCCTGACAACCATCATGACCATCATTATTATATTATAAATATTATTTAATAATTATTAAAGATTTGTATTATTTCATCTTATTCTTAAAGCTTGAAAAATGATTCATGTCTGATGGTCACTCGCAGTGAGTAAAAGTATTTGATTTAAGTATTATAATCTCACTATCGCTGGGAATAAAACCACCGAAAAACAGTATAATTCTTCACAGTAAAAACAGTATAATATAAAAACAGTTCAGTTTAGGATTTGGAGCACTTGAGATGCTATCATGCCTTAAAAAGTGTTTGCTCTCAATTTTTGTTTTGAAAAAATGACAAAATGTAATTCTCAAATTTGTATTAAGTTATATCAAGCATTGTCACAAAAAGGTTTAAAGGTAATTTGTTAAAGCAAAAAATAGTCCATTCACTGGGAATTATTATCAACAGCACTAGCATGGTTTGGCATGTGCCAACTCCTACGGATAGCACTCCGCCTTTTAACAGCTGCTAGTATAGGAACTGAAGTGTTTTGACTTCTTGGATTGATTAGATTCTAGTCACTTCTGAAACTTCTTTAACACGTCTTGATGTTTTATGGGATATTTACTTTGAGACAACTGTCCTTTTTTCACATTTTAAACAAGAAGGATTTAAAAATTAGCTCTCTCTAACACTTAGAGTGAAAAATATGACTTAATGTAAACAACACTGCCCCCTTGTGGATGGATGTATCAAATGCTCTCACATAAATCAAATAAACCCTTGCCTTTTTAGCTCTGTGGTCTCAAAACGTTTTAAAATCCATTTTTTCCAATCATAGTTCGTTATATAAACAGTTAAAAATTTAAAAATATTTATTGTAAATATTGTGAAGTATATCGTTTTGTAGACATTATATCGTGACCAGAGTGTATCGTTAGCTCCCTACTTTATTAAGCCTTTACGCTGAACTCAACCCTAACCCCAAACAATTTTATTGCTTCCAAAAATTGAGCCTTGGCCATTAACCTGAACTGAAAGTGATTGATCAAAAGATGTACAATACCTCTGATATGATATTTAATAATTTAATTAAGTATTGTATTTTATTTTAGTATTGCAAGTAAAATTGCAGGTTATCCACAGTTCTTTTTTTTTTTTTTTTGCTGGTCCACCACCACATTAAAGCAAGTCTCTTACCACATTACTATTTTCACTGATGCCTCATACTTCTTCTAACTCAAATTGTTCAGGGAAAGATGAACTGAGGTTAATTTAAACTTCCATAACCTTGCATATCTCAATTTGTGTCTAAATGAAATTATTTTTTGTCATATCCATCAATCAGGCTTTAGAGAGTTTAGATCACGTTCTCCATGGAAACGGCATGAATGCAGTAAAATCAAATGTTTGCTTTATCATATGCGGAATGATCCTTGTATTATGAATGCAATATTCTACCTCTGTTCCTCTCCGGCAGCAGCCTCTGTCTTTGGCTCAAGCATGCCTCCCGGTTTGGATTGATAATTGTGTGTGAAACTGCTGAGAAGATCCTCTTCTCACCCACTGCTAACTTCAACAAAAACACCCTCAAACGTAACCGATTCCTCCTTCTCCGGAGGTGGTTTGATGAGGGAGATGTTTTTCTGTCAGGATGAATATTACAGAAGAGGCCCGTTGAAGGGAGAAATTAGGATTAAACACCCTCTTTGTGCCAAGCTTTTTAGTCTCCTGAGATGTTTAGCTAGTTCTTTGGCTGCTAAGATGGTCCATCTTAACACTCCAGCAGAAAAAAAAGAAAAGTGAAAGAAAAAAAAAGCGATCTGGGAAATCAAGGCAATATAAAACGTAATAAGCCATCATGTAGTGAAGAGGGAAGAGGAATGGTGTGAAAAGAGCCAAGTAGACAGGCAGAGGCTGTCTGTGACGGATGTGTGCAGGGAAACGGGGCTTGTCTCTTCAGAAGGGCAAACCTAGTCTGATTGATTAGAGCACATTTTGAAAAAGGCCTGGTACCCAGTAGCATTTCTGAGGCGTCTTGCAAATACGCTTTTGCTCTTTTGAGAAGCTTTTCAGTGTGGCATGATGACAGATGAAGCGATGGGGTAGTGAGACGCACAGATGTGACAATGTTGCTTTAGTGTATTTTTTCCTCATTTAAATGGTTCGATTAGAAGCTGTTTTGGAATCTACAGTAAATCTTAAAGATCCCCCAAAAGCAAGTAAATACAGCGCATAGCATATACAGTGTATTCAGCAAAAGGAAAAAAAATAAATAAATAAATAAAAAAGTACATAATTGTTTTACAATGGTATAAAAAAGTATTTATGGCAAAAAAGACTTGATCGTAAAAGTTTGCGCCCCACATACTAAAACTGTCTCTGGCTACTACCGTATTTTACGCGTATGTAGCAGATATCTGTGCTTGCTTTAAAAATTGTTTTTTGGGTTTTTGTTTTTTTTTTGCTTTGCCTAAGAACTTTCTAAACTGGATTCTTCCTTTGAAACTGCAGCACATTTTCTTTGAAAAAGAAAAGTGATGAAAAAATAATGTTATTTAAATCCAATTTGACAGATTGAAATAGTTAGACCGTGTATGATCAAACAATCATGCCAAAAAGCTGCCAATTATTATCTGTCTCACACACATTTGGAACCAGTCATGCTCTGAAACAGAAACAGCCTAAACAGCCTACTAGTTTGAGCATTTGAGCATCCAGCATCAACAAGGTCTCTCCCAGACTTTAAAGTAGTTTGAAATTTTAAGCTGCTGAAGCTCTTTTGAAGAAGCATAAATAAGCTTTTGAAGAAAAAAAGAACAATTATATAAAAAAATGTGTACAAAAAGCGCGGCTAGAGTTGCTAATGATTATCCTTGTCACTTATATAGTAAATCCAGTCATGACCTGAAACAGAAACAGCCATGAAGGAAGGTTGAACCAGGGTGGGTAACTACTTCATGTCTGAACATTCGGCATCAATGAGGTCTCTCAAAGACAATAAAGCTAAGTACCCTTTGAAAATTGTTCAGAGGAGGCAGAAAGTGGGACCCATGCACACTTGTCTACTCTCCAGAGAAGTCTAGACAGAAGTGGACTTTATGGAAGATTTGCCAAAATCCATACCTCTGACAGGGAAAAAAATAAAGTATGCTTGAAAACAGGAACTGGGGTGCAGAAAAGGGCAATAAGTGCTCTGTACTGATTGATCGAAATTCTATTCTATATCTCTTCCTGTTTTTTGTAACTTGTTACACATATATTCAAATTTTAACACATTGGATCAACCAAAAAAATATTTAATTGTTTCGTCAAATGCAACCTGATGAAACGTTTTAAACCCTAATAAAATAAAAATGTTTGATGCTATAAAGCTGGCAAGCCATACTGTAAAGAATCTTGCAATTTCCCACTCTGTCTCCATCGTTTTGTTCAAGGTGTAAATGTATTCAACTCGCTTTTCCTTCTAAACATATGCATGGCTGCCCTTTGCTTGCCGTGAAGCTGTGAGTCACATGTAGTTGTAGATTAACGGAGGAGCTAGTAGCCTAAGATGATCTTATCGTAAGCTAAGCTGACACAAACACATGTGACATAAGCCCCTGGTGTATGGACCTCTGAAGGGTCATGTCCAGATCTTGACTTCAAGCTGCTTCTCTCCACACAGGGATGCAACTGTTTAAATCTGTGATCTCATCTTCACGATGCTTCTACTTCTGAAGACCTATTGATTAAGACAAGACCCTATTGATTTCGACAGCGCTAACTCATTTAAACGCCCACCTTTAGCCGTTCTCATTATTATACATCAGCATTGTAGCTATGTGCTCAAAGGTTATGGTTTAATAACTTGTACTCTGATTATTATTTTTTTTTGTTCTTCTTTAGGTTCACATTTAATATCTCAAACCATTCCTGGTTGTATATTTCTGCTCCAGGCTGACTCTTTCTGTTCAATCCCATACACGCCATCCTGGAAAAACATCACTGCTTTTTAAAACAGCACCACCAGTTTTCCCATTAGACCAAGCGAGAAATGCAGATTGCAAAATTAAAGCAAATTTAGAGGAACATTATTTGTGCAAAGAAAAATCAGCTTTGTTTTCACAGGCTGTTTGATTATGGTACTTCTGAAGCAAACCCTCACATATGAGCGGGTGCTCTAAATCTGTTTATTCTGGATGTCTTTACATTCCATAAGGGTTTGAGGACTACAACGTTTCCTCCTCTACTACCCCTTTTATAAGGGAAACTTAATGGGATGCTTGCTGGCATATTGTCTAAATCCTCACTCATTCTCAGCTTCAAACAAAAGGCATTATTTGACTACTGAATGTTTTTTTTTTTTGTTTCCTGTCAGCCATGTGGATTGCATTTGTGTAGGGTTGCTCAGAAGCAATGGAGTCTAGACTCAGTCTCGTGATCCGGCTCGAAGTGCCACAATTACTAATGCATGTGCACTTCGCTGTGGGTTTGATTACTGCTGCTTTTCAGAAGAATACACATGTGCTTGTTTTATAATTAGAATATCTTGAAAATGTTAAATATTTCAATAAAAATGTGAAACGTATATATATAGTATACATTATTTCCAAGCAAACAAATATATTTCAAGTGGTTTCTGTATTTAATTTTGATGATTTCCATTATTCATTCATTCATTTTCCAACCCGTTTATTCCCTTTTTGGGGTCACGGGAGTCTGCCGTGCACACGTTGGGTGAGAGACGGGGGTACTCCCTGGACAGGTCGACAGTCCATCGCAGTGATTTCCATTATAGTAATGTATTTATTCTACTGGTTCCACTTTTTTTCAATAAAGCACTACAATATATACTTTTTCTTGATATTCTGATTTTAAGACCAGCACCTGTACATGACTACAGCTCTGAACATAGTTATTTGAGCAATATCTTGCAATTTGTAGATACAAATCATAGAGGAGATCATCTTTCCCGCTGTAGAACCGCTTTCAGATTATAACATTTTACACAATAAGGGTTCTCCAGTTATGCTGGAGACAGAACTGTGCACTTCATTGTTCTTGAACATATTCTATCAGTCATTCATTTATTCATCACATCGGGTGAGAGGTGGGATAGGTACACCCTGGACAAGTCGCCAGACCATCGCAGGGCAACACATACAGTCACTCACACATTCACATCATTTAGATTATTCAATTTTTTCACATGTTTTTGGGATTGTGGGGGAAACGGGAGACCTAGAGGAGACTCCATCCAGGAAGGCCACCGGTGAGTCTCAAACTGACAACTATCTCAGTGGAAGGCAACAGTGCTACCCACTGTGCCACCCAATTTTAAGTTATTTTCATAATTAAAGGAAATAGAATAATTTAAACTAAAAAAATACAATTCATGTAAATGCAAAGGCAATGTCACATCAACCTAAGGCCCAGTGAAGACTCTTTGAGTTAACTTTCATCCAGCTATTGGCCAGACCTTGATTTTCTAAGGGTGAAGCCATAAAATAAATCGTACTCTTTTGCCATGACACTAAATCTGACAAGCAAGTGATAATAGTTCAAAATGTCCCTATTATGGCCATTCATTTTATCCTCCTTAGGCTTTATGTAACACCAGAGGCAATGAAGCATCTAATTGCCTTACCTTCTCCTCATGAGAAATAGCTTGGCTTGAGTACACCGTTTCATGGCTCCCTCCCCTCTCATTGCCCGTTCACCAAAGCATATCGTTTTTTCGGGCTCTGAATGAACCCCTGCCTCTGTGAGCCAGGATAATTGACTGTGTGGCTTAACAGCTTAATAGAGAGGGGTGCAGTTACTCATCCAAAATGCAGAGAGCTTTGCTCTGAAGCTTGCTATGGGTCGTCCTACTTTGCTCAGCTGAAGGGAAAGATATGCAGAGTTGGCTTAGATCGGAAGGATAAGATTTCCCAATAAGATGGCTTCATTTTCTCCCAGGGGCCTTCACTTTCAGGATGCTAATGAGTCAGATATGCAAATAAGGGTGGAGCTTTTCAGCGGTTTCCCCCTTCACTCCATATCCCTGTCCTTGTCAGCTATCCCTACAGTCCTAGACTTCAAAGACATTCCATCGCATAGTTTTCCACCACATTTGCATTGAGCTAACACAAGTTCTCCAAGAAAACAAGACGCCTCGGCTGCAAGTAAAGAGTCAGCAGTTTATTGTTTGACATTTAGTGGCGCATTAGTGTATTTCACACTTGCCGTCCTCTGGCTGATAATTAGGAGGGTGAAGCATTGTTCTTCACTGTACAGTGCTTGAGAGTGGCATCAAGGAGAACATCATTAATGGACACCTGGAGATGAACAGCTTGTGGTTGCTGCTTGGTGTGACCCTGAGCAGGGAGCATGCTGCCTCCTAGAATCAAATGAGCTGACTGATGTTGGGGGATAATTTGTCAGATCTGGGGCAGTCCCAAGAGCTGCAGTTTGTCTCTGTTGACAACCACGCTCACCTGAAGGGCTCCTCATCCTGTGTATGCTGTAATGTGATCACGCAGTAAAGGAGACTGATGCCCTCCACAACGTCTGCCCCACTGTCCTCTGGAGTGTCCTCCTTTCTGCCTTTCATCATGTTCCTGATGGGATTCTCTCTTCATTTGTGTCCTTTCTCGTCCTCATGCACTTTTCCTCATTACAGCAGCTATAAATTGATGGCTCAAATATTTAAATGCTAATATCTTTGTTTATTCTTTTCACAAAAGTTAAGTTAGTCAAAGACACTGTTTTTCTTAATAAAGAAGAATTAACTAGTGGACTAGATTCTGAATAGAGACGATTAGATGTGCAGTCACCCTGTCAGGCTTAATGCTCACTTGTATTTTTTATTTATTTATTTTTTTTTTTTTTGATGATGTGAACACTCTGCTAGTAGTTTTGTGGCTTCATTGAAGATAATGTTTATTTGAGACAACTTTATTGTTATGGAAGAATACGAAAAAGGCCAGGCACTAAGTCTCTGAGCACGTTCCTGTAACAATTTCACTGGAAAACAGTCTTCTCCGGCAACTTGTATCTGTTAGGAAGTGCACCTGGTTCGGGCTTTACGCACAGGCCGCTTTTTTAAAAATCAGATACGCATCAGAACTAGGACAAGTCACATATGGACAGAAAATCTGGCTTCAGTGTTAATAGCCTTGCCAATAATCATCTACCTCCTTCCATCTCCCCTCAGAAAATGGGGAGTAGATGGGTATTCCAGAAGTAAATCCATAAACAACATGGACACGGCACTATTGTGTCTTAAGAAGAAGCAGAGTATGCAAATCATAGTTTTGCATCAAGCCTACACGCAGCCTACCCATAGCATCTACATAGATGTGCAAAAGCCTGACACGCACCCCCCAAAAACTGTAACTACACACAGAGTAGATGAGGACCAAGGGCCAAATGACTGAAGAAGTGAGGAAATAACACAATCTATAGTGCTGTGAGTACAAAGATTGTCCATTGGTTATGCACTTAAGCTTGATACGGAAGTTCAATTAGACTTAAGGAGCAGTCTAACCAGTCTCCAGACTGAAGCTGAATTTTAGAGCAGCCTCTCGTCAGCCTCAAAACCTTAATGATTTGGAGTAGGCTAAGAGTGAAACAAAGTCCCTCCTGAGATGTCCACATCTGCAGGCAAGCTATAAGAAATGTCTGCAAACAAAAAAATGAAGTAAGTAACTTTTTCTACCTGTCGCCAGTCGATCTCAGGGCAACATTCACACCTAAGGGTGATTTATATAATTCAATGAACCTAACTGCTTATTTTTTGGGATTGTGGAGGAAAACAGAGGAAACCCAACCAGAGAACATACAAACTTCTTCCAGGAAGGTCACCGGCGAGCCTCGAACCAGCAATCTTCTAACTGGAAAGCCACAGTGCAACCCACTGCGCCACCAAATGAACGGTCATTGAATTAATATTACTTTTTGGCAAAAATTGGTTTCAAGGAATTGGGTAAACACAGAAGATCAGGGATGACGCCATTATTTGTATAACAAAAAAAAAAGAATAAAAATTGTAAAAAATTGTATACATAAATTTAAAAAAAAAAAAATAATTTTTTATAACTAAAAAAATTGCATAACTAAAAAAATAGTTGAGTGTGTAATTAAAAATTAATAATGTGATGTCATTAGGGTGGCGCAGTGGGTAGCACTCTCAGAACGTTGAAGGCTCACCGGTGATCTTCCTGGAGGGAGTTTGCTTGCGTAGGTTTCTCTGGGTACTCTGGGTTCCCCCACAATCCCAAAAACATGTGGTTAGGTTAATTGAAGAATCTAAATTAAATTCTGATCTTTGGTGTCAATGGCCTGTGATGGACTTGCAGTGTGTACCCAAAGTGAGCTGGAGGCACCAGCAAACACCCATGACCCTGGCAGGCAACAAACGGGAAAGAAGATCAATGAATTAGGTTTGAAAGGGGCATTTATTTTTTCAACTGAACACAAATAACAATGTGAATGCTTTACTTACCATTTTCACATTAGTGACTACAAGTCTTTACTCTGTAAAAAGAAACAAGTTCGGAACCTAAAACACCAATGTCATCATAGTAAACCCCTGAGAACCACGCCCCTGCAAAGATCGAATGATGAAGAACTTGAGTCTTGAATACTTTGTTAGACTTTTTTTGATGGTGGCTGTGGAACAAAGTGAACTGAGATGATCTGAAGAACCCATGACTTCAACAGGATGCACATTGTACCTTGCTTTGGCTTGAAGACATATCCTCTGGAAGCAAACAGTAATAGTATGTTTCCCCATCGTAACGTAACAACAATAGAATGATGTAATCCACTGAGGCAAGGTTTCAGAACTCTTTGAAGTAGGTTGGTATGTTCATTTAAACATTATATCTACACTATCACCCAACATCACCAAAGACTTATTTAAATCATGTGTTGGGATCAATCACAAAGGCTGTTTGGAGGAAACATTCACACAGAGGGATCCAGGAGAGAGCTTTAAATCAGAACAGCATTCGGTGTGATGTTTATCATCCCCTCTGGCAACTATTAAACAGGATGTAGTGAGTAGTGAAGCTTTTCACCACATGCTGCTCGGATGGTTTTTACAGGTGGTAGAGTAAAGATCTTTGGCCGTGGTGCTGGTACAGTACTCCTCTGTAGCCTGGCCAACATACGGAGTTTGTTACACTGAAACTTCTCATGTTCTGTTGGACAAACGATGTCTTGGATCGAACAGGAGCTCATTCATTCTTTTGTGTCTTGTGCTTTCTAGCTTTCTGCAAAGTTATTTACCTGGTTTGACATTCTAAACTTGGGAAAGGACTTTGCATTGGAGTGCTTTATAATTTCAGATACAACATAACCAACCATTTACCTGCAGCTCAAGGAAAACTTCTCACTAATTATTGACAAACAAACACATCATAAATGATTTATTATTAAACTTCATACATTGTGTTCAAGTTTTGGTCATACTTTCATGGCCTGCCCATCAAAGCTGCTAGGCAATCCTCCAGGCAGAAGAGGAAACAGTGTGAAATCAGATGAACAATTATGACGTTTTTAGGAGTTTGATTCTTCCAAGGAGGTTTGCCTTATGTGTTAATGATAGCTGCGGTAACAGAAGGGACTGACTGTGCCACTGGGTGTCTACTTTGTGACGTGAAAAATCCAGGAAATTAATTTTTTTTAAACTGTCTTGTTTAAAAGTAGACTTCTCAGTACACAACCTCTGTAGGTGAACAAACATAGCAGATATTGTCAACTATCAGACATTTAAAGTGAGATAAAATAAAAATACATGTGAAAAACGCTAATTAATGTTTGCTTAATAAATTAAAATGTTGCTTTATTTTGTTGAAAGATCTCATAATCCAATCCTTGGTGAAATATCGTAAATATCACTAACCCATAGAAGTCCAATTTCTTCAAAAAAAATTATCTTTAATAAAGTTTTTTTGTGTTAATTTTTGATTTTTTTTTTTGTACAATCCCAGCTTTTTTTACAAATGTTTTTTTTTTCATTCTTTTACATAATACATCCACAACAATCCTCAAACTTATCCCAAAAAATATAATTCTGAGGATTGAATTTTGTGAAAAAAAATTAGAATGAACTGTTTTTATAATTTATAACAAAAATCAAAAGTGTTGAGACAAAATAAAAATTCATAAATCCCCCCAAAAATTTCAAAGACAAAGCCAAAACAATGTGAAAATTGTATCAAGCTCTTCCAAGCACTTTAATCCATTGTGCTTTTTGGTGGCAGAACTTGGAAAAATACCAGCCATATCACAGGTATTGTACTTCTAAGGGTCATCCCTTCTTTTCTCCACTAGATTGCACTGATGGTACCGATTTGGGATCTGTAAAATGAAACTGGAAGACGATTGTGCATTTTCTCACATTTTCATGTCTGTTTAAAAACAAAAATATCAAAGTTAACCTTTAAGAAACCTACGCATATATTAAAATAAAAATTAAACCATATATGTGTTTCCATACGGAGAAATCTATGGGTTCTAATACCTATGTACAGAAAAAAAATGATTTGGGCTGGCTAAACAGATTTATAGTGATGTATATGTGTTGCAGACTATATTTTGCTACTAGAGTGTATTGTTATGATGAATAAAAATGCACCCAGAAATCATCTTATCTGTAACTTTATTTTCTTTATTTTCTTATCTGTAACTTTAACAACATCGTTCAGTTTCAGTAAAATAACTTTTTTATCAGTTTTTAGAAGACTTTGGCCATCTTTAAAGCTCCTGTTAAATGATTGGGGTGTTATCGCATCATGTTTGATAGTGATAGATTCAGCTCACTGTTGTCCATGAGCATTATCAGGGGTGTGCTGGAGCTCATGTGGTGTCTGCAGGGAACTGCTGATGTTTACCAGCCTGCTCCTCAAGCTCTTCCCCACTGAGAGCCTGATGCCCAATGAGGGTGCAGCTCAACGAATCCCCTCTGGTTCAAGAGCTCAGGTAAACAACCCTGGGCAGAACCCTGACTGTCTCCTGTCACTGAGGTATCTATAACACAGGCAGTTGAGAAAGAGGAACATGTACCCTGCTATGTGGAAGCAAGGGGTGGATAGTGCAGGATGTTGATGGGCAGAAGATATTAATTATATTTATCTATGTAAGGCCAAGACACACACGCACACACACACACACACACACACAAATGCACATGGAATACATGGGTACAAATCTGAATAATTGTGAATATTTCTTCATTTTCTAAGCAAACACAACTGGCACATGCCACATTTTTTGTGGAAAGCAAAATGATTTAAAGCATTGCTACATTTTAATTTCAATGCAGCACTGCTCCATTGGGCTGCCACCCAAGTGTGTGAATTTGAGCAGCTTCTAAGTGGGCATCTTAAATCACTTTAAAGAAACAACAGCATTTTGCAGTGCTCTATGTCTGTGTGTGTTGTATGATGCTAATTATGGCTATTAGAAAGATGATACCTTCTTCAATTCTTTAACATGCAAGCAGCTTTGGTTGCCAGATTGCATAATATCCATTGATTTTTGAGAGCCACTGGTAAGGTTGATTCACTATTGCTGGCCCTCATATCATCAGGATTGGCCAAACTGACAGCTTTTGGCTTCAACTCTTCAGTGAAGACAATTCCGGGCCAGACCGCTATGGACAGTAGATGGGTGACAGTAGATGGGTGTACTTGGGCCCCATTGGTTTCTGCCAGTTCTGAGCTGGACTTCTTCTACTAATTCGTATGATGTGACTTTCATCTGCTGCAGTGTTTCCTGGACCAGCCCCTGCACCTACGATCCTCGATGTTGCATATTTATTTATGCTCTTATCTTATGATCTTTAGAAGCTTTTTTGGATTACTGACTATAATTCTACAAGATTACCACCATTGTGCAAGTGTACCTTAATGCTTTCTTTAATCCAAAACTGACACCACTTAAAGCTGCAAGCAGCAATCAAAGTGCTCGAACACGTCTGGTGCCTCTCTGGAATAGCAGCATAAACGTGTAGAAAATGGGATATTCCATGCTGCTACTAGGCGGCACTATAACTGAAACTGAATGTTGCTGTGTTTATTTGTTCAGACATGGACTCTTATCACACATGGCACTTTAGCCTGTTTGACATTGCATGGCCTTGCAAATTTCAACTGCAGCCACTGTGTGCACGTTGTTTAACAAAATCAAAAAAGCTTCTCATTTTAACATCCCACATGCCTTAAGATAAGACTGGAGGTATAGAATTTGGAGGTAAACAGATTAAATCTTTATGGGGACTTCGTAAAAGTATGACACAAGCAAAAGTGGCTATTTTTTTTTTTTTTTTCAAATTAGCTGAATCCCTGGCGATTTTGGAAATGTGATCCTTATTACGTACTTAAACGTTGATTTGATTTAGATTTTTCTGCATTTGGCTCACTTATAGTGAAAAAAACAATTATGATTTATATTTCTGAAAGCTTTCTTTGCTTGCTAGTACAATAACGAACAAGTAAATAAAAAAAGGACTGAAGTGTTGCAGCAGATACAATACAACAGCATTAAACTGTTTGTTTTTGTAAATGAAAGCAGATTTCTTGTAGTGCTTGTAGTCTTAAAAAAAATATATATATATATATATTTTTTTTTTCTTTTTTTTGCTGTCTTCTTTTAGAAAGTTTAATTTGCTTTAAATTGCCCTAAACCAATCTTGTCTAATATTAATGACAAATATTGTATGTGTGAACAACATTTTTCCAGGAAACCACTTTTTAAATCTGAAATACTCTAGTATTTCAATGCAAAGTTCACATCTTCTGTACTCTTGTACAACCTTTCCATGGAAATCCACAGCTTTCACAATGGCCTAGAGTCCTTACCCTAAGAAGGCACGCCTTTATTGCAATGCCTACTGTTACTTCCAGGAAATTACATCCCTCATTGATCCCATCCTCATCACAGGCTGAGCAAGCAAATGCATAACATTTCCCCAGTCAATGCTTGATGTTGGCATTAGAGTAGATCTATCTGATGACTGGTATGTTTCTATGTGATGGCATCTCTCCTCCTGCACCCACTCAACCCCCAGCTCCTTGACTTAATGTGGCCGTCATAGTGAATGTGTAGGGCAGATGAGAGTTGATTGAAACAGAAGGCTGCTTCTTACTGATGGAGACTGACAGAAGTGAGTGTGCCACCCCATGCTGGCAGTTTTCACAGTCAAAGAGAAGTGTGCAGTGCTGAAAAAAGGCAGGCTGTGCTGCGAGTACATGGGGCTGTCTGACAAAGATGTCAGAGGAGTTTATTAGCAACAAGAAGTGAGATGAATTCACATTCATTTTGCTTTCTCTTATCCACAAAGAATCTGAGGAAGAAGCCGCCTGCTGTGAAGAGCTGACCCTTGTCATCTAAACATCAGACATCAACACAATAAGCCAGGCTCAGGGATGAGTGGAGAAATAATTTCTCATGCCGAGCCTGTCAGATTTGATGTAATGAGCTCTGAATTTGTCATCCAGCGCTGTGCGGATAGGTTAATCATTTTCATTAACACCAGCTCCGCTGAGAGACCTCTTCTTCTCCAGTGCTGTCAGTGGTATGCACTGGCTTGGCGATCACTCAGACCCTGGTGCCACTCAGATGTGTTGACTGAATGGATGCACAGAGACAGGCAAGAACCCCTAAGCGCACCCTCCGTGGACAACTGTGATTACTGCTGACAATAATTTGTGGGCTTGGTTGATTGAAAACATGTGAGATGTAGTTAGAGTTGCAAGGGTGATTAGGCAGCACCTTAAGATACAAAGATGGTGTCACAGCTGCTGCTGGGAGAAAGTGTGTATCCGAGCACCACATGCTCTCTGCCCTGGAGTTAAAAATGTGGATTACACTCAAAATGTGTCTGTGCCCCTGACAGCCCGGTGCAGATGCACATAGAGTTAGACAAACTGCAGTGAACTGTTCATGAGAAACTTTTATGGGTGTTTTAAATTTTGCTGGAGTGAAAGAAGATTAATTCATTAAGAAGATTATCTAATAATAAATAAATTGAGGTCTGTGCCATAATACACAAGAACTTAGATTGAAGAGGTCAGACGGCTCTAGCTATTCTGTAAAAAAATCTTATTCTGGAATGTGACCCAAATGGCTTCATATGAGCACTCCACTGCATGTGCTTGTTTTGGCTCTTAGAATGATTCATTCGGGTTTGCACCATTAAACATGCTCTTCTGCCAAATCTGCAATGCAATATAGCTTCATGGGGAGAGTTGTGTGCTTTACGCCTCATCAGATGTGAACTATTATGAAGTAAAAATGGATTTAAGTCACTATTTGGGGCAGGGGTGTGTTTATTTCATGGCATTGTATACACAAACATTTCCATAGAATTCCATTTATATGTGTTCGAAAATTGTGATTTCAGTTGAGGATTTCACACTGATGGAAGGTTAATCTGAAAAGAATTTGTCCAGTAAAGCAACATTGTGTTGTTAAAACCTGAATTTATTATGTTTCTCAACAAATTTCATTACTTTTTAAATTTAGAACAATTTGTATAACTTAAAAGCCAAAGTGATTAAAACATATAAAGAGTCTGGAAGAAAAGTTTTTCCTGTAAAATAACACATATTTCCATTTAGATTCCAGAAGTTCTACATTTTTTAAATTCTAAAATGAAAACTTTTCCCCCAAATATTTGACTTAAATAGGGGCGGCACTGTGTCCTTCCAGTTAGAAGGTTGTCGGTTTGACCTTCCTGGAAGGAGTTTGCATGTTCTCTCTGTGCTTGCGTGGGTTTCCTCCAGATACTCCGGTTTACCCCACAATCCCAAAAACATGCGGTTAGGTTAATTGAGTAATCTAAATTCCCCTTAGGTGTGAATGTGTAAGTGAATGTTGCCCTGTGATGGACGGGCGACCTGTCCAGGGTGTACCCCCGCCTCTCGCCCAATGTGTGCCAGCAGACCCCTGTGATCCCGAAAGGGAATAAGCAGGTTAGAAGATGAATGAATGAATGAATGAATGAATGAATGAATGAATGAATGAATGAATGCAAGGTGACTTCAACACCAAACCATATGGTTTATATGGTAAACCATTTTTTTTACATTTAACGATTGTTTAATTAATTAGACATGTTTTTGAAGGTGTGGTCAGGATGTGAACGCCCATCAATTATTCTATTTCCCCATGCCTTTATATCAATCGCATCTCCCTATGACTCAGTCCGATCAGCGCCCCACCTTCCTCCCCTTCTCCACATCTCGGACGCATCCGAGAAGGACAGCAAGTCTTGTATGTTTGTACCCGCCACTTATGCTCATGAACTTTGGCCGGTTTCAGCAATAACTGAAAACAGTATAACTAGGTAAAAAAAAAAACACATTTTTGATTAGGATTTACTTTAAGATTTGGAGTGTAATTTTATAAAACCTTTATAAAATCAAGTCAGCTATTGCGGCTGAGCCATTGTCAAACATTTATTAAAAACACACAAGAACATCACAATGTGGCAATTGTCTGGATATCTCATGCTTATTTTATGCAACTGTATCATCTGTATATTCAAACAAAAAATTTGTTATAATAGCTACAAATGATATCAACTCAAAAGGCTGTAGTACAGAAATATTTAGTATTCCAAAATATCCCACAAAATATATCTTCCTTGCAAGAGTCATGCCTTCCTAATTACTTTATAATGAGGTCTTACACTGTAAAAATACAAAACTAAATTTCCATTAAATCATTGCTTATATTAATAACATATTAGCAATAAAATGATTTCTCTAAACAGCTGTTATTCACTGTTTTAATTCACAATTTTTCAAGTATATATAAATATATTTACACTTAAGTCATTACAAGTACACTTGTTTGCCTACAAATTCGGCTGCTTTGGTTAATTTCTGGAGCCTTGAGGGATTTTTCATTTGTTTTCATTCAAGGAACAGTTATCTTTACACTTATTCGGTCAAGGTGGATGTAGATGACAAAGTAAACTGTAAATTGCAACCCATTCAGCATGTTCAGCCACAAAGCATTTTCACCAAAGCTCTTTATCACTCTCAGGCCATTTCTGCCCTGCAAAGTTTTCATGAAAACAAATGGCACGTAATTGGGTCATTCATAGGGGCTATTCCCAAGGTGTTGCAAGGAATGAGAGATGGCCATGTACAAATCCCTCTTTGTAGTGAAACTCTCTAGGGGCTTTGGGCAATGTAGCTCCCCTTTTTGTGCAATCCGTCCCTTTCATCAAATTAAACCATGCAATATAACAAGATCAGCAAAATAGCACTGCTAAAAATGTTACTCGCCTAGTTCTGAGTCACCTTCGTACTGAGACCTTTAATGTAGTGCCGTGCACCTCTTTACTACAGGTGATAGCAGGTCCTTGTAGACCTGCAGATGGAGCCCCCTTCTCTTCTTTGAATACTTGCAGGATTTCAATTGCCTAATCTCCCATAATTAGCCTTTGCCACTGGGTCGAGGTCATTAATCCCTTCCCCTACAGTGAGTGACAATAATCTCTGCTCACTGGGCTGAGCGGCTGACTCCATTTGTCACTCTGTCACCCAATGGCTCTCACATGGGGGAGGACAAGGACCATTTATCTATGCTGTTTCCTGCCAAAACTGCAGGGCTGACAAATAAAAATGCTATCATTCTCTAGGTTTTTACAGTGAGACTGAGAGAAGATAAAATTTGATACTGTTTTTGTATGTGAAAATAATAACGGTTATTCAAATATCTCTAAACGAATTGCATTTACAACCGGATCAGCTTTGAGTTTCTAGGCTTTCGCACAGTTATGAGTTTGACAGGTCTTTGTTACTGTTCCCACAGAAATGCTAACTCGAAAGCACCCAGATATTTTCTTAGCAGGGAAGGTGTCACCGTCACAGATCAGGGCTGACGGGCTGAGACTGAAAGACACAGAGAATAGGAAGCCGGTTCAAAAACACTTTATTTACACACTCCAAACCCAAGCAATAAACCACAAAAAGAGAACTCTAGAGATGTGAAGATCCAAAGAGGAGGAAAAGAACAGGAACCAATGTTAGTAAATCCTTAACCAAAACATTAAGGCAGACCACAATGAGAGGCTCCAGAAAGCCGAGGTGGATATGATGCTCTGGAGGACCATGCTGTTTACAGAACAAGCCATTGATTTCAAGAAATGCACCGATCCTGCGTAGAAGGAGAAAGTCCAGTGGCAAGGACCTGGTGTCAACCATCTAGTGCAGTTGTAGGATTGAAAGAGGTGAAAAGAGGGCAAGACATAACTGCAGGGTCACAGGATCAAGGAGACTTGCAGATCATGAACTGTGGGGTTCAAATTTGTAGTAATGTCCTTGGGTTGTGGGGGGTGGGGGTGGGGGTTGCTAGCAGAATGTAGAATGTATGCTCTGCCACAAAGAGAAGGTGAAACCAGGGTAATTATAACCTCATAACGTTGAGTCAGTTTGGCGCTATTCAAATTAAGCAAGCATAAATTTGTGGCTGGTGCATCAGAGTTTATTTTCTTTTCAATTAATTATTTCTGTAATGTAAGAGAGGATAAATAATGATACTTAAAAGCATTTGCTTTGTTGAGTAGCTGTCATCCCACTTTTCATTCCTTGTATACATGCACTGTGTCAGTTATGAGAGATTCTATCACTCAATTTACCTCAGCCTGTTTGTCATACCAGGAAACAAATCATTATACACATGATTGACTCAAGAGCTGTTGAAGTGCTTGTTAGTTCTCCCTCTCTCGCGCTTTCTGCCTCTCTCTTTCACATGTTACCTGAAGCCAGAGAGCCCCAGCAGACTTTCAGATGAATAAATTTGTATATTTAAACTGTATTCCACTGTGGTGAAAAATTCTCCAGAGGCTTCATCCTCCTCATGTTTTTTTCTCTCTCCCAAGTCTGCTTCACACCCTACGGAGTCATTAGTCTACTTGCTGTATTGAATCTTTAATCATCTGTGTTTGAGGCAGATAAAAGAGGGAATATTTCTCTTTAAAATTCCAGATCAGCCTTTCCCACTTTACCATTCTTGCTTTGAAGTGCACAGATTGGTTGAACTCTATAGTTCTTGTTTCCTTTGAATTCGGTATCTGCTGGTTGAGACGGTACACAATTGCAGCTGAGATTACTGTGTTCCCAAAGGTGAGCGGTGGTCTTGTGTGGGCTTGTAGTTTCCCTCCATGCACTTTACAGCCAAAGAGCCCAATGCTGTTATTCTCCATTCGTTTATCCACAGATAAAGATTGGCAGTGCTTTTGAGGTAAGACGGCCGATAAAGCCACAGCACACTGTCCATTTCACCCCCATCACTCTCAAAGGTATAGAAGAGGTGACCTCTTTCCAAATCCCACAGAGACACTGCCAAGAGGATACCAATAAAAAATATGTTTTGTTTTTACTTCTTTGGTAAGTTTAAAAAACAATGGGTTCAAACGGAAGTAATAAATTGCATTTATCATAAAAATAATTACTTTACTAGACAACAATGATAAGTAAATAAACTATTTTCCATCATTCGTTAACATTTTGCAAACAACAGAACGGCTCAAATTTCTTTTCACAGATGCAGGGATACATTACAAGTGTGACCTCATCATGTTTTTTCTTGCAATACAATGGCAAGCAGCCAATCAGACCTGAAAAAAACATCACATATAGTTAAAACCACAAAAAGAACTTTGATGGGAATCCCCAGAGCTCTTGAAAACATGACGCCTGCTGCATTTAGCTACTTGTTTATACTCAAGTATAATTACAAGTATTCGGGAGAAATGATACTCAAACATAAAAAAACCCTAAATGTAGTCAGGTATTTGTTATTTCTGATCGAACTGATTTGAAACATAAACCACAAATTACAAACTACGTAGGGCATTCACATAATGTACAATTTACACCTTTGACTCCAGTGATTGGCAGAAATACACCTGTGATTTACAAAAATAAGTTAAAAGAAAACCTTGGAGTCTTGGAAATTGTGGATTTTTTACATATTTCAGACCACCTCTTGTGTTCCAGGCAGATTTCTATGGTATATCCTGCATACTGGTGCTTTATTTAGAGATATAATGTTCCAGAATGCTCAGAGAGATACTTTAAAATGGTTGTAAACCACTGTGTTTGTTTGGTATTATGAGAATACTGATATTATTTCTATCATTGTAATGCTACTATACAATTTGGGGAGAAAGATCAAACCTGAAATGTAGTGACACTTAACTCTTTTACTGCTTTACATTATTTTAAACTGCGATGGACTGGCGACCTGTCCAGGGTGTACCCCCGCTTCTCACCCAATTTGAGCTGGAGATAGGCATCGACAGACCCTTGTGATCCCAAAAGGGAATAAGCGGGTTGGAAAATGAATGAATGAACATTATTTTAAAACCATTATTTATTTATTTATTTATTATTTTTGTGGAAATGCTTGGTGTAATTATTTTAGTTCAAGCCTAGCTTCCTTTACAATATGTTTACAAAATGTATTTAAAAAAATGTTTTCATTCTATTACACAATAATTCCACAACAATCCTGAGTAAAAAAAAGTTGTAATTTTTTCATATTTTTTTTCAATAGTGAGAATAAAACATTTTTTATGTTTTATAACAAAAATCTAGAATATTCATACAAAATAAAAAAGCAAAGAAAATAAGGTCAAAATTATATTAAAAATTTATTTAAAAACAGTTGAACCCCTCCTTATGCGTTTTGTGGCAAAACTTTGAAAAACAAAAGCCATATCACAGGTCTTCTACTTCCTAGGGTTCCCTTCTTTTCCCCATCAGATGGTAGGGATGGCACTGATTTGAGGTCTGTAAAATGAAGCTGAAAGACAATCAGGCATTTTATTAGATTTTAATTTGAATTACCTTGCAAATGATGCGTGATAACTCATGTTTGTTTAAATTCAGAAATATCAAAGCTAACAACCGTTTTAAAACCGACACATTACATTTAAAGTCAAAATTAAACAATAGCTGGGTAGTGTCATTTCTTCTTAAAATGTATGATTGGCACACACAGAGGTGCATGCAGAGGCTTCAAAGGGTTAAGTTAATTATAATTTTAGGGAAAAAAAAATACAGTAAACTACTACCAAGACTTCTGAGAATCATTTCATTAAGATTTAATGATGTGTACCATTTGCCTCCCTAAAGTACCCCTTATTGACGCAAAATGTATTCTGCCATTCTAAGTGGAATTGAAATGAGACTGATTTGTTTAACTATCTGTGCCAACTCATTTATATAATACTCTCTGTGTCCTTTTCTATCGAGGGACTAGAGCAGGCAGTTGATTTGGAATCTGAAGTTACATCGCAGTTCCTGGACAATACTTCCCAGCTATATCAATGGAGACATTTTGGTTTTCATCACTATTTTGATATTTAGCCACTTGTGCACATTTACTGTCATTAAAAGCTCTGATGAATCCATTCAAATGTTGTATTTCTTTATGTTTGCTACATGTAAGGTAAACATTTCTAGCCTGTACAGATATAAACAAATAAAAATAATAAGTGAATCAAATCAAACCATGACACTCTTGCTGATTGTAGTTGATCCCATAGAGACCATGGCTTGTCTGTCTGTGACAATCCTGTTCACTTTATCTGTGTAGAAGTGTGGATTCCTCCTTGCAGATGACAAAAGAGTGAACACAATCCATTCTCAACACTCCCGTCATAATCTTGCTGAGCTTTAGACTCAAAATTTCATCCTCTGATCAGAAATGTAAACCATTGTTTGTTTTCAGCTGGGAGATCTAGCTGATGGCTACAAAGATTCACTTTCAGCTTTAACCACACACAAGCCTTACAGGAATATTGCCAAACTTAAGAAAACAACTCATAAAGCTGTAGTTGTGTATGCGAGACTCTCTAATAAGCCTGTCTTCATACAGAAATGTGGTCAGCCAGACAACCCTGGCGGCAAGCTCAAGACCCCACTTGCCCTCTCTGATGGTCCTAATTTAGCTTCCGAGTTTGATATAGCATGGCAAATATTTGGCCATGCACACATTAAATCTGTTTGCTCAGGATGTTTCGACAAACAAACCGCAATGGTATTTTAAATGAGGCAAATGTTCAACAGTGCATGCGATTATTTACTACATAGATCAGACCCTCCTCCATGAAAGAGGGGCTTTGGGTTCTTGGGTCTTGTTTGAATCAATGGTTTTTCTAGCAGTCTCAATGCTCTAATAATTTCTTTTGCATTAGTTGCCTTAAATGATTTCCTTACAGGGCGTCAGGCAAAAATCAGAAATGTTTTGAGAACTTTGAGCTGCTGCCATGATGTCTGCAATGGAAAAGAAACATATTTTAATGGCCTTTTCAGGCTTTTACCTAGTTTGAAAATGAGCTTCCTGCCATTGTGTCAGACTTCCTTCCTGCTCATTTTCATCTTTAACTATCTATATTCATTTATTTCCTGCTCCAGGGTCTGCTATCAGAGTGTCTGTGGAGTTCCTGATCTCACCGGAGGACATAGAACAAGAGCGCAGAGGTGAAATACATCTGGACCTCTGTAACCTTAGAAGCATCGAGGGACTGGTGATATTATATCTCAATCACCAAGAATTTTGTTCAAACCTTTAAAAAAATGTATTTATCCAGAATTCAACATGAGGGACTGCGCAAGGCAAGAGAACAAGGGCTTACTTTCCACAAAAGTGGTCAACAAAATAAAAATAAATTAAATGTAAATTTAATGAGTAGAATGATACATTTAAAAACTATTTTTGTGCCTTTTATGGAATTTAACATCCCACATTTCAATGCATTAGCAGCTGGAGATGCAAATTGGAACATTATACAGAAATAGGACATTTTATAGGAATTTTTTAGGATTATTTTATTATTATTTTTATAGGATTATTTTAATAGGAATTTGTTGCTATTTGTTTTGTAATATTTTAGCATCAATTTTAGCAAATATTTTGTATCAGTTTCAATATATACAATTTTTTTTAATATTTCTTCCTCCTCATTTTTTCTCACAGTCTAACCCTCCCACAAGCAATTCAAGTTTGTTTTTTTCTTTAGAAGATGAACCATCTTAAATAAAAAGTTCAATCTCTATTAATGTGTAACTTTGTCGTGCTGAGTTTTCACAAAGACAATAGTTGGAATCAAAATGTCATTCATGAATACTATTTACTAGATAAAAAAAACAGTCAAGCTGTGTGCATACTGCAATTCTGGCTGTCAAATATTCCAATAGCAGAAGTAAGATAGCTGATGTAGTGCATTGGAGTAGAAATTGCACTACTCACACCTCAGTAGTAGATACTGCTTTACATTACTTTAGGTATTGGCTACAAATATTAACATATTATATATATTTAATATGAGTCCAGAAAACCATGCAAACTTCAAATAAAACCAAGACACGATTCAGTGATAGCATTCTAAAGAATGGCATGTTTGTTGGACTCGGACAAATGGGGTTCCTGTATAAAAGGAATTGGTTGTTCATATCTTTAATAGACTTTATTTTGAATTCTTAATCATTCACCTTTATATTTAATAATAAAATACTTGTATTCATGAACTTGTATCCATTTATTTCCATCCTTTATCTCTCTTTTTTACAGAATGATAATTACAGACATGTCAGCTTCCACCAAGGAGGAGCTACACAGAATTCGCACAGAACTTCAGAGGGGAGGGACTACAGATCATCAGAAGGGATAAGCTCCTCCTCTCTTATGTTCTGTGTAGCTCCTCTCACGAAAAGGTGCTCGATGTCAGAGAGGAGGAGCTACACAGATTCCAAATCTACCCCTAAACTCTCCCCTAACCCTAGCAGCACTAGCCTCTCTTTGAAGTTAGTAGTTCCTCTCCTTTGTTGACCTGTATAGAGCAGACTCTCTAACATGACATTCTCTCATGGATCTCTGAAGTAAGCAGACATGTCCCTGATCTGACGACCAGGTTACTGCCTTTTCTTGACTGCAAAAGAAACTCAGCAGAAAACCCATTGAAAATGCCATTACCTTCAACACTTTGATGTTGTAGTTTAAAAATATGCAAATAATTTACTTCCATGAACAGTACAATGTAAAAAATACCAGTTAATGACCCATTAAAAATGTAACTTTGGAAAACCACATGTAATACAGACTGGGTCATTATTATAGCATTCAGAAACAAATGGAAATGGATCTCATCCAAGACTGTTTAAACGGAATTACAGATTTCAAAAGTCTGCATTTAAATGTTTTCTGACTGCCTTTTAAAGTTTGAAAAACTTGCTTTAAGGCAATGTAAACTCCTTTTTCTAATGTAATATGCCATTTACATGTTTGTTATTATAAGTTAATGTTTTGGAATGGTATAAAATAATACAGTTGGGAAATGCAGCAAAACATGCAGCAAAATTTTGCACCCAACACCAAATTCTCTCTCTCTCTCTCTCTCTCTCTCTCTCTCTCTCTTTCTCTCTCTAACAATTAATTCTATGTATTGGTTAATGAATCTGAAAATACAATGCTTTCATGGTGAGGCTGGATGAATATGCTTCTCTCTCTTGAATAAGCTTGAAATATGAATTTAAAAGGCTGCAGTGATTGGATTGAATCACGGCTGATTAACTTTTCAAGCCTCATTTACTCTCTCATTCATTTGATCAGGGTGAGGACTACTGGCAGATCTTCAGAGAGCTGCTGGTCCACAGCGAATGAGTCCTCACCTAACGTCTGTTCTTCTCACAAACCTCGAGTATAGCATCCTAAGGGAGTGTGCACTGGGTTTCCAAACATCCAGAGAGGGCGAGGGCAGACCCAAGACTTTATCACGGTTTCCAAGCAACCCATCGATTGAGACAGTGTTGAAAAGGTGGAGGAGGTGCAGCAAAGGAGTTGGATGTCTGACTTGCACCCGGGGCCTGGAGGCTTTGGCGTGATTAATGGCACAGGTATGCGCTACAGCAGGCATCCTCTGAGAAGCTACAGATCAGTCTTCCTGTTATACAAATCCACCCCACCGTACCCCGCCTGCCCCATCACTGCCAAGTGCATCACTGGCATCGCACTCATAAATCATTCCCAAACAAAACACGCTTAATCTGTGACGCGCAGGCCCGACACCCAAATTTATTACCTGTGTGTGATGCACAACAACGTGTCCCAAGCACCTTCTGTCTGTCTGTGAGGAGAAAAAATAATACAGATGGGAAACAGGAGGGATGACAATTGGTAGTTAACAACTTCACGCTTGCCGTAGATCCTGTTCGTTGAGGATGCGAGACAAAGCTTTTTACGAGGCTGGTTAATTTCAAGGGCTTATTACAGAACAGAGAGTGCTTTCTTCTGCCGCCTCGCTCTTGCCAAAGGATTTTACTCAAGCACATTTGTAAGACATGAATGCCGAAGTCTTTTTCAGGGATTAGGCTGGCATTGAGATGAATGGCCTGTGGTATGAGTCAAATTGCCTGATTGCAATTGGCTGTACTAAATGGAGGAGGTTACAGAAACAAAAGTTTACCTCTCTGATCTCACAATAATGGGAGAAACAAGTGGAAACTTGCATTATGCGATTTTCATCATTTATATTCCTCAAAATAATGCAGTTTAGCTGTGAATCAAGAAAAGGTTGAAGGGGGACTTGGAATAAAGTTAAAGAAAATGAAGTTTGTTGCTGAGTTCTCTAGTTTTATTTGTTTAAAAAATGCCACAGTGATGGCAGTCAGGGTACAGAGACAAGTGAAAGTCACATGGGAGTTTCCCCTGGGGACCTGGGCTACAGAACTGTCTGCATCAGGATATGAATCTGCTGCTGTGATGTTACATGAGTTAAACAATCACTAACTTTGTTTGTGTCCCCGGTCAAGAGTTCAATTAATGAGGGCTTTTGTGAAAATGTTGTTTTGGTGTGAGTTTGTTGTTATTAGAGTGATCTCAGATGTTCAAACATAGGTCTCAAGACATAAAAACATTTAATCAAATTGATTTACAAGTTACTATGTACTATTAGGGACTTTAATAATGATGCTCAAAAATACATTTGTAATTCTGTGAAAATGTCCAGGACATGTTTAAAACATGCCAAATATCCACCCATTGCATCAATTATTGACCTATTTTCTTTTGGTGACGGTAACAGAGTTCTGCTGGTGCTCCAGCTCAGGCTAAAAAGAGTACACCTGCAATCGCTAGCCCATAGCAGGCCCATATTCACTCAATTTTGATTGACCTGCACCTCAATTGAGTACCTTTGAAAGTAACTGAGGACAAGACTGGGTCTGTTCTTTCAAGATCTGGAAGAATGGTCAAACGCAATCCTAAAGCTCAAAGAGTTGAAGGGTTTTTTGCTGCCAAGTGGGGATCAGCACCAACTAAGGATTAAGAATGGGATGCCAGTTAAGATATGCGTGCAAGGGCAGATGATCCAATACTTTCTGCAATCCGGTTTATTTTTAAGTACTGGCTATTTTAAAGGACCACTTACTGAACTTTTAAATATCTATTCTGACCAATCCGAAGAAATTTGTTTTATTTTGGTACAAGGCCTTTGTGAAGAGATGAAAGCTTTTCAGCTTTAATTTTGTCTTTTCCTGTATTGATCATAAGCTTTTATAGTGTTTATCTCATTGCCCTAACTTAAGGTACTGTAAAGTGCACAAGGGTATTGATTGTTCCTATAACCCCATTTCTTTTTTCTTTTTAAAGCTGCATGTTCGATTGTTGGTTTGATAGCAGTCCGTATTTGAGTGAGGACATGTGAATGCAAACAGTGGCCTTCTGATCAACCCATTACAATGAGGGTTTCATCAAGGCAAACGTGAATGATTCATTACATTTTATTTTGAAGACATAGCATTATGAAAAAGCATCTAGAAAAGTAGGCTGTGTGCTTAGAAAAGTAAATTTTGGGTTAAATTCTTTTAGCATTCTGTATGAAACATTAGTTCAGAAACTGAGAGAGGAAAAAGTAAATCAACCCACTAAGAATAAACAAATGTATCAAAAGCATTTTTCCACTCATGGTTTAGTGTTGGGTGAAGTCATTTATGACAGTGTTTGTTCTTTTTTAAATCATAATGAGAACAGAAACTTCCCAAAAGATCCCCACCAAAGGTTTACACACCCCAGCTCTTAACATCAGTGACAGCCTGAAGTCTCTTGAGGTAGTTGTTAATGAGGTTTTTTATCTTCTCTGTTCGTAAAGCAGCCCATTCTTGTTGGCAAAAACCTCCAACTCTTGTAAATCTTTGGCTGCAAGTTTGAGTTCCCCCCAGAGTGCTTCAATGATATTGAGGTATGACTTATCATCTTTTTAAAATCATAAAACAGTCTTAATTTAATTTAATTTGGGTGCAACAGCATTGGGGTAGGGGCTGGTACATAAAGGCGAGATTTTGCTGATCAAGAAATTTAAATGAGCTACAAATACGGGACCAATGTATTAAATCCTTAGCACGTTTTGTGATTTTTAGTAGTTATGCCAAAATATTGTATGTTAAATAAAATTGTTTTTTGGTGAAAACTCACATTGTATATTCTTCCAGGATCATCAAATATCATCCATTGTAATTTGAATCTCATGAATTCCAGCGTGGTATGCTTGTTGCCAGCAGCCTGTTCTAATGGCTAACACATTGAACCGTTTTTGCTGCAGGTATTTGACATGTTTCTCTTATTTTTACTGACTGCGTTGTAGAAATTATTTTCAAAAGTATTGTATTACTTATTGTATAAAATAAAAATACTAATGCCTCAATTTCAGCATTTCATTCTAAATGTAAATTCATATTCTAATTGTACAATTTGAATAAGGACATAACAAAGTACAGTTGTTTTATCTACATTTTACTTGAAACTCGGTTTACATTTACATTTATGCATTTAGCAGACGCTTTATCCAAAGCGACTTACAGTTTGGGAGTAAATCTAAGCAGGTTGTTACAAGGTCGGATAAATCATAAGACACACCCATAGAAGACATTTGAGCTGAAATACCTCAAAATATTCAAGTTGACTTTTAAGCTACTTTTTAGATAAACATCAGCCTGTTTTTCAAGCCTGTTTTATTTTAAATCGGGGTTTTATCAAATCATTTGGGTATTTATTGGGTTTAATTTACTCACACATACAGAGGCAGTGCACAGATGATGGAAGTGCTCTTAAAAGATGGCAGATATGTAAGTGTAAATATTTCTTACGTGAAAAAGAAGCTTTTAAAAGAAATTAGACATTTATATGTTTGAAATATTTACATATATTATTAAAACTCATCAGTCTACTCTTCAGTAGCCATTCATTATTACACTGAACTTTTTATATGACTTTTTATGGACAACTTTTTATTGAGAAGGAATCCATTTTATTTGATTGACTCTTTATTTGGCTAAAATTCACTCTAACCAAGTGTATACTTGAAATTGATCCATATAATGATTTAAAAAAAAATAAATAAAGCATTAACTCTCATTACAAATCAAACCTTACTTTATTTTAACAAGGAATAAAATGCAGTTTAGACGTCTCATTTTCCATCGTGTTTATCAAAAAGATCTCTCGTCTCGATCTTATCTGACAGCTGCGTGAATTAATCAGAGGTCATTTGTAAGATTAATGAAATGATTCTTGATATTAAAGCCTGAATGAAAAATGGGAGGAACGGTTTAATTTCTGACCTTGCTCAATTATTAATGAACTCGCTATGACTCGTGGCAAATGGCTCTCTCTCTCTTATAAATGATTCTGTTCGGTAACTTCCACAAATGGTGGGCAAATTAAAAAGCTTTTATTGTCTCTGAAACTGAAACTATGAGAAAGATCACTTGTACCAACAGAATGTATCAGAAAATGGAAAATAAAAACTTTGTGAATGTTATCTCTATAATTATAAGTAAGTTGCTTGGTATAGTGAAAGAAAAAGTAGTCTGTGAAAACTTGTAGGTTTTGATTAGATGTATTGAATGGATGCGTGAGTATGTGACAGTTGTGTGCTGGCAGGGCATGTTCAGTGTTAATTGCATTTGGTAATGAGAGAACAGAGCCAGACTGTGAGACATTGGGTATTTTTAGAACCTCTGCAAAGTAATGCACAGACTC
This sequence comes from Danionella cerebrum, assembly GCA_007224835.1. Classification (NCBI taxonomy): domain Eukaryota; kingdom Metazoa; phylum Chordata; class Actinopteri; order Cypriniformes; family Danionidae; genus Danionella; species Danionella cerebrum. The sequence continues at coordinate 496,471 of SRMA01025830.1, read as the reverse complement.
AGTTGGCACGGAGAATGATGTACCTATGAGCTTCTTTATATGTTATTTCTTTATTTGCTGTGGCCTGTCAGATTTTGTCAAAACTAATAGAAAGTATGATTAGTGTCACATTATTGTATTTACTTGCTAGTAGTTATAGTATACTCTTTGGCCATCAGTGCCCAATGAACATTATCAATACACTTTCTAACCTTTGCAGTAATAATATGCAAATTACTTTTAATGAGATAGTTCTAACCCAAATTAAAATAAAAGATAACTCTAGTAGTTCAACCACATTATTGTTAACAGGAGGACTAAAAATTGTGGTAAGAAAATTTACAAAAAAAAGGGATGAGGCTGTTTGCTGTTTCATCAGGATATATACATTTTATTTAAAGTGCCTTCCAAGCATTAAAACATTTTTTTTTAAATCTAACAACAATCCATAATCAAGGCAAAACCGTTTAAGATAAAATGAGAAAGTCTGTTTGTATAGAAAGGTCTTTAGAAAAGTTTAAAATGTTCAATGTTTTATATTTCAAGGCTGCTTTCAGATTTATTTACATGCTTTAACAAGCTGTACAGAAGAATGACCTCTTAAATGGAACAATACTTTACATTGTTAACGGTCACTCTGGACGCCAACAGCGAGAATGAAGACAGGAAACATCCGAACTGACTAAGTCATTCTCAGATGATGACTATCTTCTCATTCTTCAGATGATGACTATCTGAAGAATGAGAAAACCCGGAAGAGACACAGCGAAGATCACTGGAGAATCCAAGAAAGCAGGAAGCAATCATGGAAAGTCAGGGGGCATGAGTTGTAGGTCAGACAACTGAAGAGGTTCATGGTTGAGCCTTGTTTTGTTATTTCATCAGGATAATGGTCTGTAGGTTAGTTAATGGGAGTGTGATTGGTTTTTGGCTGTTTTTCTTCTGAGCACACTGAAGAATTTTTTCACACACTGAGGCTGAGTTTATTGACACAATTGTAAATGCAAAAGAAGTTCCTTTTAAAGAAAAGGTAGCTGACCAGAGTGAGAGGGTCCATGATACAAGTCTGGATCAGGGAAACAGACCGGAAATAAATCTAGATGACATTTCTGCCACAGGAACCAGGAAGCAATCAAGAGAGGAGCTATCACAGATGAAATCTAGGAGGTGAATATTCCTTGGGATAAACCAGAAAGAGATCCTAAGTTGAGTTAACCTGGTGGTTGTTAACAAATGAGTTGGGAAGAGGGACAATGGTAATTGGTAGACCAGACAGTTACAAGGTGAGTATATATTGAGGTGATAATGGAAGTGGGATCTGATCCGGGCATTGGCTCATGGGTAATGGGTCAAATTGTACTTTGGTGTTTTTCAGGATAATTGGTTCTCTACTAGACCTAGAGGCTATGAATACCTCATGGGTAGGAATCAACAGTTCTTTAACTTTTCCAATTTTTTTCAGCTTGAGAGTACCAGAAACTGTAAAAATCAACCACAGAGAGCCAAAATAGAAATAATCCTGTGTTTTCTTGTAAAGTTATTTACAGTCGTGCATTTAGCACATTTTTTTATAATGTTTTCATTGGGGCGGCACGGTGGCTCAGTAGGTAGCACTGTGGCCTTCCAGCTAGAGGTTGCCGTTTTGAGGCTCGCTGGTGACCTCAGTGAAATTGATTACAGTGTTGATAAAGAATTTATTAAGTAAGAAGTTTTTCAGCAAGCCTTGGCATTGTTTCAAATATCTACCCTCAAAACAATGAGACCGGACTCATTCCTGTTCTAAAAGTTCAAGAGAAACTTTCTCTTAAGTCTTGTGGTATAAAAACCAGATTTATGAGTGATATTAAAAGATCCTTTATTTAATTGGTGGCATAGTATCTAAGCAGTCTGGAGCTATTTGTGGTCTGGTACAATGCTGAAAATGTCAGCTGTCTTCAGTTTGAGAATGCTTTATAAATCCCACCGCAATTCTCAGGGTCTTTATGACCTATCAATACAGAACCTGCCCTTCAGTTGTCAGGGAATGGAAGAAGGTAGTTTCATTGAACATTGTGGCAATGTAAACGCTGAAATTGTGCTTTAATGTAAATGGTACATGTTTGGACTAAATGTAAAACTACAATAGAAGTACTACTATTGCTGGCAAGGATTTCACCAGGGAAAATGTAACAATACGAACACTTTTTCGAACACCAAGGCATTGTTGTTTTCTGATTACCACAATTTCTCACTTTAATTAGCGATAATACCACAATATAACAGCCTCGGTGCGTGTGAGTGACAGCTGCGGCTGGTCAAGCCCTGTCACACACACCCAGCACGTCAGCATCCATCTGGGATCCTCTGTCGCTCTGCTCCCTTCCGGCAGAAAGACCCCGGGACGGGAGTGTGAAGTCAGGCCTCACAGGGGCAAGAAGAATTCCGGCCAAAGCCAGCTGGTCTGGCTTTGAGGAAGGAGAGAGCGATAGGGAGAGACAGAGTAAACGTGAGAGAGCAACAGGAGTGAGAAAGAAAGGAGAAAACTTAAGAAACAAAAAAAAGAAAATAAAGAAAGTGATAAAGGTGCACCTGAGAAAGAGTGAGAGAGCCTGAGCAGCAGGTACTGTGAGGGGGGATCGATCCGCTCTGAACACAGGTAATACACTCACACACTTTAATGGGGACACCTGTGCTGGGCAAACATGACTTAAAATGAACATTAACAATTTACAGTAGAAATATTATATCTTTTTGAAATGGCAAGTATCCTTAGACATGTTGGATTTAAAATATAATAAAAATGACAGCAAATTAAAAATAATTGACTATTTTTTTTTATTTTAATGTATAATTAATGTATTTTAACGTACAATGCTGAAACTAATTTTCTTGGTCAGAATTCTAGGAACGTTTAATATAGAACAAAAAAAAAATTTAAAATATATAAAAAGGGTAATTTTTTACTCAAAAAAAAACATAAATTCTCAAAGAGATCAATACATATAGTGTAGCAGTGTTTGCTGAGCAGTTATTTTGTGTTACTTAAAACATTTACACAAAACAATAATACAACTCAATAATACAACTAAACATCAATTTAAATAATTGTTTTAATTGATATTTTCTTCACGTTCTAGCTTAACGTGCTTCACAGACTCTCATAGATTTAAGTTGCATTTATTGACAAGAATATGGCAAGTAATTAATCTACTGATGGTATTTTATCAATTTGTTTTTAATAGTTTGTGCTAAAATGAGAAGGGGGAAAGCTCTCAATCTTTTAGAGATTTTCCACCAGTGATTTCCATCATAAATCACATTGTTTGTTTAAACTCTTTCCTGTTTTTCTCTAGTTTATGGAGTAAGACCAATACTAAATATACTGTCATGTTATATATGAAACTGTATAAAGAAATGTTAATTTCTTTGCAGATCACAATACACTTGGCATAATTAAGAAATTGCAGAAATGGTGTTGGTTCTCTTGGCTACTTCAGCTTGGTGCTCATCTTTAATACTTATTAAATATTGCTCCCCTTTAAAATTTACCTCAGAGTTCCAACATATTGTATTTTCAGTCAGATGCTTTGTGAATGGGGCTAATTTCTCTCAGTACATGTTTGTGCTTTCTACTCTGATATTATCCATTATATTATCATTAAATATTTCAAATTATATTTTAATCGTACCTTAATCCGATTTTTTTTATATTTTGAAATGTTAATTTTTTTTATTTAATTACACCATGTCTGTGGAAGTTACCAAATATAGAGAAAAAATCTTTAAATTAATAAAGAAACACTTTGTGGAAGTTAATACAAATAGAGATATGCTTTAAAACATGTAGAGTAGAAATACTGATCAAATAACTTTTAGTGTGTCAAATTTTCTATGGTTAAAAACAAATTTTGCTCCTGATTGTTTAATAATTGGTGTTCTATTAAAACATATCTGAATTTACATCTGATTAGTCCCTGAGTGAGATGTGAGGAATCAAGCTGTACTTCTCTCGGCCTGATCTCTAGACCACAGGTGGCTGGCGCTTAGTGTGCTTTGTAGGGCTCTGGTGCCAACGGCTGTTTGCTCAGGGGATCCGCAGTATGTGCCTAGCCCTGATGGGACTATTTTTACATACATCTCTGGATTTACAAGGCTTCAAATAGAAACTGAAAAAATCTGAAGTCACAGAGTACATATATTCAGGAGTTTCACTAGTAGCCATCTTTTGAAAAACCCAAATATTGATTAAAGACACATCCAACTGGTGGTTAAAAATTATAAAAGTTAAACATAATTAGTGTAACGATACGTTAATCAAATCAAGTAACTACACTATAGCACAATAAATAGTTTATAGTTACATAAAAAAACTGGGAATAGTCTAAATGTCAAAGCAAATCATGTTAAGTCTAAACATCAATTTAAAACTCCATAAAAAAGTTATATCTGAACAACAACAAAAAAATACATCGATTTTAAAACCTTTGTTTACTTTTCCCAACAACTCAGCACATCTTTTAATATGTCTAGCAGAAAGGTTTTATTGATGCACCTCATATGTTTGAAAACATTTATTTACTAAGTCAAACACCTATTTAATAGTCGCTTCTGTAATGAAAGATTTCAGAAAATACAGTATATAAAGTTTTCCTGCAACTTTATTGTAGAATAAGTAGTAATCAAAGAGATTTAACTTTCGGTGTTTTGTCCTAGCATAGCCCTAATTAAATACAACAGGTAAGTAACGGGAAAAGTTGAACATGTTGTTCTGAGATGTTGCAATGTCTCTTTTATGATGCCTGTGCATTTTTAAACGGCTGCTGTACAAATTCTCTGTAAATCCTTGCAAAAACATTACCACGCCTCTACCATAGATCCCACGACCACACGTGACACCAACACATGCAACTTATAAAGCGACCAACCTCTTTTCCCTGATTGGTGACCTTAGACACTTCTACGAGATCTGATTGGATGAGAATTCTGTCATTCTAAAAGCACTGACCCAGTGTGACTGTTGTTTTATAGAACTTACGTCAATCGTATATTAAGCAGTAGTGCCTGTCTAACAACCTTAATTATTACTCCTAGCCTGAGCTTTTCATTGTTCATCAGAACAGAGGAATTTTATTAACTTTATTGCGTCTTAAAGCTAAACAACACGTTGCAGGCAAATGAAAGTGACTGGAGTAGTTTGTGCGATTTCTAACACGCGTTGACATTTTGCAGTGGACGTGCCAGTTTGCTCTACTTGTATTCTTTAACAAATATTAGGTGCTAGATTTCTACCAAGCTTTATTAGAATCACATTTCTCGTGTTTGTTGTATCCTTGTTTTTAAACAGCGGAGACACGAGTAGAGTAGGAGGTGGAGGATGAGGAGGCGGTGTCGTATGGCAAGCCAAAGCTATATTGGTTTATTTCCCAAAGATAACTCGATTATTTGATTAGTTATTATATTTAATATGATTATAAATAATTTTAGTATCACAAACAATTCTCACTTTCCAAGTCTTGTTGACAATTATTTTGGTTTCTTCCTTTTTCCCCTTTTCCCAGCTGTCTAGGAATGAGGCATTGTTAACTTAATAACATCTTTTTCACTAACCGTTGAGAGATGTCCTTGAAATCACTCATAGGTTTTTTATGAAGGACCAGAAAGCTTGTGATGGGATTATACAGTTGTTGAATATCCTGGTAAAGGTAGTTGGGCAAAGAGTGCACACATGTCAGTAAGTAGGCATAAAAAATATGGCTGAAAGTTAAACTTAATACAGTATAGCAAATGAGTAATATTATCAGTAGTAATATTTGAATAATATTATAAATGGCTCGTCGAGGAAATGCTGCTACAGCCATTGCCTATGCATATCAGTAAAACACTGTGAAAATCAGAACACTATGTGATACACTATGGTTTTGAAAGCGAAATGGATGAAATTACCATTTTTAAACACTCTAATGTGTCTTATTCATATAACTAATTTATGATAATAAATATACATATAGTTTTCACAAATGGCATTTTGTATTTCATGACACCTAATTGACCGCATCCAAAATGTCCAATTCGCAAGTAGAAGTTGAAGTTCAAATAAAATCCTGCTAATCTCGCTGTTAAAAAAGAGAGAAAGAAAGAAGAAGAAAAACAGGAATATATCAATAATTGCAAAAGACAAATGAACACATTTCCAAACTGTGTAGTGATTAGAAAAAGAAAAGAAGTTATCTAGGACTAATTTGGTTTAAACACGGACCAAGGTAACTAATTCAACTTGCGTAGTGTGGGGCATTGTTTATAGAGGTCCACACCATTTACACCAGCAGTGCTGTTTTAAAAATGCAGATTTTGCTGTGTACCATTGAAATTGGGAAATGATCATAATGGTGTGTTTGAAAAAAGTTCAGAAATATCTTTATTATATATTTATTATTCCAGCTTACAAAACACAGCACAATTGCAGTGATGATAAGAACATTTCACAAAGCCCAATATTGAAAGAAACCAAACATATGAATAAAATAAAAGCAACATTATTGATTTGGTTGAGTTTATGGCTGATTCACTTACAATAAAATTTCTGATTTATAGAATGTAATAAATAAATAAATAAAAACATTTTAAGCCCCAAAGATTAACATGTAATAATAATTTTGAATAGACTTAGATGTGTTTAACATATTTCATACAACTAGCAAAGGAGTGTCAACTATTTCTCCATTTGACATTAATTTCACAATACTACATTTACACATTTAGCAGACCCCTTTTTCCAAAGCATTTGAAAGAATGAACATTAAGCTCCTGGATTTGAACCCATGGCAATTGTGTTGTTAGTGCAATGCTTTTCCAAGTGAGCCACAAGAGAGCTGTTAGCTGTTATCTATTAATATATAGATATATAAATAATATAGTTGTATGTTAACAATCTTAGAAAATTCACTATTATTCTTAAATTACAAAGCAAACATTGAGCAAGCATCAAATTCCTTTATTCAGGCCAAACAGTATTATATAAAAAATAGTGATTCTTAATGAAGCTTAGTCATTACGGTAAAAGGTAAATTTGGCCTGCCGTAGAAGGCTGCCTCCATCGAGATTTCGTCACTTTATGGGAGGAGCTTGTGCTGTGACAAGAGCGTCTGCTGCTTCTTCTGAGTTTGTCAGCTCAGCTCCCGAAAATAGAAGCTGTGCCCCTATGTGACTGAAAATACCTTTATGCCACAGTGTATCCACGGGAGTCACCGATACAGTAGCTATATACAGCGAGGGGAACCACGAAGAAAAAAGGTGAGTCGCAAAAATAGCAACAATGTTCCACAGCAGCGGTGTATAGAGAAAGAGAGAGAGAGATAGAGAGCGAGAGCGAGTGAGAGTGAGAGAGAGAGAGAGAGAGAGATAGAAAGAGAGAGAGAGAGAGTGTGTGAGCGGAGGGAGTCGTGGACTGAGATGGGATGAGCGCAAATGTAATTCGTTTCAGTTTGAGAAGCTAAACATGTTTGTCATGTTTGACTCGGAGGTAGGAAACACGTCTAGAAGAGTTTGATCTCGACACGCAAGTTCAACATTAAGGACAATGCTGTTTTTGTTCCAGCGTGGTTTGGGTTCAGCTCACTTTGACACTTGGCAAAATGTTGCGCTGCATTTCGCGTCATTAATTCCCGGGCGGTGAGGAACGATTGCGTTTGATCAGCGGAAGTCGTTTATTTGGATCCAAACATAATCGTTATAGACACATGATATCCCTTAAAAGTTCACAATCCCTTAAAAGTTAATAACAGAGGCGCATACTATTTTTTTCTCAGACTTCTTATAAAGTAAAACTATTTATATCAATTATCTGTTTACTTTATTATGAAGATAACAACACCAAAACTACCCCTGGCAACCCATCTTTGTTGATGTAAAGCACTTCAGATACCAACTTATTTATTTTGAGTCAGCAACATTTTAATAAACAGCATAATAACACCTGGTTAACTGTACACGAGTTTCTGTCTGCTCAGTTAAAAGATCAACTTGAAAACCCCTTTGTCTAAAATCCATCATGTGTGGTTCGGTGCTTTGGAAAGTTGGCACCAGTAACGATCACGAAGTGTCACTGTGGTGATGCCCTTTGGGATTTATTGAAGGCATACTTCATGTTAGAGAATAAAGTGAGACAGGTGTAAATTGATCCTATCAGTTACTTTTTAATTACTTGGTGATTTACTTGCCTTTTATGGGGCCCTGTAACTGACAGGCATTGTGTGAGGTCACCATAGTTCTTGTGACAGTAATGCTAGTTTAATGTTCGATTTGTTTAGAGTTCTGTTGATGTCGGATATCTAGGGTGAAGCCCAAAGCTGTTTTGGCTCTCAAAAAAGGCAATTGTCTAAAGAGACTTCTCTGTTTGAATTTCAGTAAGAAAAAAAATGTATCAGATTAATTGGTCATCAAAATAATTGGTAGCTGCAGCACTACGTAATATCTATAACGTGTGATATGTTTGCATAAGGCAGGAAAATATATACTTTTTTGGTTAAATTCTTCATATAGTGCTGAGACAAGCTAATCATGCAACGACAGATTCTGTATGCTTCAGGGTTTCCGCTGGGATTTAAGTAGTCTAAAATTCTAATGAAATTAGCTGTTTTAGGTCTTAAATAATTTTTTGCAGGTCTTAATTTTCGGCACACTTCAGATCGATTGTGCTTTAGACAGATTTCCCAGCATGCAGCGTGTGAGCTTGGCATATTTGTGGTTGCAATTTACAAAAGTTTTAACTTGAAAACTATTTTATGTTAGTTTGCATGTCATAAATACACTTATAGGTCTGAAAATGTAATTGAAATCACAAAAAGTTTCTAGTTTTTCACACAGCATTTAAAAAGTTGCAAAATAAAGAAATCCATAATTTCATGTTAGTTTTCATCTCATAAATGCATATAATCTTCTGAATAAGTTATTGTATATTTATATGCGATTATATGTTTATATATGTTAAACATGTTTGCGTTTATATGTTTAAAACTTGACAAACGACCAGAAGTTTGCATTTGCTGATCCTTCAGAAGCACTTGATCGCTGATCTGAATTTTTTTAAGTGTTAATAACAAGTGATATTTCAGAAAAAAACATTCACGTCAAATGTATTCTGTTCCCTTACCCCTGGGACATTTTTAATCTTTATCAAATATTGTTGGAGAAAATTGTAGTCATTTTTGTAATTATTTTCCATCTGTTCACAATTTTTCATGCAGTAGGTATTGTTTACATTTTTACATAGCTTGTTTGCAATATTTTTTTCACAGTGAATTATATTTTAGAGTTAATTTATGACAGTTTAACAGCTAAGTATAATACTTGTGATATAGGTCTAAAATTAGATTCCTATTGGTCTTAAAATTTTTGGAGAAAGTCTTAACTTTGACATGGTAAAACCTGCAGAAGCCCTGTGTTTTAAGATTGAACATGTATAAAATGCTTTAGACTGTGATCTTAGTCTCAGCCTGTTGACTAGGAGGAGAAGTTTGTTCATAGTGCCCATTGCTTGTGTCTGACACAGACTGTAATTACGAGGCATACAAGGAAGGCAATCAGGTCGTGTAATGACCTCTGAAAACTGTCACTCTCTGACATTTAAGAGGCTTAGAACAAATGATCAGAGCTCAACTTTTCACGTATTTATTAAGGTTTTAATATTTTCATGTTGAAATTTAAGGTCATAAATAAACTAATTTTCCAAAACTATTTACCAAATTCAACAATGCTTAAAAATTGGATTGTTGTTTGCACCACTGTATTTCATTGTAGTTTTACCATGTCAATTAATTTTAGCACGATAATAATGCAAAAATAACAATAATACATCTATTACAAACTTGTAATAATTCAAAATCAAAAGAATGGCATCATTAAATATTTTGAAAGGCAGTATTTTGCCATTCATTTATGTAGTTACCTATTGCTATGCTTGAATTAACTATTAAGTTTGACTTCTATAATTTAACACAAACAACAATGGTGATTACATATCGAAATATGAAATTATGTACGCATATGTAAAGTGTGTCCAGTGGCGAGACGATGAATTGCAGTTTCAGTAACTTCTTATTATGCATCCGGATGACCGTGGGACGTTGTTCCTCATTCAGCACACAATCAATTATAAATGTTGTCAATATTTGAGTCAATGTTTGCACAAGAAATATTTACCATCAATATATACGGTAACTATCAACAACTTACCCAATTAAACACTAATACGATCTAACTTTGCTAAAAAAAAACAACCGAACACATTTCACATGAAATAATCTGTGCATAATGAACACTGAAGTGCATTTTCCTATTCTAGAACTAAAATTTAAGTAGCCAGACCACTTTTGTCTGTGCGACAGTGAACAAGTAATGTCCTGAGTCAAGTGTATAATGCCATCATATGTTTGCCAACCAACCTTCATTATAGTTTAATAAGCTCAAACTAACAGGGGTGCAAAGTCAGCACCAAAAACACCTCACTGAAGTTCAATGTTGTTCTGTTTACACACTCCACAAGGAATTAGTGAGCGAAAGTATTCTTTTAATGCTCTGAATGCTGTTAACATGATATAACTGCTGTCCTGCTGTGCTTAGTTAATAGAGCATCTCCAAGATTACCAGTGATGCTGTTTAACAGTTACCCAAAAATATTTTAATGATATTTGGGTCACATCAGTCCAGTAGCAATAAAGATATCAAACACCTTAAGAAATTCCGGGTCAGGAAGTGTGTCGGTTACAATAGTACATAGTAAGACTGTTGTTAGCAATTACACAAAAATGTATTTGTTAAATAACCATGTTTAATATTTGTTAAATTAACCAAATCTGACAAGATCCATAGATAAATAGCAATGCAGTGTAATAGATAATGAGATTCATTACCGATGATTTCCATCCACACGTGTCTTAAGGAAGAGCTATTGGTTGAGCAAGGGTTCCTGAACCCACATACAGTAATAAAGAGTTTTGCTGTTATATTGTCAAATGAGCTTATACAGAGGGCTCTACACAGGTGACATAATTTTTACTAACTGACTAAGTTTGAAACTAATTTTCTGACATAAATATCTATGATTATAACTTGTCGATATTTGTTGATATCGCCAAATAGTCGCCAGATTTCTTCCCTGGTAATTGTAGTTGTCTGTGTGCTATGTTAACTTGAAATAAGTATCTTAACATATAGTTTTGTATTATCTGACTTCCATGTGATAAAACATTGCTTTAGAAAACTTGCCTTTTTTGTGTTGAAACTTTTAAGTTGATTTCAAGTTTTAATTTCACTTGAAGAAATAGAAGATTCCAATGTATTGTAGAAAACAATGCAGTCTGACAGAACGTGGCTACCATATTTCTCCACAAAATACGCCCACAAGTCACAAACAACCATACAGGTCAAT